>JARLTB010000108.1:2647500-3055000 GCA_030141615.1 Unio pictorum
CGTGTCCGTCCTTGGGAACCATGCTTAGAATATAATGTAATTGTTTAAATCCATTCTACATTCCTGCAAGTCAATTATACAGATTGAAATTTGTTTTATAAAATACACGAAGGACTTGAAAGGCTCCAGCATCAAATAGTTCAAAATACATCAATCGACTTTTGCAACATGTGTATTACTATAAGAGTCAAATTAGAAACACTCATTTCGTTAAGTAAGTTTCTAAATCGGTGTATACCATATATGTACTAATAATGTTTCGTAAAGCTCAAAGTATTTATCGCCTTTTCACACGTCCAAATCATTCCAAACGGAATTACTTGTGTAGTTTTCTTTTCTTAATGTCTGACGCGAGAAGTCCATTTGCTGTTCATTGACATGGAATACAATTGTAAAGTCTTAATATTGCCATGTCCATTCCGTTATGAATTAACACAGTTTATGTATTATTGGACGTACACTCTCATTTTAAGGATATTTGATAGGTGATATGATTGTATAAAAAAACAACACATTGTAGATTGAACATCATCGGAAACAGATGTGATATGCAGCAACCCTTTGTAGAAGTATATAAAATTGTAAAGCTGATGTTAATGATATTAGTCTGAACATCAAAATTAATCTTTTCGCAATTCATTCAAATTAATAGAGTGAGATTAGTCATGTACTTTAAAAATTATTGGTGTTCAACATCATCAAACAAGCAATGCTTTCTGCAATTATCAAAAGTTACTCTTTTGTCAAAAGGTACTTCGATTCTTTCATTGTATCTAGTAAAAATTATTTACCTAAGCAGCAACTGATTTATGAAACACGTAAAATAAGCAAACAACAGTTTTATAGAAAGAAAGACAGAGGTTTCTGTAACAGAATTGTTACCGAGTGGATGGTGGATCAAATGAACAACTCAAACACAATATGTGAAAGATGTAAATTTATGAAATAAATTATTAATGAAAAACAATGATTTATCAGCACACAATAACTCATGCGTTCAATCCGCAATCACACTTCACAACGATTCACAATTTAACAATAAAATTAAACATTAATTCACAATGGACACAGATCCAAGGAACCTCCTGGACTGCACAAATGTTTCAAATAAAAAGGGAACCTTTACAAAAATTATATTATCGCACGTATGAATTGCGATAACAAATACAAACATCTATATGTATTAAGTCATGTTTCTAACTGTTCTTGAGATTCATGTAATTCCTTGGAATACTACGAGATTCAAAGTAACACCGTGTAAATATATCAATGCATTCAATTGTCACCACAATTGAAACACACACATGCGTCTCGACCCTGTACAACCATACGATTCACCAACTGTTGAATCGCCGCCCAGCTTCTCCGAATACCTAGGGTTTACCCAATACTTTTATCGGTCGCTTGCCCTTCACGGATCCACTACAGTTATACGTCACACTAACGTACAGACAGCATACAGCACCTATTAGAACCACCGGTCCCAAACACTTAGATGCTACCCCGGACGTTTACACCTCTAGACAGCTCCGGACACTCGGACATTTAGACTTCTAGATAGTTCCGGATATTTACACATCACGACATATATCCTCGGACATCATGACCTCCTGTTCATGCCAAATACAAACGTAGACGGACAGACAGTCTAACAGACAGACAGTCAGACACTTCAATTTGATCGCACAATAAAATGGCTCACTTAAACAGCACAATCACGGCACAATCAACTACAATAAAGAAACCAAACTAATAATAGTTGTTTCTAAAACAATCGAAAATTTAGATTACGCTATTGCATTTAAAGTCTAATAATGACTAGTAATTCCAAATATTCAACGGTTTAAATCTGCATTGTATTAAAGGCATCATTATATGAAATGATAAACTGAATAAAATTCACTTTAAATAAAGCGAAATATAAATTTAACACTCACCCCTCTGTCTGGAGAAAGAAAACGACGAGCTATCTCTCCTTTGACAAGATAATTTTGATTCGTAATCTTTTTAGAAATTTTCTGCCTTATATGTCCCTAAATAGGTGAGCAGAATTCAGGACACAATTCCCGTGCACCCCGTGATTATAATGTTCCTGACATCAAGTGATTTCCAGCCAGGTACATGTAAATCGCAACACGTCGCTTACCTTGAAAAACACTTATTCTCCCCAGGTAACGCATGTACGACGAAACAAAAATGGTGAGATTAGTTCGTGTCCAAGAAACAAATTCAATTTTCGCCTAATTCTGTGACAGCTTCCGCCTTTACATTTGTTCTTTTAGTATTATTATCCTTTGTGTCAACACTGTTAGAATGTCTGTGTACAAATATATTTTGTCTTCATTTTCGTCCTTTCTTCTCAATGTATTCTGTTTTCTTTTCTGTCCATGTCAATGAAGTTTTGACTTCTTAGCTCTTTATTATTCATTTTTCTTCTTGATTGAGTTCTTCATCATCATGTATATATTGTACATGTTAGTGATCACATTAACGCACCTAAATAATCCAGTTGAGTATAATTCAGAAAAGCGGAATTCAATTAGGTGTACAGCAAAATAAAATCCTTTCATTGCATACCAATGGAAAAATGTATTTTTCACTCGCGTTCTTTCAATGTTTAGCAGACCAAAATGAGATTTATTAAAAACTGATGTCTAGCGCACAACGAAGTTGAAAGTCGCTGGGCCTTGATATGTGCAAATTATTAATGTTGTTTTATTTTGATGACTCTACAGTTGTGTGTTAGTTTTAAAATAAAGCATACATTCGATTACATTTTCTAGCTGTGCATTTCTTTAATATTAATGAAATGGTTACTGCATTTATATGGGAAGATAGGAACTCCTGTTTTGGCACAAATACTGTGCAGTATTATCCAAACAACAATATTTTATATATTTGGTTAGGTTAACAAATGTTTCATTCCTGTTTCATATCCATGTTCAGGTATATTTGATAAATCATTAAGTTTTGTTCAGATATAATTAGAGAATAATTATGTATTCAAAATTAATAATTGGAAATGCAAAGTACTCATTGAAAGTATGGACTTAACCATATTTTGTCATTATCGAGAACACATTCAAAGACATTTTGAATTGTATAATGTAGTACAGCAAGACACCCAAGACTCTTGGTCCATCATCACATACACGACTATGAGAATTCATTCGAACATTCCTTACGTTTGGATATACCAAAACACAGTCGGAATTATTTGCGATTTAGTTCTTTTTAATTTCCACTTACAAAGTTGATGTGTAAGTTTTAATTCCTTTATGTTCTATCAGTACTTAGGACCGTAACATAACTGAATTATCCTCGAGGAAATAACTTTCTTTAAAAAATTCTATAGCTTTTAAAATGGTCTTTAAAATTGTACAAACTTAATTCAAACATGTCATTGTCCTTAATAAATATTTAATTTGGTTTGAGAATCCTTTAATGAAACCAAAAAGCATTCAAAATACCAATTTAGAAAATAATGTAGTATTCATGTCAAAAGCTACTATATCACTTACTGGTAAGTATTCCAGTCATATATCTATTTAAATGTTAAGGGAATGTGGACATTCTTCAGTGTGTTGTTATCATATACTTTCCCGTTATCTGAGAAGTATTCTTATAGTGAATGTTTTCTTTATTCTGGACAAATGCTGTTGATTTGTTGTTGTTCGGTATTAAACCTAGTAAAATGACCAACGATTGTCCAGGCAGCTGTTTAGTTACCTATTGAGATATTTGTTGTATTGCTAGGAATTTGACTAGATGAGGATAAAGTAGATTTTAATCCATCTTTAACTCAAACGTGTTGTTTGGAAAGTTGATCATTTTGTTTTGAATCGACGATTTGTATTCTGGTGTGAACCTATCAGAGCATTGGCTTTAAACGCGCTTGAGAAAGACCTTGATGGCAAAAGTACTCTTTTAGCTAACACATTTATTGGACAGTATTTTGATGAAACTAATCTAGTTTCTAGCATTGATCAATCATTAGAGATTAATCACAGTTACCATTTGTTTCTAACTTATGGACCCTGGAACGAATTTATAACTTTTGTACAAGTTTGAAGAGAAATTTCGTTCAAATAATGGTAACGAAACAAATCATTTTGACTTTTAACTATGTCTCTGATTTCAAACATAAGATGCCTTATACATGTGTAGTAGCAACGATCAATCTTCATCCACTCAGTCAAGTATAAAATTGCTGTTTAACAGAAATACAAAGGAACTGACTTTAGTTTGGTTAAACAGTCTTAACTCTCATGGGCATATCTCACAATTATCTACGGTCTAAGTATTATGGTCTGAACACAATGTTAAAAGAATGGAATGCCTTCATGTGTGTCACCAAAACACCTAAAAGGTAGAAATAGGAACAACATTTCATATAAATTTGTTAACGAGCTTTTGGTAGTTATAGCCCAGTTAATTTTAAGTTAGTTCAGTTGTACCTGTCCCACACAATGAGCATTTTAAGGATGGAATGTAATTTTTAACAAATACGGTTTTCTCAATATTCTGATGCAGAAATATTAAATAATCCGGACTAGAAACTTCTCAAATGTGCAATCGCCGTAAATCAATAAACTAAAGCATATATTATGTAAATGTGTTCATTCGTTTCCAGGTATTCAAACACTATTACATCTAATCCGTCTTGTTTGAGAAAATACATCAATATTTTGTAGATAATAATTTCTTAGAAACAGGTCATGCTAAAATAAATATTTACTAATTATCAACAGTGTCGCTTACAATCAAAACGGATTCACTTCCATCGGTAAGAAGAGAAATTTGTATGGACAAAACTAGAATTCCAACATATTTCGCACAGTTTGACCTTTTTGAACGAATTCTAGTAAATGCCAGTTATGGAAGGAGAAAATAAATCTCGGTATTTGGAACTCTATATGGGCTTTATTAGTATAAATTAATTCCCATTACAGTGAAAAAGTCAGCAACAACATTAAATCTTTTCATGAAAACAGGAACATTTGCTTGAGATAATTGTGATGTGTACCTTAATGACGTTTTCATCTACATCAATCCCTGGAGATATCACACGTATATCATGGAGAATTATATGATACACTCAGTGATGCAAATCCGATATATACTTTAGGCAAACGTGAGCGTCGCTATGTTTGTGTCAACTGTTAAGACTTATTGTCTGACAAAGTCAAGTTGAGATTTATTTCACAACAATGCAAAAGTCTTTTGTAGTTTCAGGTTGTATTCTATAAAAAAGCAATTATTTGTTACATTGTTCTGACATTATTGCCACCGCTTCGTTTATGTTACTTATTCTAAGACTTAGAGCTGTCCCAAGAGTTTGTATGGATTACTTTACACAGGTGGTTAAATGATGATTTTAGATTTCAAAACAAGCAAACTTAGTTGTTTTCGGTCATATTTTCTAATTAAAACCGATTTTGTTAGAGTCTATACATTCAAGTGGGATTCTATCCGCTGCCACATTGAATGCTATCCAAGATTTAGTTTATATTATACAAAATTGTATTAATATGTAAACCAAAACTTATTCAAAGATACTTTTGTCACATGAATTGACTCGTAACGTAATAAAAGAGAACAGAACACTAGCATAGTATTTATCAGTGTAACTACTGTAAACATCCCTCCATCTGGAATACAAATACCGTATTAAGTTTATGTATAGGTATATATAAAGTTACAAATAATGCAACAAATCTCTGCATACTGTGAACGTTTAAATGTGTACAGAACCCTTTTGTAATTTCATATGTCCTTAAGCCAACATTCCTCCGAAAGTGTTGATTTGTGGGTGGTTAATAAAATTCGACATATGGCAAATACTGTAATATGTTTGCATATCCTGTTTGCTATAATATTATTGGAGTATAAGTATTGTTTGCTGCATTTGAATTACACGTAACTCCTTTGTATTGGGACATTTTTGATTTGCAGTGCCTTTCCTGCTCATTTTCCTTTTTAGTATGTAAATTATTTTCCATGAGAACATTAAGAACTACTGGTGGAATATCGTTATCTAGTGCTTAAAGTAAGGTGTCCACGTTCGTCTGTAATTTTGTGCATAAATTTAAGAATTTCATATAGGTATGAAAATATAACACGAGACACTAACGATTGTAGTAATTTTCTAATACGATTGTCACTTTAAGACTTTACATATTAAATATATCTAATAAACTTGAATACTTTAATTTTTTTTATATTTACTGTAATTATGTTAACAGCTCAAAGTTAATCTCTTTCTCGGAGCTGTTTTAGGAAAAATAATATCATTAAAAAGGTCTTTGAAAAAGACAACATGTTAACTTCACACACATTGGTACTAAACTTTCGCTTGTGCCATATTTCTTATGGTGGAACAATGTTTGTCAAAAAAGTTTGAGAGATGAAAAATCGTTAATTTATTGTTTAGATAATTCGGTAGCACAGAATTTACTGTTTCTAAAATAATTTTCGCAGTGTTGATTAAACATCAACAAAACTAACTTGGAGATCAAGCTATATCAAATCCAAATATATTAAATACATTTGCTTCCATCTATATTTACGTTAGTAGCAATAACGTCTGTTTTCTTTCAGTGCACGGTTTTGTGTCACCTTTTGTTTGTACTATCAACTTTGCATGATCTTTAAATTAGAGTCAAATCGCATTTAAAGGTTTATTAAGAACACATATTATAATCAAGATGGTCATTTTTGTTGTGACGTCAAAATCAAACAGCAAAATGTGTGTTTATCAAACGATATTGACACAAAAATGATGCTGATTTCCCATATTCAATACTATGTATACGGCGTGCGTTCGTAGAAACGGGGATACATATATCCATATTTGTATTCAAGGTAATTTAAACAAGAACGTTTATACATGTTCTGAATTATTCTAGTTATTATTGTTATTAGTCTAGTCATGCTTTAGTAAAAATCAATGACAAACGTAGAAAATTAATTTCAGTCGAAGCGTTGAAGAACTACATCCATAGAAAGTCAAAATTTACGTTGACGAATAGATACTTGAGAATACGTT
The DNA here is from genome assembly GCA_030141615.1 of Unio pictorum. NCBI lineage: Eukaryota > Metazoa > Mollusca > Bivalvia > Unionida > Unionidae > Unio > Unio pictorum. The sequence continues at coordinate 2,654,549 of JARLTB010000108.1, forward strand.
GCACGTGCAGCTGACGGGTATTCCTTGACAAATACAGTTTTTGTTCTCAATAAGTCTCCCTCTCAGCAAATGGTTAATGAGAAACCGATACAAACTTAATCGAGAACTTACAAATTACATTCTTTTACAACCAACGTCTGATAACACTGATCAGAAATCCTTATCTCTTCATACGTTCCTTATTGTAAGAAATGGGGACGTTATTACTGATTGCTTGCTTTTAAAAAAAAACACAGAATAAATCCAAATGTTTTGTTTCTCATTGATCAAAGTCACGATCATGGTTTGGAAAAATATCCTTTGTGGGTTAAACAAACTAAACTTTCAGTGTGAATCAATAATTTGAGAAGTATAAACCTTTTATAGGGATGAATTGTATATCACATATTAGTGATTCGACTAATTCTTTACACATATGGAAGGACACAAAAAGTGTCAGATACTTTTAGAGGCAATCTTTTTCTGGAGGTGTTTACGCTGAACGAGTAGAATACGGGTTGTTCAAAATCTATCTCGATAATGTTAATTTAATATTTGACAGTTTAAGGGACAGTGACTGTTGGTGTTGCATATTGTTGATCCATAGAGGCTGTTCATTTATTGATGGGCAATGATTTAACTAAAGGTAATGTTTTGATTAATCCACTTGCAAATGACAAGCCATGTTTGGATTAAAAGGCTGAGCGTATTGAAAAAGAAATCCCTGATTTATACCCCGCTTGTGCAATTAAAGAGCTGTTAGAAACATAGCTTTTAAGAATCACGCTTACCAGAAAGGTATTCCTCTTAGCTAACACATGCATTCGTTAAGCTGTCGATGAAGTTCCGTTTGCTTCTGTTAGAGACCAATCCAAAAGTATTGGCCGTTTTAATCCGCTTTTGACTATTCATTCTATAGCGTCTACTCAAGGTGACATATGACATACTCTTATTGTTGAAGAAAACATGATCTTGGTATATCTTGTTTCTTTCATTTGTAAAATATTAAAGCCGATGTACAAACTTTCTATTTTTAACTCATACATGCATTGGTCAGGCTATTTCTGAGGTCGCTTTTGTTCATGTTACAGATCAATCAAAAGGTATTGGTCATAGTAATCCACCTTTGTCTCCTAATTCTCTAACGTCTATTCAAGGTGACATACATCAATCTCGTATCGTTGAAGAGGAAAACGATAGCTACCAAGAGATCTTGGTATCTTTTGTTTTGTATATGGCTATTAGCAGTAACGCCTCTGGAGATGTACCAACTTGTTAGTTTAAAACAAAATAGTGTCCTTATGAGACAATCGAGACCAACAGAGGTTCCCGCTCATGACGTGTTGTCACTTATATATTAAAATTGTTACCTAGGTCACATAGACAAGAAAGTCTAGGTTTAACGCATGATACGTCCTTGGCTGGTCAAAACGGAGGAAATATAACCTATCGCGTATCAGTTGTGTTGGGTTAAAAATAAGTAACTTCTGCAGTTCTTTGTCACACTTGTTAGTTGGTAAGTAAAGCTAACCAAAACGATACCTAAATGAACTTTACAACCAATTGTCCAAGACCATTTCGAAGAATAATGGTATTTTGTGTATGTCCCTTAAATAATATCAAGTCAAACTAACAGCACTTATTGACTATTATGTGTGCGTTAACAGGGTCTCCAGATGACACTTGTTTCCGACACACTTAACGTGCACCATTGCAGTTATTGAGAATTTTTAAAACTGAAATATCAGAAATTAATTTTCATGATTATTTCTCTGCCCATAAATATAAATAAAAAAACTTGTAAAATCGCAAGAAATAATCATCAGTCTACCATATCAAGAATGAAATCGAGGTATGACAAAATTATAAAGAAAATATATTTTTAACCTGGTGATAAATTCTGTCTGTCTTGCCAATAACTCTGACTTCCCCTCAGCCTAGATAGTATGGTACCTACACAGTTAGAAAGGGGCCCCGAGTGGTCGAGTGGTCTAAAGCGCTCACTGTTACGGATCACTGCCATCTCACTTCTGTCTGCGTGGGTTCGAGTCTCAGGCTCGGCTAATGCAGGTATGTGAGAAAGCTTGCCGTAGTTTCTCGTGGGTCGGTGGTTCTTTCCTGGGTTTACCTGGGTTTTTCCTCCAAGATTAATACTGGCTGCAATGTATAACCTATATTGTGCTGAAAAAAAGTGTTAAACTCTACAACAACTACAATTACATAATTAGAAAGTAAGTAAGTGATTTAGGCTATATCATGGATACTTCTGGGAGCCTAAACTCTAAACAATTTGGTCATGTAAATATGTTAAAGAAGTATGTTGATCGAGAGAGCTCTGTAAATCATTAGATCAATTTACTTTTTCGTCACTCACGTCATGACTATTTAAATGATGACGCATATAATATATGAATATGAACAACACATCTCTCTGATGTTCCAGCTTTAACAAACAAATCGACTACGATGTTAAAATTGTCGAATCGAAACATGTAAAACAACACTGTTACAAAATTATTCATCTTAAGCATTAATGTTGGAAGAATAAAGTTGCTTAGTTGTTGGAGCATGGCTTTAGCGAATCAACCAACATTAACTGGAGTTCTTGTGCAGGAAAAAAAACCTGTTGATTCTTTCCCAAGGTGCACAGCAATACAAACATGTGAACAGTATCGCCAAAACTGACTAATATCCAATACCGTGAATTGATGACTGTATGACCGTGATTGGAAATGCAAAATGTGTCAATGTGTTTGACATGCTAAAATGGTTATGTTGATTGCATTAGTGGATAGAGAATAAAGAATGTTCGACGTTTTCAGCTCCAAATAGAGTCTTTCAATACAATTCTCCATTATTAATTCAGCGAAAATTGAACATGGGATCATCTGAGATAAATTTCTGTCATATACATTTGATGACGTCATTGTTTATGAGAATGTTTGGAAGGATTACCTGGAAACTACCCGTGGATTCTGCTTTCGCATGTGTGAGGCAAATTTTGACAGTTAATCCAAGTAAAAATGAATTTTACCGAGCATGTGTCACATGTTAGGTCATATTGAGGAATATGATCAAGCTTAGTTCACATTTCCCCATAACTGCTGATGCTCTCACCAAAAAGTACAGTAATAATACCATGTTTTATTGGTCTGTTAAATCATATGAGACGTTCGATACTTTAAAATACATACTCATTATTGCACCAGTTCTTTCAGCTCCAAATTTCAATAGAACGTTTACATTATATGTTGATGCTAGTGATATAGGGACTGGTGGCTTACTAATTCAGGGAGATCATTTACTGTGTTTTGCTCAAAAACTTAAAATAAGCACTTCAACAATTAATCCACTATCGATAATGGATGTTTGGCTATTTTGTTGGCTTTACAACAATTTATATTACTTCTGCTCATTATCCGCTTATTGTATTTGGTGATCCCACCCCGTTAATTTTATCAACAGAATGAAAAGGTCAAAGACTGTTGCGATGGAGTTTGATATAACAGGAATAATTCGGTACATAAAGCAATAAGACTAATTTGTATTTACTTCATTATACTGTAATGTTCTCTCTCAATTTTAATTTATCACTTTGATTATTAAAATTGTTCAGTTTTACAACAGTAGTTGGATTTTCCTTTTTCGTTATTTATTTTTGTAAGTTTAGAGTTTTTACGTTTAGATTAAGTATCTGGCTTTAGTTATAGTAAAGGTACATGTATAATAAGTGTAGAATTTCATTCATCAATGAAAGCTGATTAACCATGTCAACTCAACAAATTATTTGGTCAAGCACGCCATGTAGTATTTAAGGTGAAGGTCGCGTTAAGATCACATGATTTTAGGAGTACATTTGTGTCGTGATATGACACCCCGTCCCCTCAGTTGTTGACTCGAAATAATTTGAAACATTATTCATTCCAATATTTTTCACAATTTAATAATTCCAATGTTCGATAATCTTTAGAGCGATTGGAGGTTTGTTGATTTTGTGCGGCATAGAGCCATATATTAGCATTCATCATGTGATATGCAAATGTGGTAAGGGTCACGACAGTAAATCGTTATTTCTTTATATGTTCGTATAATGAGATAATGGAAAACATTGCTTCTTAAAACGATCTGGATAATTTTCCAAAATTATTCAAAGGTTTGAATGTTTCAATAATTCATTCGGATCTGTGAAAAGTTTAAGGTTATTCTACTTTCACGAGATTACTTTCAAGTAAAAAAGTTTAGATTCAGAACTATGATTCAATAGTTATTGTAATGCTAGCACGCTATCAAATATACACATAAAACATTTACTCGGAATAACTTAGTTATATATACATATATATGTTGTGCTCAGCATCGAGTAATAGGTTGTTGGTTATGGTAGAGTAGAGGTACGTAAAGTGTCTGACTACTTGAAGTTAAATAGTAGAGGGTGAATCCTACAACATTTAGGGGTTTCTTTTTGTCAAACCAAGACCTCCTGTGAACCAGAACAAATTAGTATAAAAAAAAACAAGTTTAGGGAGAGATGATGAACCCTATAACTTTTAGTGGGGTCTAGTTGTTAAACCTAGTCTTGTTACGAACCGAAAAACAGAAATTGCCTCTGACGATTTGTGGTCTTGGTTTCGTTAGCTGTTATTAATTAATAATATATTTGATCGAGTCCAATCCGATATCGTGTTCTAGGATCTTGTAAATGTATCAATATAAATCCATGGGGGATAGCCCGAATAGAACCAAAGAAATTTCTAAATTTTGTATAACCCATATCACCGTCGCATCAGGTTTTACGAATATTTTTAAGTGTATGAATGTCAACTCCGTTAAACACCGCGAGGATATTGCAATTGTTTCCGATCACCTTAGGTACTTGAGTATACCTCTGTGTAACATATATCACGTCGATATTTGTATGTCTTCCACGGCCGAAAATCTTCGCGGGGTTTGTTTGTTTGTCTAGAATTACATCATCGTATACAAAAATATTGTTGATACTCTTGTCAATATCATTGACGCAGGGTGATTCTTTGATGTCGGTGATAAATTCAATAATATCCTCACCGGTTATTGATTTTGCTCTCTCGTTAAAATCTTTTAATATCTCGTAACATCGTTGATCGTATACACTAGGTGCTATCAAATATAATTTATCCCACTTCATCCATCTTATTATCATATCAATTAATAACTGCGTTTCACCTCTCCCGGATGGACCCATTATAATCATTCTGATAGAATTGGTAACAACACGGTTCCTGAATAATAATTACATTCATATTCATATAACATATATAAAGTATGGATTTATATTGTGTGAAATTTAGTGCTCGCACACCAGCGAGTGATCTGACTCCCGTTGTAACAAACAATAATAGAGATGAGATTACCAGCAAGTGTACACAATGTAGAATACATTGTTTAAGATTCGTTGGTATAAAAAGCAGAGGTGATATCGCCTCCGGGTTAGCAAAACTCCCAGGGGCTCCAGGGCCCAAATACCCAGGATAAAAACATCTTCCAGGATATAATTACTGTGGGCCTGGAACCAGACTCGATACCCGACTTGATAGCCAAGACCAACCCCGATCCGGCGAATATCCAACAAACGCTATTGATAAAGAGTGTCATGCTCATGATGTTGCTTTTAAAAGTAGCAATCTGCAACATAGACATTTCGCAGATGTAACATTAATTCATGCGTTGAATTTTATTAAGAATAAATCTTTCAAGGAATCATTAGCTAACTGGTTAGTAAGATCTGCGATGAAAGTTAAACTGGTATTAGTTGATGGTAATTAATATTAATATGGAATCTATTTATTATTCTCAAGAGGATACTGGATAGGTAAATCAGCAATTAGTAATCTCGCTAGTGCGGCAAAAGTCAAACTGGTTATCAAGACAAGCGACATGGCAGATTTATCTACAACCGCCTAAACAAATTCACTTCGCACATTTTGATGTTAACGTCCCAAATGAAGTTCAGCAGGCTGACATATTATTTCTTCCGCATGTTATTGTTAGGAAACGGACATACAAGTATGCATTAACTGTAGTTGATGTGCGATTAGATACAAGGATGCTGAACCATTGTTGACCAAGGCGTCATCAGAGGTATCTGTTGCGTTTGAACGAATTTATTGACGAGGATCTTTACTGTGGCCACAATTAATACAGGTTGATCATGGCAAGAAATTTCAGGGTGCAGTGTTATCAAAGATGAAACATCATAATGTCACCATCAGACGAGAACATACTGCAATACACCGCCATCAGGCAATTGGTGAACTATTTAATCGAACACTTTCTGAGCGGCTATTTGAATATCAATACGCAAAGGAATTTATCGAAGATAAACGATCACGTGAATGGGTCAAGAGATTACCAATTGTGATAACTGCGCTAAAAAATGAAATTACTCGGACTATCAATATGAAAACCTGAAACCTATTAACGCGATCAAAAAAAAAGTAAACCCGTACAAAAACCACAAAATGATTTTTCAAAACAGCGAATACTCGGGAATGTCACTGTGATATATCAATAAGAACCAGGTGAACTTGAAGGTGGTAAACAAAAGGGCCACGGATCCTATTTGGAATGTCACATCGTATAAAATATCTAACATAACATATAGATTAGATTCAATTGCTCATCAGCGTGTATTTACAGTTACAAGTGATACCCGAGGATACACAATTACCGCCCCGATCACTTGACTTGCACCTCTGCGTCTGTTACACTTTTGACATGTCAGCATAACATTTTATCTTGTATGAGCAAGACTGCTATCTTTTCTGTCTGCAGTAAATTTGCCAGAATCTTTACCCGACCATGACCATAGCATTATACAATTACAGCAAGTGCAGTGATTATTTTGTTGTTGTTTCAGCATTATTAAAAATCCTACATCAATATTAAATTCTCTTATTTTTTTTATCGCATTGTTTATAACCAGCAAGTTTTTGTATTATATCGCCGTTGACAATATCGCTGATTTTGGTGTCATTAGAATCTAACACGACTGTACGAAGTTGATTTAATCTTCGTACTCTTGACACTGCGAAATAAACTAACTTCGACCACTCGATGCGATTATCTACGATCCAAAGAATTGTATCAGAGATGGTTAACCCCTGAGTAGAATGTATCGTCATTGCATATTCTAGCGTCCAGGGCGATTTGTCAGCGTGAATTGCATCTTCGACTGCAGTGATATCAGCTAACACAATATCATTTAACACAAGTATTTGTTTTTCTGTTCCTGACTCTTTAAGACGCCCTGGAATATCAACTTCAATATTCTGGTTTCTTGAATCAGCTGGTCTATATAACTCAACGGCATTGGAAAGGTTACGAATTTTCTTTTGATGTAATTGAAACAACTGCGCTTGAAGTGTTTTTATTCGGTTGTAATCTCATTAATTGTTTTGAACTCACTTAAGTCTGGATCAAGAGCTCTATGATTGGTATTTATTTCTTCATAAAAATCTAAAACATTCTTCAGCCAATTATGTGGAGACAAACCGACAAATGGTGGTCGTTGACCATGATCACCACACATTATCACAGCTGTATTGTTTTAGTAACAACCAATAAAAAACATTTTTAACATATCCAACGACACTGTGCATATCTCATCCCAAATAATGATTTTTGGAATATATTTCTCACCAATTCGATCAGTAGTCCATGCGTTGTCTTTATATTGAAAAAAACTGTGATAAGTGCATGACTTAACTCCTCTTTGTTTCATTTCACTTGCAAGTCTGTGTGTTGGTGTTAGTACAGTCATGTCTGACTTCTCCCGAAATAATTCGATAACACTAGTCGTCTTCCCTGACAAGCCACATCCATTTCAGTAAACGGTTTTATATCTATATATTGGATCGGATAATGATGACGCACTCGATATTTCTAATATTTGATTATTTTTCATGCAAGTATCTTCAATCGTAACGTCTGCTGATTTAGAATACCCGTGTAGCATTTCTTATTGTATTCTCCATGATCCCCAACACTCATCAGAATTTGTGAAACGAGCCACTGTTTCTTTATGTTTGATATCTATATAAAATGAATCTGTGGCGACTCTTACTGCGGTGTCAGGAAATCTATTTATCATCGATAGCAAATTGATAGAAACATAAGCCAGCATTGACGCTCTTAGATGAATGTTTTGCGGAGAGTCGCCAACAATGTAGCTAACAATTGTACCAAAAATAAAAAATTGGATAATCTTCAGGTCGCACTAGAATGTATCAAAAATTGCGAAACTTGACAAATCTATAAATGTTGAGACAGGCGAAGAATTAAAATTTAAATCGATGAAGGAAACTAGCGAGCGTTTTGATATTTGTATGCCTTTGGTTCGACGTGTTGCAGAGAGAATACAAAAATCTGCTTTCTCCAAGAAATGTTTGCACAAACTTTGTTGCCGAAGGGAGATAACTCAACCAGAGATGTGTGTGATAGAGTTATTGTCCTTCGTGGTTTTCAAGTGCATTTATAAATATAGATAAATCACAGTTTGACTATTTTTTTCAAAACTGCGAATGAATATAGTTGTTAAATTTATTTCAGCTACGAATATATATTCTTGTTAAGATTATTTCAACTATGAATATATTCTGATGAGTTTATTTCAGCTACGTATATGTAAGAGTTAACTATATTTTAATTTCAAAACATGTATTTGATAGATCTTTAACGCGGATGAGTCTCGTCCGGGGCCCAACGTTCGAAATCTCGTGGCGGGCATTATGGTCGACAGTACCGATATTATGGTTTTTCTATATAATAAGGATCCGTCCACAAGCTGAAAGTTCAACAGAAAAAATACACACTCTCCCCCATACCGTTATTGTTATGGGGTACCGTTTTTTATCCCAGGGAATTAATTTCCGGAGGGAGGGTGTGCAAAAAATATGTTGAATTTAGAGAACGGCCTCCATTTGAGTTTGTGCCGTCCTACTATCATATCATCAAACCACGTCATCAAACCACGCGTTATATACCTTAATTAAGATTATATGTTGTGCTGTCCATATATTCCTTAATTAAAATTATATGTTGTACCGTCTTACGGTATTGTAAATCCACGGTAAAAAGAGCGGTTGTTCCTTACTTGTATATACCTTAATTAAGATTATATGTTGTGCCTTCTCTGTATACCTTAATTAAGATTATATGTTGTGCCGTCTCACGGTATTGTAAATCCGCGGTGAAAATAGCGGTTGCACCGTACTTATATATACCTTAATTAAAATTATATGTTGTGCCGTCTTACGGTATTGTTAATCCACGGTAAAAAGAGCGGTTGCTCCGTATTTATATATACCTTAATTAAGATTATATGTTGTACCGTCCTTAAACTGAAAACGGGTCAAAAATGTAACCCCATAATTTCTGCTATTACAAATTTGAAAAATCAACAAATACAATTACCACATAAATTAGATTGTGATAAAATCCTTTCTGACTTTTAATATCTGTAATACATAGCCCTCGGAAACAAATATACGCTACCGTCTCAATATAAATTTATTAAACAAAAGCATCATTAGCTGTAAACAGAGAAATAAATACGTTCGTACCTTTGTTTACCGCAGTAGAGAAAATAAGAACTGATCTATCGAAACAATATGAAATTAAAAAGACTATACATTTCCGGGTCAGACAACTCAAACAGATCATTGAAAATGAAAGTAGTAACACGCTTTCTGGAAGCGATGACGTCTTCTAAGAACGAAGCGAAAGTAGGTCAGTGTTATTTTTTGTTTTGCACACAGAGGATATTTAATAGTAAAACCGTACACGCGCTATCAAATCGTCCGATTTTGTAATTTTCACTCGGCATTTACCCATCCACCATATGTGCACTTGATTTACACGAAATCTTCAGAAGGAAATCTTAAGATGGAAATCTTAAGATGGGAAATACTTTAAAACTTTACTTACAGACTAATTTGTAAGGTTTCTCCGGGTAAGTCCAATACATTATTGGACTGGTCAGTGAGTTTAAAATTTCTTATCGTTAATAAATCATTATGACATCGCATATAATAATTGTTCACGGGTTCTGAATTATTAAAAATCCAGGTAGATCCGGTGGTGCAAACTAATTTAAATTGTATCCTTGCTGGGCCTGATTTGATTTTTCGAGATTTATTTGGTAACTTCTATCACTAATATCATATACTAGATTTTCTGCAATCACTGAGGATATATTAATATTTGCAGAAGCTATGTGTCTTCCAGATCCGCCTGTGTCATTATTATGCTTGAGGATAGTTGTCTATGTTTGTGTTATTTTTTCCATGCGGCTAGTAGCACAGGAAAATACTCATCTATGACGTCACTGACGAATTTTTTAAATTGCGTTACATTATACCCAGGAAGTTTAAATGTTGAAATATCTTCTACACGTACTTTATATTTCTCTGCCAAATTTACTCTCTCAAAACCAGATTTCGCATCTAATACTTCTTGAACAAGTCGTAAGTTAATCAATTCCATGTAAAATGCAATTTGATTTAGTTTGACCATGTATTTGATAATTGTGAGTTTCGACGATACATCAATAAGATGTTCTTGAAAACTATGCCGTAATTTCTCAAATTATGTTTTATGTTCCTTATTAAAACAATCAAAAGAATTCAAAATATCGCCTAGTAGTACATTCTTTGAGGTTAATTGTTGCAATTTTAATAACCACTCTCCCCTAAAAAAACTTATATTAAATTCTTTTGGATTTAATAAATGTATAATATTATTAGAAGGCCCGTTTATAGAATAGAAATGTTCATGATATGATTTATTGTTTGTGATATAATCTGACTTTTAGGTTCAGGAAGATTTTGATAAGATGGTGCCTCAGGAGGGATTCCAGTCCATACCAGCACTGTTTTTGACCGAAATCTGGTAGATATCTACGACATAGCCGCATGAGATTATCTCAATATCTGTTGATATTGTTGGTTCATGAACCGTTATAACGATTTTTGATTCTTTTCCTCTAATTGCTTTTATTCTACGCTGGAAATAATTATTGATCGGTTCGATTTCATATTTCCAGATGGTAAAGAAACAATATTTCATTCGGGGTTTCCATATTGTTGACTTTTACACGCAAAGAAAGGGAATTATTCGGTTGCTGCCCACAAAATGACTGATCTAATATTCGGCCAACTGTAACATATTGGTAATTTTCCTAACGAAATCTCTTTTACCGGAATTGCAGTGGGAAATTTGATACTGAATTCAGAGTTGGTTGAGGTTATTGTGATCATGATTGTCTTTGGTGGGTTTGTATTTGAGGCTATCTGCTGAAGTAATTATATTGTTGACATAGACATTGTCATTGTTGTTATTATTGTGTTGTTTTTTATTTTGATGTTGCTGTGTGGTAGATATTCATCATCGCAGAGAATTCGTTATCTGATATTGTTGTGTCATCGAGATTGGATCATATCAGCGAAGCTAATTGGGAATATGCAGTTGACGCAATATGCAACTTAATTATATAATCGTGCACTTTATTCTGACTCCACTTTGATATTTGTATTGCAATGATAATAACAAAACCCGTAATTGTTGTAGCCGTTGAAACACAAATTGTAACAACTACAGTTGTCAGCACTGTTACCGCTGATAACAATATACCCGTTCCAGCAATAACAATTGGAACCGAATACACAATAATGTAAACACTGGTAATTCGCTTGCGATATTATATATACATATATATATCTATATATATATATATATATATATATATATATATATATATATATATATATATATATATATAAGGATTTTAAAGTTTAGTTTGAATATCGCGCACTTGATCATATCGATATTGTTAGACATTCATTATACTATTTAATTAAATCAATTACAAATTCTACATAACATGTGATTGACGCTGATGTTAAATTACCACTGACAGATATTATTACAAATATCTCTGTTGCTCCCTTATCTATAATATCACTTGCAGTATTAATTCCCGTAGATGTATTCGATGACACATGAAACTGTACCGGTGAAAGCAGGGCCAATCTATAAATACCCCGGACATCTGATGTAACTTCAATGGTGTTATTTTGAGGTGTCCATGTGAAAGATCTATGATGTGTCGAGTATACGGTATTGATATTTTGTTTATGCGGTATCTTGATTTTATCAAGACGTGCAGCGATAGCAACAAAATCAGCAGCGATATTGTCCTGTATTTGTTTAATCGTATCAATATTTGTTTTAATATCAGAATATTTCATTGGGACAGTCAGCGGAGTACCAAAAAATTATCTGCGATTTTATTAATTTGTCTAATATTTCTATTAAGATATCTGAAAGCGCTTACATCAACATCATACTCGGCATTGTTAATTTATCATCCGTGGTTATAAATTTGTGTTGCAGCGCTGCTATTTTATCATCCGTTATGTTCTTGTTGCAGCGCGTCTACATATTTGTTTGTCACAGCGTCCGTATCCAATGCTAGATTACCACGTGCGATTATTTTTTTGAGTTCATGTCGAGGCTGCCTGTCATTGTGTCACCGGACTTGTTAATCGGTTGTTAATAGTATCAATCACAGTTGGATAAAGAACTCCTGGTTTAATCTTACCAGTGGAATCAAACATTGCTAGGGAATGTTCGGTTACTCCATTAATTTTAACTAGAATATCATTCATGGAAACATTTCTCGTTTACAATTTTCTCTGTTTGTCTTGAAATACAACTATTTCGTTTGGATCCACACTTGCAATATTTAACATCTCGGTTAATTTATCTTCGAAAACTTTTGCTATATCTTTGGTTGCAGATATTTCCCCTATGGTTGTTTTAAGGCTTGAGTGAGCTCTCCCGTAAATATCAATCATTATATTTGTAAGATCTCGCTAAAAAACGATTACTCGTGTAATCGTTTACGGTTTTATAGGGTGGTTTAGTCGATGATGATATAGATTTAAGCACATTTATTACTTCTTGGCCGCATATTGGTGGGTCGGTCATTTTCTGTGTTGGTAGCGGGGAATACCAGGTCTTCATTTTGTGAGAGAATTTTAATTGATTAATATAACGCAGAAATTCTTTAGGTAGGCGCTAACACGTAGGAATCAAAATAAACAATTCTACGCGGATCAATCGCGTATGCAACCCAGTGAGTTCAAGGTCTGGTACTGTTATCAAGATTAATGATATAGGCTTCAGCGCAGTTTGGTTGTTGTGGTAATTGATCTCGCATAAAATCACCTCTGAATTTTTTATTTTTAATTCTTTGACAGCATCGAGTAATCCCAACTTTGACAGTGGTTTTCGTAAACTGGCACAGGCAACCTCAGTCCTTTTCCGCTGTACCATGAATATCGAGTCCTTGGTAGTCTTAGACCTTTTCCCTTTTTTATATCCCTTTCCAGTTACATTTTTAGTGCCGTCCCAGCAGCGGTCTTAACTGCTTCTAACGCTGCAGATTGCGCGACTGCGGGGGTGGAGGCGGTAATCAGCGCTGATAACGCAGCGAGAAGTGGAAACATATCACCTGATTTAATGATAACTTTAATCGCGGCCGCAGCAAGAGTAACCTGAACACTTTACTTTAAAATTATTTTATCCTCATTGAAATGCTTAGTTATTCTAATAACCAGACATCTGATTGTGTTTTAACGATATCGTAGTTCCACATTACTTAGATGCATCCGATTGCAACTTTTTAATCTGACCAGGAGTCAGAGTAACATTAACGTGACTATATGACATTTTATTTATGACAAGATTGATCTGATTGTCTGAGTGTTTTCTATTGGCGCAGCAACTATACTCATTCGTCCACCAAAACCTTCATGTAGCATTGATTTGTCACTGATAATGATGGCGATTTCCTCTGTAATCACAATAAACAATTGGCGGACCTGCCGCAACAGCGGGAGATTGTGTTACACGAGCTTCAAAGTATACGTCAACTGCGGATTGTCTAGTTAAGTGAAGATGTTCCAGTGAAAAGTAATAAATCGGATATAGATTTCTAAAATCTAATTTTGATATTTGCAGACCGGTATCTACATTTCGATCACTTGTCATACATATCAGCAAGCGATGATATGCGCGTGCTATTTGGTTTTGATCGTAATTGAGTGAAACATTCACAACTGGTACCTGTTGACCGTTTTTTTTTTTTAATGAGACTACGTTAATCCCTATTCGATCAAATGTCACATGGCTGCGCTCCTGAGAATATATCTCTTAACATCCTGTAACGCAATTAATATATGTTGAGGCGCAGAAACATCCATGTTTGATGTAACAGGCCATACAAATTTACCATTATTGGGACTCTGCAAACTAGCTGTTGTTGCTGTGAGCCACGACAGTAATGATTTACCACCTACACTAATACATGATAGTAAGTTTTGATTTGTGACGTTTGATGGAGTCATTAATGTCATCCATAATGAGTTTTATTATATTTACTTTACCTGCAGGAACTCCAGCACCACGCCAGATCGCATCATTGTCATCAACGTTTCGCACGAGAAGAACTGTGTGTTTAGCTCCAAAGATAAATTTTCTTACATTTCTACAAAATCCAAATATTTGAGACAGTAGAATCGCGCAAGAAAATAATCTACACACTCCCTGCAATATATAACTAAGTGTTGCAAATCCTAGGTTATAATTAAGATTATCCCCTTTTATGACATCAAAATCAGCAGCTGGTTTATCTTCATGTTCAACGTCGAGTGGTTGTGGATCAAATGCAGTAGCTACTGGTGTCCGTAATTTGACATACTTATTATGATCAGCGTGATCAGTAGAATCCTTAGCGAACATCATATATGGTCCAGCCGAGACTGTATAATCATCAAAATATCTTTTTAATCCCACTATTGTCGTGGCGATATTAACATCCTTTTGAATAAATTCAATCTCTCTATCATCAATCATACATGTAGCGCTACTAAATAATGCCATGATACCATTATTGACGAAACCAACTCGGAGATTTGCGGCATGTGGCGTATTAGCTGCAACATTTATGACAAGATCTCCTTCTACTTCAATAAATACTTTAGTGGGTAGAAGGTATTTACTCGTATCATGAACTTAAAGTTCAATTCTACCTCGTTCATTTGTTTGTTTTGCTTTATATTGATCACATTGATAATTGTTTCCAGAACCATCTTTGAGTACTGGGGCATCCATATTCAATGCTGGGTCGATTCAAGATTTAAACTTTCCTTTGGTATATATTTCTCGATCTAAATGATATTCATCTAATCGAATGACTAATTGTCACGGACAATCAATCGCTATAGTAATCATCAACGAGTTCATCGATAAACGCTCGATATACACTGATGTCCATGATACCAACTTCAAACTTCATCAGCTATTTCCGGTGAGTTATTTCCTGCTCGTCTACTCACATTAAAATTTTCTAATCGTGCTATATCGGAGAGAACATTATCCAGACTGGAAACAAGACCACTACCATGAGTTCTAGATAAATAAAATCCCTTCCCGGCAGTACCAGTTGCGCCTTGCACATCATCAGATTTTTGTTCAGGTATAAATCATAAACTTTCCGAAATATCACCCTCTTCGAGTTTCTCAGGCGGTGAATAAGTTGGCGGTTGTTGCTGAGGTTGGGATCTATATTCCTTATCAAGTTTTATAATTTCTCTTACGAAAATATCAAATTTGGGATAATCATTTCTGGCTTGTGTTTTGTTGTAATATGCAAGATATATCCATTTAATAAAATTATCATCGGTTATAGTAGCGCATTTGGCTTTTAAAATTGTATCTTTTTGTAACTAACTTGCTAGTGTTGCAGCTGGTAATTTATATTCCTCAATATCTCTGAGCTTTTCAATAACACCCTTTTTATATCTCGCTATTAGTTTAACATTTTCTTTTATTGGTTTGGGTTTAGGCGCAAGTATTTGTTTTCACATCAGCGATTCCATTTTGAATATCATTAAGTATCTCCTCGTCAACATGCAGTGGTTGTGCAGCGGTTCTATCAGCCAGAAGATCTCGTACAATCTTTTTTGCTTGTTGTTAAGCATCTATTGCAAAATCAACTTGAGCTTCCTATCGCTGTTGAAGTTGTTGTTTGACAGAATCTCTCACGGGGATAAACTTCCTTATTTCCTCTAATCGCTCTCGAGCTAGTCTACTTGTTAACGATTATCCTACCATTATTTGTTTATCATATGATTTAATTATTAACAGCTAACGAAACCGCGACAACAAATCGTCAGAGGCAATTTTTGTTTTTCGGCTCGTAACAGGCCTTGGTTTAACAAACAGACATCGCTAATTGTTGTAGGGTTCAACCTTACTCCCTAATTCTGTTTTTTGACACTATTTTTTTCTGTTTCGCAGGAGGCCTTGGTTTGACGAATAGAAAACCTTAAAAGTTGTAGGGTTCACCCTCTTTACTACTAGTTATTAGTTGTTGATGAAGATGTTTGGAGGGTTTGTGTTCTGAGCCATCACATTTGTTTTCTTTAGGCTGATGGTCAGCTCAAATTCTGCGCTTGCTTTAGCAAAGCGGTACATCTGTTGCTGTAATTCAGCTTCAGTGTGAGTGGCTATGGCAGCATCGTGTGCGAAGAGCATGTCCCTGGTGGATGCTTCACGCACTTTACACATTGCTTTTAGTCATGCCATCTAGGTTAAAGAGTTTGTCAATTGCTTCGTTGGACGACCCAAGGACATGCATGTTTCACTCCGCTGCGGATACTGAAGGTGTTAGACGTTGCACGGTACCTTTCATGTCATCGTCGAAAAACTGGATCATGCTTAGCAGCTTTCAAGAGTATTCAATCGTCGTCAGGATTGTGAATAGTCCGTCTGTGCTGACCAGATAGAACGCTCTGGTGTGACATATAAAGGCCCGGAAGATGGTTTTGTGTTGTTCGCTGCATTTCTCTTGCAGTTGCCTGACGGAGAAGATCATGTCTATTGTGGACTTCTCTTCGTGGAACTTGGACTGCGACTCTGGATACGCTCTGAAAGATTGCGTCTGCAGGCTATTCAGGATGACGCGTGCGAAGACTCTACCTGCGATATTGTGTTGGGCTATGCGTCTGTGGTTGTTGCAATTACTTCTGTCGCCTTTGTTCTTGTACAGGATTACGATGTTGGCGTCTCACATGTCCCAAGGCACTGCACTCTCATCCCAGTACTGTCAGAGGATGTCCTGAAGTGTGTGATACTATGACTATAACAACTACTACTACAACTGCTACTACTACTAATAATAATACTAATATTACTAATACTAATTCAAACGTATTACCCTTATAATGAGATATCGTTCTGTTTGCTGCTGTTTATCCTTTTCTTTCTTTTCTCTTTTCATTTGCTGCATCCCACTCCACTGTCTGTTGCTTTACCTTTGTACACAAACTCTTTATGTTCCTCCTTTCACTTGTTCTCTACTCCTGCCTTGACCTCTATATTCACCAAACGGAAGCTAATGGTTTCCGTATAACGCATTTATTCTGCAAAACTATACAGATAATGGACCTTTTCATTACCTCAATTAAAATTTTTAAACATATAATAAAATATATTCTAGTGCTTTATATTTTGATGATCATTGAATCGCGCCCGTTCAGCAATAATATATTAATATACAAAATAAAAATATAATAATAATAATAAGAAGAAGAATAAGAATAATAATAGTAATTTTTCTTCTTCTTCTTCTTCTTCTTCTTCTTCTTCTTCTTCTTCTTCTTCTTCTTCTTATTATTATTATTATCATTATTATTATTATTAGTAGTAGTAGTAGTTATAGTTGTAGTAGTAGTAGTTGTAGTATGCAAAGACATATATGTTCATGCTTTTACATATCTTACACATTTCTAATTTAAAGATTGAATGAAAACAAAAGATACATCCATGAACAATAATTTTTACGGGAAAATATGTGTAGCTTTTTCAATTTCACTGTAATGTATTTAATGGGCTTACTGTTTCTACTATATATTACCCGGTGCATCGAGATCTGTTTGCACTAACAACAAGTGGTATTAGAATATACATTAAGTGAAATGGCTAACCAGAAAGATGTACTTCGAACATAATAATGTATATACAGTTGATAAAAGCTATTATTCTTATTCTGCTTTAAGTAATATTACTACCAACCACACTTTTTTAAAAATCCTACATCTCTATCTATCTTACCACTTTCAGTTTGACTAAAATTTACCATCATTCATATAATCAGAGACCGGTTCCTATGACGAAGGCGAAAAAGTATCTTGATATGATGTGTGTGTGTGAGAGAGAGAGAGAGAGAGAGAGAGAGAGAGAGAGAGAGAGAGAGAGAGAGAGAGAGAGAGAGAGAGAGAGAGAGAGAGAGAGAGAAGCTAGTTGTGGTTTACGGGAGTATTACCATAATAACTTTTTTGTTATTGTCAATTCCATATTTTTCTGATGATTGGGTAAGCTGCTGCACGGCAGGCCAACACAGCGGGAGAGTTGGGGATATAGGCAGTCTTTGGGAGTTTCAATATTTTCATTTTCGTTGACAACAACACAAGCATGATATATGTTACCATATGTGTACCTTGTATCCAAGAAATTTACCGTATGAGAGAGAGAGAGAGAGAGAGAGAGAGAGAGAGAGAGAGAGAGAGAGAGAGAGAGAGAGAGAGAGAGAGAGAGAAAAAAGAAGAATAAGAAGAAGAAGAAGAAGAAGAAGAAGAAGAAGAAGAAGAAGAAGAAGAAGAAGAAGAAGAAGTAAACGAGCAAGGGAAATGATGCAGTTGTGTACAATGTTACGTTCCTTTAGAAAACGGATATCATAGATATTTCTTACGTCGCTAATACTTAATCTGTAAATATTCATCATTGAACAATATGTATCATACACTCGAAACAATGTTGATATATGCGTTTTAATGCGTCATGGGCGGATCACAATTTGAGAAAGAATATCAGATAGTGCTGGTATATGAAAATTGCTTTAAACCAACACTTTAAAAGTCACACTAATTTTAATGTTTATATGTTTGTTTGAATGCATGTGTGTGTGTGTGTATGTATGTATGTATGTATGTATGTATGTATGTATGTATGTATGTATGTATGTATGTATGTATGTATGTATGTATGCGCGCGGGCGTTTGTGTATATGTATGTAGTTGTGTAGGTGGTAGCTACGTAAACAATGAATAATGTGGGATATATTGGTAAATAGGTAGATTATAAGGTATATATGCGTATGTATATAGATAGGTAGGTAAATACCTATATATGCTGGTATGTAGGTAGCAAGTAGGAAGCTAGACAGGTGGATATGTTGTATGTCTGCATGTTAATATGTTCTCTTCCACCTCTCATGATTCAATGGTCTAAAAGTTCAAGTATGAAAGTGCTGTGATGTACAGATAGGAACGTGCATATTGAGGATCTGTTTGATTTCTAGTTCATGATTTGTATCAGTTTATTTATTAATGAAAACTATACAGCCATAATGTATGATTCGCATAGTTACGTATACAAGTTAATGTCAGTCAGTAACTGATTAGTAACTGATGGAGCCCATTTAAATCCTCTTATAATGTGATTCACTATAGTCAAATATATTATATATCAATCAATGTAACATCAAATGAAACACAATACTGGAAACAAGAGTGTAATATGCAAACAACAAATTAGGAGTAACAGCCATACTTGAAATTCGTGATCTTTAGGTTTTGTAGGTTCCACTCTAAGTTTTTCAGCACATGATAGTCCTTATATAAGATAGTACATCTGTAGGAATAAGAACCCGGGAATAATCACTTTTATGACTTGGTAGAGGGACATTATTTTATATATGAAAGATCTCTGGTGTAGCACAGATACACGTCATTGCGAAAATCACTATTCTCTCTCTCTCTCTCTCTCTCTCTCTCTCTCTCTCTCTCTCTCTCTCTCTCTCACACCAAGGTCAAATTCAATTTAAATCTTATGAGTAATCCCTTTTTATAGGAAGAAGAAGGTTATGATACTAACTTTATCAGTACCCTTCCAAACTAGTTATACTGGAAGAATGGTGAAATGTATGATAAACGGTGGCATTTGGTTTTTGAGTGTACGTGTCTTTTTAAGGGAACCATGCCTAGAATATAATATAATTGTTTAAAGCCATTTTACAAACTTGCAGATTATTGCATGAAATTCATTTATAAAGTACATGACCTACTTGAAAGACTCCAACATCAAATAGTTCAAAACACATCAATATAATGTAGTAACATTAGGGTCAAATTAGAAGCACCCATTTCGTTACGATTCTAAATCGGTGTATACTATATATGTAAATCTTATGTTCGCAAAGCTCAAACCATTTATCGCCTGTTCACACGTCAAAGTCATTACAATAGGACTCCCTGTTGTGTTTTTATTTTCATAAAGTCTGACGCGAGAAGTTCATTTGATGTCCATTGACATGAAAGTTCCATGTCTTAAAGTTTCCATGTCCAGTCTGTTATGAATTGACACAGTTCCTGTATTACTGCACGTACACGCAATCATTTTTTAAGGATATTTGATATGTGATGTGATTGTAAAAAAATATACATTGGAGATTAAACATCATCAGAAACAGATGTGATATGCAGCAAACCATTGTAGACGTTCATACCATTATAAAGCAGATGTTAATGATATTATAATTAGACTATTCATTCAACTTAATGGAGTGAGATCAGGCCTGCAGCTTACAAATTACCAGTATTCAAAACATCATCAAACAGGCAAAGCTTTATTTAATTACCAAGAGTTACTTTTTATTCAAAACGGAAATACGATTCCTTCCATGTATGTATCTATCAAAAAAGTTTTATCTAAGCAGCGATTGATTTGTGAAAAACTTAAAATAAGCAGACAACGGTTAAAAAAACGACATATGATTACAGTTGATTTTTTTAGTATTATTTGCATCCTTTATGTCAACGATATGAGCTTTTCTGTGCGAAGTTATATTTCGTCAAATATATTGTTTCTTCAGTTTCTTCTTCCCAATGCATTTTTTCTTATTTCTTTTCTGTCCATGTTTACTGAATCTTTCACTTATTGGCTCGATATTATTAATTTTCGTCTTGATTGAGATCTTCATCAATATATGTATATTATATATTTTAGTGGTTGCATTAACTGCTTATGGTTCAGTTCATTATCCCTAAATGATTTTATTACAACTACAATCCATTCCA
Organism: Unio pictorum; assembly: GCA_030141615.1. Taxonomy (NCBI): domain Eukaryota; kingdom Metazoa; phylum Mollusca; class Bivalvia; order Unionida; family Unionidae; genus Unio; species Unio pictorum. Next base: position 2,675,767 of record JARLTB010000108.1, read on the forward strand.
GGTTATTGGTTGCATATGTTATTATTTTATCAGGTGTATACTACTGTCGTGGATCAGCTTTCGCATCAAATTGTAACAATTAAAGAACTAACAATATAGTAGCAACTACTCCAGAACGTAGCCCTGCAACACTCCCACACTGCAATAATGCAGCTTAAGTTTTATTTCATATATTTTGGACATCTTAGCCTTTACTAAATAAAACACTTGTATGCTTCCTTATATATATATATATATATATATATATATATATATATATATATATATATATATATATATATATATATATATATATAATCATATCATGTCCGTTGGAACGATAGCCAGTTTGAAATTAGCAGATGTGTTAGGTTCAACAGTTGCATTTATGATTATGATTGTGACTTCATTACCTGTTGTGCAGGACACTACGCCAATATTTTGTGTGGAGATTGCCTATAACGCTAGAAATGCACGTGAGAACAAATGAAGCAAAACTCATATTATGTATGATTTTTCTTGTGGTTTGTCCCTTTGTGAACAATACAAGTATTGTGAATACCTGTACACACATGTCAATATATATATATATATATATATATATATATATATATATATATATATATATATATATATATATATATATTTATTTATATATAAATGTTCCAACTGAGCATTTTTTATCAATTTAAAGTTTATTATTAAAGTTTAGAAACGTAATGAGAATTCGGTTCGTTTCGTTCACGCATATTTCTATTGAAGGTGCATGATGAACAATTATCATCCGTTATAGCTGCATTGTCGCATTCATCACTCAATATGTTAGGCTGTGGATTTGAAGTAGAACCCATTTGAATATATTTGTTCTTACTATTTCGTCCCATAAGCTTTGAGCGGTTTAGGAGCAAATTCAAATACTACACTTTTTATTTCTCTTGAAATAATTGCCATCTAGAGTAAATTGTCTTTTTACCTATTACTTTAAGTACGAGGTAATCTTCATGGCATTAAATACGTATGGAAGGACGACTTGAAATCGCATTCTATGCATACAATCAATGTCAGCTGTATGAATTGGACCATATTCATCGTGAATCAGACCAAGAACCATATGCAGTACGTGTGGTTTAAAACAATTTGTTTGCAAGCAAGGTTGCTAATCAGAGCTTTGTAAACTAGGCTAGATGGTGTTGAACCGAAATGTGATATAACCATAACCTACAATGTCAGGTAAAATACATAAACAGATGACTAGGCTGTACATGCCACATAGTTGTTTACCTCAGTAGTTTCTAGGAATGACACCTGTTCAAACAGCTGTCACTGGATGATCTCAATTTATTTTGGCACAATAACAACATAAGCGGCGGTCTGCCATATTGTTTGATAATACTCCTTTCTTGGTAATGTTTCGTTTGTCCTAGTTTTGTAACGGTCAGGGTAACAGTTTGGATAGTCCAAGAGGTGTCAAAATGGGCAGAAATGTTTTTAATAAATTAACCTACTTGTTGATAAAAAGTGTCTTAAATATGCAAATGGAATTCTCTGTACTTGTCTCTAACGAAAATTGCTCTGTAATTAGTATTTTCTTGCAGTTGTCAACGATATTAAATATAAAGCAATTGAGGTGTTTCGTGCAAATCACATGTTCTATTTCGATTTCTGAAAATAGAGCTATGACAATAATTTTAAATGAAAGGGTACTTTATTGGTTATGTCAGTTTAGTAATAAAAAGTTAACAGTAGTTTCTTCATCTCACAATTTGATACAACAAATAGGTGAAAAGCGCGATTGTAAAAAGATTATATCAGTATAAATATACAAGTTTATGGACATTGTTATAGCAGATTAGTACTTGCAACGTATTTAAATTATCTATAGTCAAATATAACGACTGGGTTTTATTGGATGAGGTTTCAAATCCAAATGACACTATACATTACATGGTAAACCTGATATCCACGGCGTTTGTACCATATTTCCGACTTTGTTTGCAACTGAAACAATTATTTTACTGTACGTATTTGTCCCAATAAATTCAGTACAACAGATGCAGAAAAGCGGAATTGAGTCGGGTCAACCGAAAACAAAAATCCTTTTATTGGCAACAAATGGGGAAAAACATGTATTTTTTTATCCGCGTTCTTTCAATGTTAAACAGACCGAAATGAAATTTCATAGAAACAAAAACAAATGTCTAGCGCGCAACGAGCTTGAAAGTCGCTGAACCTTGCTATATGCACATTACTCTTGTTGCTGGATATTGATGAATCATCACTTGTGTAATTATTTTAAACTAAAGCATACAATCTATCACGTTTTCTAGTGATCTGTCTTTATTATTTAGCCTTAGATAGGCAAATAAAACCCGTGTATCATGAACATGTTACTGCATTTATATGGGGAGATGTGAAATCGTTTTTTGGTACTAATATCGTGATTCATGGTAGAATAGTATTATCCAGAAAACACTCGTTCATATATTTGGTTGGGTTAACAAATTATTCATTTCATATCAGTGCTCGGGAATATTTAACAAACCCTCATGTTTTGATAATGTATAATTAGGGAATAATTAGGAAATAATTATGTATTCAAATTATTAATCTGAATTTCAAAGTGCCCATTGAAATCATGGATCTAACTACCTTTTACATTATCGAGAACACACTCAAAGACATTCTAAATTTTTGTATAGTGTATTACACCGAGATCCTCAAGACTATTGGTTCATCATAACATACAAGACTATCATAATTCATTCGAATATTCCATACGTTTGGGTCTGCTAAGGAACATTCATAATTATTTGCGATTTAGTTTCCAATACTATTGTTCTTTGACTTTTAACTTACAAAGTAGATAAATTAATTATTTGTATATGCTTTTTAATGGTTTACTTTTAGTTTAATTATGTTACATATTTCAGTACTTTGGACCGTAACATAAATGAGTACTCGTCGAGTACATTCATTTCTTTTAAACATTCCATAGATATTAAAATGGTCTTTACAATTTTTTCAAACTTTATTCGAAAGTTTCATTGTCCTTAGTAAATATTTTTGTTCGTCTGAGAAACCTTTAGTGAAAACAAAACGCATTCACAGCAATAATTTTGAAAATAATGTACCATTCATGTCAAAACATTATTTTTAGCACTGATTGGTAAGTATTCGAAGCATATCCATATTAAGATGAGTCCGTTGCTATCATATACGTTCCCGGTATCTGAGAAGTATTCATATAATTAAAGTTTTCTTTAGTCGGGAAATAAAATGCTGCTTTTGTGATTTTCATCGACATTATGGCTATTTAGCATTAAACTTGTAAAATGACCAATGATTTTCCTAGCACTGTTTCTTTCCGTATTCAAGTATTGTTTCTATTGCGAGGAAATTGCCTTCATGGGTATAAAATCGCCGTTAATCCTGTTTTACCTAAAAGGCAATGTTCGGAAAGTTGATCTTTTGTTTTGAAATCCATGATTTGTATTCGGGTTGCGAACGTATCAGAGGTTTGGCGTTAAACGCGCTTGAGAAAGACTTTGATGGCAAAATTATTCCGTTAGCTAACACATTTATTGGCCAGTTGTTTTTGATGAATATAACATAATTTCTAGCATTGACCAATCATTAGATATGTATTACAGTCACCCTAGTTTGTGTGCCTAGGTCATATGTCTTAATAAATTAAATTATTGTAGTAAGGGTGTCAATTTCCTGTTGTTCGGTGAAGGAAATCAGTTCACGAATCACTGGGTTCAGTATGTTTTAACTAAATATTTTACATAATGTCCGTGGACAGTTAAATGTAATAGAATTTAAATTTATTTTTAACTATGTCTCTGATTTCAAATATAAGATGACAACATATTGTTGAAATAGCAACACTTAATCTTCATCCACTGTGTCAAGTATACAATTAATGTATTACTGAAATGCAAAGGAAATTTGTTTTCAGCTTGGTATAACAATTGTTTTTAACTCTTGCGCATATTTAAAAATCCTCCACGGTCTAAGTAGTACGGTCCTAACAATTGAAACGAAATGAAATGACTTCATTTGTGCCATCAGCACACTTGAGATATAGAAATTCGAACGACATTTCATATACATTTATTTCATATAAATTTCTTAAAGAGCATTTTGGTAGTAAGTTTTTGCCCAGATAATTATGGACAACAAATTAGAACAATCACGATTTAAAAACCGTTCGGATGCAAAAGTATTAAATAATCTAAACTAGAAACGTCTCAAATGTGCAACCGCCTTAAATCAATGAACTAAAATACATATATAATGTAAATGTGTTCACTCGTTTCCAGATGTTGAAACACTATTAAATATACTTTATCATGTTTGAGAAAATGCATCCATATTTTATGGAGAATGAGTTTTTAGAAATAGATCATGACATAATGAATAGTACTATATGTCAACAGTGTCGCCAAAAATGCAAACGGATTCACAACCATCGAGAAGAAGAGAAATTTGAATTGAAAATAGTAGAAATACATATATTTTTACATAGGTTGACATTTGGAATGACATCTGGTAAATGTCAGTTACGGTAGAAGAAAATAAATCTCGGTATTGACAACATTACTACTTTCAATGAATAGGAAACTTTTGCTTTGGACAGTTGTGATATGTACTTTTATGACGTTATCATCCACTAAAATCTCTGGCGATATCACATATATATTATGGGGAAATTCTAAGATAATTTCAGTGACGCAAATATGACAATTAATTTAGGTAAACGTGAGCGTCGCTATGTTTGTGTTACATGTTAAGACTTATTGTCGGACAAGGTCAAGTTGAACATGCATAATTATTGGTTAAGGTTATCTTTGAATGCTCAATTTCTGCTTGCAAAAGAGCAACCGATGCTAGTTTTACTTACCTGAGTTGTATCATGTTATTTTATGTTTCAAGGCTTAACATTGCTTGACACTGTGGCATTATACCATGTTTTGATAAAATACTATTGCAAAGTAGGTCAAGTTGAATGTATTTATAGAGGGTTGGTAAGTAAATATTTCACTCCTGCTCAATATGAGTCAACGGAGACATTTATAAAGGTTTATAGTGTTGAGTTCAGATATTTTTTTTTAGAGGAATTATCTTTTTAAACTTATATTGCAATTACAAAATGGCATTTAGTAGTGGACTAAAACACTACATTTGGATTATTGGGAACTTTATTCAAATATATTCTGGATTATATCATGTTGGTGCTTCATGATATTCATGACACATGTCACAGCATCATATTCAAGACTATTTGTTGTCAGTCTGAACAGCCCATACGTTTGGACTTGTGAAATAACATTCCGGATTGGACTTGTGAAAAAACTTTCCGAATTATTTGAGATTTAATTCACAACAATGCAAATGTCCTTTGAATTCTTAGTTTGTGTTCTAGGAAAATGAGTTATTTGTTACATTTTTCTTGCTAACTATGATTGGCTTCGCTTCTTTTATGTTAGTTATTCTAAGACTTAGACCTCTTCCAAAACTTGGTATGAATTCCTTTTTCATAGGTGGTTAAAATTCTTTAGATTTCTAAACAAGTAAATTTAGATCTGTTCTGTCATAACTTCTTATTAAAACCGATTTTGTTTGAATTTATAAACTCAAGTCGGATTCTTTTCGCTGCTAGATTGAATCCTATCCAAGACGACTTATTTTCTATTATACATTTTTAAAAATTAAAATGAAACCCCTTACCCAGTATTATGTATACGGCTTGCGTTCGTAGAAACTGGAATACATATATCCATAGTTTTGTTCTAGTTAACCAAAACAATAAACTTTATACATGTTCATAATTATTCTAGTTGCAATTGTTCTCTATTTAATTGTAGTCCTGCTTTAGTGAAACACAACCAAATGTATGTATGTATGTATGTATGTATGTATGTATGTATGTATGTATGTATGTATGTATGTATGTATGTATGTATGTATGTATGTATGTATGTATGTATGTATGTATGTATGTATGTAATGTACGTACGTACGTACGTACTTACGTACGTACGTACGTATCTATCTATCTATCTATCTATCTATCTATCTATCTATCTATCTATCTATCTATCTATCTGTCTGTCTGTCTGTCTGTCTGTCTGTCTGTCTGTCTGTCTGTCTGTCTGTCTGTCTATCTATCTATCTATCTATCTATCTATCTATCTATCTATCTATCTATCTATCTATCTATCTATCTATCTATCTATCGAGAGATCTCATATTTTTTCTCAGCCAAAGATAAAAACGTTTTTCATACGTTGATACAACGGTATTGTAGTTATAGGAGAAACATTTTCTGACGCTACGTACTGCATACGCATGCTAAATGCACTTTCACGCACATTACAGTGCATATTTAATATACGTAAAGTTATTAAATAATCAGTCATATAAAAAAAACACTAACGTATTTTTAGGACTCACACGTTTTGTGTTTTGTTTACTTCTTTATGTTTTCTTTTAAAAGAAAGAATGCATACACATCAGAGGTTAACAATGGCGAAGGTTCTTTATGTTTAAGACACTCAAGAGTTTTGTCTCTGCTTATTATGACTACATCTTTATTAATTATCGGAATGTTCTTTACGAGTACAAATTGTAAACGATATTGTGTTATTTCAGTTTAATTTCTTCACATGAAACGTTTCAAGAATTAAAAGTAAACACCAATACACCAACCCGCTTTCTACCTCAATCAAGGTGGCAAAGCTTCACAATTTGTCCTTAATATCATTCAAAGTAGACGGAACATCTACTCCCTGTTAGATATCTACCTTTATATTGGAACTATTTCTAAATTTGATTCTCAGATATACTCAAAGCATTTGATTAAATGGGATACCTACAGAAAAATTCAAAGTTGCTGCATTTAATACAGCTCTACAATACTTCTTGGGGCTTTGTTTAAGACTCTGAAGTTTTCATAACCTTCATACTTTGGTACGAAGTGTAGATAACATATATAGTTAGGTGTCTCAGCTTTGTGTGTAATCAGTCTTTAGTTGTAAATGGATCAATTGTTGATCGGTTCAAACACTGATACATGTGTGTATGTTGTTCAATCGAAGTTGTTGCATAGTTGTTCATACTGACACGATTTACCTTGTTATATTCAGATAACTGACTAATTGTATTAGGATATTCATGGAAAAGTGTTGTGCATACAGTATTTTACACACGTTTTCCATTATTGAGTTCAATTTAGTTACGTTGCTAGACAGGCCGTTGAGTCAAAATCCGTCAGCAGTTTCATTGTAAAAAATTCCAAGTTAATTTAGACATGATTATCGACGATTTTCTTTGATTAACATAGCGTTTGCAAACTAGAACTTCACATCAATCTGGCCACTCTTTCTGTTGGATTGCATCGAATTAAAATGTCGTAAATAACCATTGCTACGATCACTTATTTTAGTTGATAATTCATTGAATTCTAAATACTCCTACCCATTTACATACCCTCTTATTTCAATGTCTCCCAATCTTAATGCTCTCTTTTCATAATTGACAGTGAATGTAGCCAGATAAATTGGTATTGTGGTACCAAGCATTATTAAATAAAGGTTTCGAGGTTTGGAAGGAAAGTTGACCAACATGATTCCTTAAAAATAGTTTCGATTTTTCGAATTGTTTTTCAGATCTGCTTGTTTGAATTCCTAAGATTTTTGTTTAAAATCTTCATGGCGAGAATCCAACACATTGTGCCTTGTCGAAAACTGATTTTGAAGAGTCAGTGGCGTAAAATTAGTTATCGTCCCTTAAATATTTGTCGGTAAATACGTGGTAACTATAGTAATATTCTCTGATTCCCTGTATGGTCCGTCATGTTTAACTAAACTTGTCAGGTATAAACTGATTTAATTTTTTAATTCGAAAAGGATAATTTAGACATTTTCCTTTTTCTTTGAAGGCAAATTTGTTAAGCATGAATATGACAAGATTCTTGATTGTTCTAACTATTTTGGGGTATTTGTTTCACTTTTAAATGTGTATCCTTAAATATATGATTTCAGGTACTTGGCCAAATCAGCCAAATTGTTTCGCTGTATGTGATGGATATGTTTGTGTGATTTAGATTTTTAACTTAACGTAAATAATTGTTCAGTCATATCCCTAGGATTTTACAATGCGGCAGTAAACAGTGATGTGTAGCACTGGGGCAGCATGCTGCAGACATGCATCATCATAATCAGCCAGTCACATTATGCTGACAACAGGCCAAGGCCAACAAGTCCTAACACGAACCTTTTAATGTTAAGTACCTAGGGAGGTAGCACAAATTTTGAAAGTCATTTGAAAGTCATTGGTATGATTCGACTGGGGTTCGAACCCGATATCTCACACATATGGTGCGAATGCTTTAACTACTAAGACATCTGAGTAGTCAAGTGTGATGTCACTCTGCACATCAGCTTCATCTGGAAAAATTCAAGAAACATTCTCTCCAATATTCTTCTTTTAACACCATCTTTGTTGAGAAAAAAATCGTGTTAGGGACAAAAGCAAATATTTATCAAAATCTAAATCACAAGTATAATTTCACTGGGAATGTATTTAATAGTGAATCTAATAATCTAGAATAGATCTTTACATAGGTGTTGCCAACTAGTAATGATAATTGTAATAATAAGATTTAAAATGGCGACTATGGCATAGTTTCTCAGTGACTGGTGCCAATTCAGTTGTTCTCATTAGTTGCGTGAGTTTCTTTTCGTAGAGTCATTTACACTTTATGTGTTTGTGATATACGTCTGCAGACGTGTTTTATGTTGTACTTTGATATTATTTGAGAGGTAACTAATTGTTTGAGACTGTTCAGATGTTGTAAAAAAAAGTGCTAATTGTTTGAACTATACTGTTATTCTTGAACTGTTATAATATATTTGGATGAATTCTTTAGCGCCTTCTTGATACCTTCACAGCTCTTGAAGGATCAGTACATTTCTGGCAACGAATTTTTTTTTGACTTTTCATTATTTTAGTACTTTCAGAGACCATATATAATAACTAATTTTGACTCCACTCCATTATTCTATAAGTTCCTCTCCCATTTTCATTGATCACGTTAATAATTAAATGTTTTGTTACGTTTTAAAAAAAAAAATATTGGTTCTGCTTCTCTTTTCCGTTATTTAGGTTATGAGCATATGGTCGTATCTGAACATTCGGGGCTCATCTGGGATATAAATTTCATAGTAATTGAAATTGTGTTGGAATTTAAATTCCTTTTGTTTCGGATTTATCTTAGTCTTTAATTTTTTTTTGTTTTGCCTAGTTAAAACAGCAAACTTTCACAATGTCAAATAAGGTGGAGAACATTATTTAAAATGCACATCAATAATAGTTTGAGTCCTTTGAAAAGGCCGAATTACTTGAACTGTCATGACAATACGATCTTTCAGAGGCATAACCATCTTTGTTAAAGCAAGAAATAAGAAAATTCCTGGTTCATTTTTTGCAATAAAATTTTTTGCAAAATTATTTTTGTCAAAGAGATTAATACCTCCTTCCATTGAAAGTCAAAATTTACTTTGATGAGCAGATACTTGAGAATACGTTGCACGTGCAGCTGACGTGTATTCCTTGGCACGTTAAGTTTCATTTCTCAATAAGTCTTCCTCTCAGCATATGGTTAATGGGAAACTAATGCAATCTCAATCGAGGAAAGAACAAATGGCCTGTTTTTAAAACTAAGAAACCAACGTTAGATAAGACATTATCTCTTACTACGTTTCTTAATGTAAGAAATTGGGGACGTTTTTCTGATGGCTTTATATTAAAAAAAGAAGCAGATAGGATCCAAATGCTTTGTACCTCATTGATCAAAGTCCCGATCGTGAATTGGTCAAATACTTTTGTGGGGACAAGCCAAACAAAATCTCAGACTGAATCAATAATGGAGATTTAGGGGACATACATGTTCATGGGTTCTATATCACGTATTGGTGATCTGACTCATCCAATTAGAATAAAGGGACACAAGAGCTTCTCAGAATCTTTAAGTGTCAGATACGTTGCCATTTAGTGAGAATCCTTCTTCTTGTGAAAGTGTTCTTGTCGAACGTGTAGAGTTCGGATTGTTCAAATTTATCCCCATCATGTTAATTGTTTACTAGACGTACTTTAAGGACAGTGACTACTGGTGTTCACAGTCTTTACCTATTGCGGTAATCATTTATTGCTAGGCAATGACATAACTGGAGTAACGGCTGTGGTTAATCTACTTCTAATAGACAAGCCTTGAGAATGAAGCTGACCAGGAAACTATTCCTTTGGCGGATAATCCATTGGTCAGGCTGTTGATGAGGTCGTTTTTGCTTCTGTTACATATCAATCTAAACATATTGATCATTATAATCCGCTTTTGGCTACTCATTCTCTAACGTCTACTCTTATCGTTGAAGAGCAAACGGATCTTGGTACTTCTTGTTTCGTTCAGAAGCTAACTCCAGAGATGTACCTAGGTGCTAAGCTCACATTTTCCCATATTTGATGTGGCCTTGACCAAATAATACGGTATGAATATCAGGTTGTAATGGTCTGTCAAATCATAGAAGTTCGATAAACTAAGGTCATACTTATTAGTGCACCAATTATTTCAGCTCCAAATTTAAATCTTGGACCATTTAGTGAGTTTTTTTCTAAGAACAATTAAAGTATTCACAATTAAAGTAAATACAACAAGTATTCCACTATCGATAAGGAGTGTTTGGCTTAATTTGGTATTTACAACACTTTGAAGCGAATATTAAGAAGCTGGCTTTTGTTATGGTAAAATTACATGTACAATAAGTGTAGAACTTCATTTATAAATTTTGGCTGAATAAACCATGTCAACTCAGATTATTTCATCAAGCACGCGATGTATTATTGAAGGTGAATGTCACATAAGCATCACTTGATTTTATGAGTGTATTGTTGTCGTGATTTGACCCCCTCCAATGTTATTGAATCGAAATAATTTGAAACGGTACTCACTGATTCAAAGATTACGTCACAATCGAATGATTCCAATGCTCGAATATCTTAAGAGTGATTCGGGGTTTGTTGATTTTGTATGGCATAGAGTCTATATGAGATAATTAAAAAACTTTATTAGTATTCTAAATTTTGATATGCAAATGTGGTAAGTGTAATTAAGTGAATAGTTATTTATTTATATGTTCGGAGACTGACATAATGGAAATTATAGCTTCTTGAAAATACCTCGATAATTATGCATAATTATTCAAACATTTAAAAAATTCAGTAGGATTATGTGAACCATTCAAGGAATTTAGTGACATTCTACTTTTACGGGATTACCATGAAGTAAACACGTTTAGATTCAAAACTATGATTCAGTATTTATCGTAATGCATGCACGCGAGCACATATAAACATGGAACATTTATTCATAATACATTTAGCAGCAGAGAGGGTGAACAGACCACGTTTTCGAGCAAAAATAAGGCTTACAGATCACGTTTTCGAGCAAAATAAGGCTTACAGACCACGTTTTCGAGCAAAATATAAGGCTTCCAACAAAATCTCATTTAACCAAAAAAAAGTCTCCATTTTTGCAAAAACGGAGATTTTACGATTTTTTAATCAATTTTGCTCGCAACGATGTGGTCATCACCCTCTCTGCTGCTACAGGTTAACAAAAAATAAGAAATGATTTGATCAAGTCTTTATGATGAAAGTCCTTAGGACTTTACAAACAGACTAATCGCTAACACCTCATCTTGTACATCAATTAGATTATTGGACTGATCTGTGAGTTTGAAATTAATTCTGGTTAATTAATCATTATGACACAGCATATAGACTGGATTAACCGGAGACTCAATTATTAAAAATCCTGGAGGAGCTGTTGGTGCAAACGAATAAAGAATATATCCCTGCTGAGCTTGATTTGATCGTTCGAGATTAATCTGATAGCTTCCTTCGATAACATCACATACTAAATTGAGCGCAATCACCGAGGATATATTCACGTTGAACGGAGCGATATGCCTGCCACCACCATCTGGATCATTATTATGTTTGAGGATTTTTATTTCCTGTGATGCTGTTTTTTTCCATTCATCATGAATTATTTTAAAACCAACATCGATGGTGTCACTGAGTAGTTTTTTTAGTTCCGGTACGTTGTATCCCGGTAGTTTGAATGTCGGGATATCTTCAACGCGGATTTTAAATTCTGATGCAAATCTTGTTCTCGATAGGGGATTATCGTCATCTAGTATATCCTGAATAATTTTTAGGTTAAATGTTTCCATATCGTCGATAATTTTGTTGCATGTTTCTACGACGCTGATAAATTCATCTCGGGTGAGAGAGCCGGATTTAAGAGATATTAACAACAGCGATAAATCATTATTCATTGCTGTGAAATTTTCGATAATTTTAGGTTCGTTAACAAAATGATGTTTCTCTAATCTACCCTCCCCAATTGGTTTAAATCCGAGACCAAAAAACTCTATAGTGATTGTGTGATCTTTATAACTCCTTATTGGATTATCGGGTTTTATTCTGTCGGTGATATAATCAGTTTTGTGTGGTTCTGGTAAATCAACGGTTTTCCCCCCTGGTGGTAATTCAGGCCATCCTAGTACGGTTCTAATAGAACTTTGATAGATATCTACGACGTATCCTTCTGTGTTTATCTCAATTGCGGATGATAGTGTCGGCTCATGAACTGTTATAGCTAATTTTGACTCTACTCCAGTAATCGATTTTATTCTACGCGCGAATTCATTATTGATTTGTTCGATTTGGTATGACCCTGTTGGTATCGAAACAACTTTCCAGTCTGGAGTCCCGTCATCTTTATTCTTATTCGCAGACACTAAAGAATTATTGGGTTGTTGACCACCAAATGATTTTGATCTGATATTAGGCCAACTGTGATACTCTCGTAGTTTTGCTAGCGCTATCTCCTTCACGGGGACTGGGCTAGGGAAATTCACACTAAACTCGGGTTTCGTTGATGTTATTGATATCATGCTTGTTTGTACTGGGTTCGTGTTCTCCACTATTTGTTGAAGTAGTTCCATCGGTGTTGTCATTGTTATTATACTCATGATTTATTTCTAATTTTGACACCGCGGAATCATAAATACTGACCATCACTGAGAACTCACAATTTGGTATGGTTGAGATTATTGAGATCATTTTGGTTTTCGGGTTCGTGTTTTCCAATTCCATCGGTGTTGTCATTGTTATTATATTCATGTTGTCGCTCTAATTTCGATATCGCGGAATCAAAAATACTGACCATCGCTGAGAATTCACTATCTGATATAATCGTATTATCGAGTGACGATGATATCATCAATGATAATTGCGAGTATGCGGTTGATACAATATGAAATTGAATTAAGTAATCCTGCAGTTTACTCTGGCTGCATGATGATATCTTTTTTGCTATCCCGGTTGATATACCCGCGATTGTAGCCACCGCAGAAATGCAAATTGGAACTACGACCGGAACAATCATTATAACCGATGCAAGTATTATTCCGGCGCCAGTGAGAACGCTTGACACCGAGTACACAATAACATCAATTGCGGTGATTCTTCGTCGGTATTTTTTCATTTTTATTTGATACTCCTCAGTGAGGGTTTTGAGTCTAGTCTGAAATTCTCTGACCTGATAATAGCGACATTGCGATGATGAAATCATTGTTATTTTAAAAACGCTAGCGTTTTCAATTGTGAAATCCGAAAGATTTTCCATTCAATTATCCCACCAACGAAGTGGTTTTAGGATCGGATGAGGGGACACCGGATACAAATTCTATTATCCAGGGTAGTGACTCCCTAATCACAGACTCGTCGGAATTGCTTATAGTAATCGTAAGCGGGATTGGTATATAGGGTGGTGGTTTTGGTATTTTATCTAGTATATACATCAATGTGTTAACACCTCTGATATCTGTGTTGCTGAATTCCAAATCAAATTTACGGTGATGTATTATTGTAAGTCGGTAGCAACCTGGTGCACCAGTATGTCTGTTGCCAACACGAAGATAATTTTCGTTTCCTTGGATCCAATCAAAAGTCCCACTATCAACCGTGTACACGATGTTATTGACGCTTACACTATGTGGAGTTTTTATTTTATTGATGGCCGCGCTAATTTCAGCGAGAGTCATGCCTGCCACAAGCGGGGTTCCAAAAAACTTAACAATGACGTCGTCGGTGAGGTTTTGTTCGTCAATAGCTTTTTTAACTTCAGCGAGGGTCGGGCCTGTCAACGATGTGGTTTCAGACACAGGTGTTCTCCCTAAAAATTTATCAACGATGGTATTAAGTGTTGTTTGTTTCACCATAAACATATTAATATCTTTGAGAGTCATCGTAGATGTAGCCGGGACACCAAAGAAACTATTAGCGATGTAGGCATTGTGAGTGTGCTTGCCGATAAACTCACTGATTTCAGTGAGAGTCATGCCAACCACAAGCGGGGTTCCAAAGAATTTATGTACGACATTTTTGCGAAAATTATTATAACCTCGTATATGATCATCCAGCTCACGGCCGTGGGCGGTAATCTTGTTGTCTTGGGTGGTAATCATGCTGTCTTGGGCGGCAATCTTGTTGTCTTGGGTGGTAATCTTATTGTCGTGGGCGGCAATCGCGTCGGAGATCGTAGACACAAGTGCGCCTGGTTTAAGTCGTCCGTCGTTGGAATACAGCGCAATAGAGTTTTCAGCGGCGTCGCGCTGCCGTATCAAAATGTCATTCAATGACACATCACTGCTTTTCAATTTACCCTGTTTTTCCTGAAATACAACTATTTCGTTCGGGTCAACATTTACTAAATTTAACGTCTCAGCGATTTCATCTTTAATTTTTTTTTATATCACCTGTCGCAGTGTCATCGGGTTTGGGTTATAAAGATCTCCCCCCAAATATCAATCATGTTATTGTAAAACTCTTTCTCTCTCTAAAATCTTTTTTGACGACTTCGTTGAAAAATCTTCGATTTTCTCCAGCGATTACTAGTGTATTCATTAACGACAACATGTGGTGGTTTTCCGCTTGGGTTACTCAAGGAGTTAGAAATAGCGTTAAGGACATTTAATACTTCGCTGCCACATATTGGTGGGTCAATCATCGTTTGTGTTGGTAGCGTAGAATACCAAGTCTTCATTGGAAGGGTTTTTATATAACGCATAAACTCTTTTGGTGGGGCTAATCCATATGAATTGAAATAAACAATCCCACGTGGATCAATAGCGTATGCAACCCAGTGAGTTCCAGGTCCGGTGCTGTTATCTAAATTAATGATTCCGGTTTCAGCACTGTTGGGTTGTGTCGGTAATTGATCCTTCATAAAAACACCTCTGAAGTTTTTAATCGCTAGTTTTTTAGCAGCATCGAGTAAATCAAAATTGGACATGGGAACCATAGGTTCCTGAGTCATAGACTCTCCAATTAATAAACCGGTCCTAGTCTTAGACCCTTTCCGCTGTACCACGAATACGGGGTTCCTGGTAGTCTTAGACCCTTTCCCTTTTTTTATATCCTTTCCCAGTTGCCTTCTTTAGTGCCATTCCTGCTGCAGTACCAACGGCTCCTAACGCTGCCGCTTTAGCCACCGCTGGGGCTGCTGCTACAATCAATGCTGGAATCGCAGCTAACAACGGAAATATACCGCCTGTTTTCATCATATTTTTGATAGCAGCCGCAGAGAGAGTAATCTGAACACCTTTTTTTGCTACAAGTGCATCATTGAAATGTTTCACCTGACGAGTTGTCAGCGATAGTTTATTTGCACCACCAGTCATTTGGTTGGGTTTCAACGTGATTGTGGTTCCACATATTTTAGCTGATTCCGATTGCAATTTTTTGATTTGACCAGGAGTTAACGCAACACTAATATTACTATATGACATTATACATAATTGATTGATTCTAAATCGTTTACAATTTCAATTACATGTTTTCCACTGGTGCATCTACCACTCTCATTCTTCCACTAACACCTTCAAGTAGCATTGATCTATCACTGAGAATGACAGCAACCGCTCTATAATCAGCAATAGCACCACGAAGCACATTAGCTCTAAAGTGTATATCAACGACAGATTGTCTCATCAAATCGAGATGTTCCAGTGAGAAGTAATAGATCGGATATAGATTTTTAAAGTCGTATTGTGATATTTGCAGACCAGTATCGACATTTTGGTCGCGTGCCATAAATGACAACAGACGATGATAAACTCGTGCAATATGATTTTCTGTGTAATTAAGTTGTATATCTTCAGATGGTTCCTGCTGGCCGTTTATTCTCAGTGAGACGTCTTTCACACCTAATTGATCAAATATCATATGGCTGAAGAGTTGATTGACAACTCGTGCGTTATCTTGTAACGCAATAAATATATGACGTGGCGCAGCAACACCTTGTTTTGATGCCAGGTTCCAAGTGAATAACCCGTTCAGATTTGATTGCTTCACATCTGTACTCACTGATAACCAACTCAACAATGACTTTCTTCCTTGGTCCATAAATGATAGTAATCGTTCTTCTGCGGTGATTGCTGGAGTCAACACTGGCATCCACAATGATATTTTTGTTAAAATGACTTTACCGGCATCAGCATTTGGATTTGCAGCATTTGCTGGAATCCTCCAGATTGCGTCATTATCATCACTCTTTCGTACAAGCGATACTGTATGCTTCGCTCCATAAATAACCTTTCGGACGTTTCTACAGAATCCAAATATATGATGCAGTGGAATCGCGCATGAAAATGATTTACGCCCTACTCCCAACATTGAGTTTCGTGTTACAGCTCCGAGATTGAAATTAGGATCGTTGTTTATAATCATATCCTCGACCTCAGCATCATTATTATCACGTATTTTTTGGTCGTCTTACAACAAATGGATTTCCTCCAGCGGTATTCTTACCATCTTTTGCAAACATCATAGAAGGTCCTGCTGATCTTTTATAATCATCGGAATATCTCGCTAACCCGGTTATTGTTGTAGCCACATCAATATCGCGATCTATCGCCTCAATTTCTTTTCCATCAATGAGATATTTTGCACTCTCAAATAACGCCATAATACCATTATTGACAAACCCGACGTGAGTACCAGCTGGATACTCTGTATCATTTGTTCGTATAATTTCTCCTTCTACTTCGATAAATGCTTCACAAGGCAAAAAGTATTTACTGGTATCATGGACTTGAAGATCAATTCTTGCTCGACTATTTGAGTCTATGGCATGATAGGCGTAATATTGATAATCGCGTACAGAATCATCCTTGCGAACTGGGGCATCTATATTAAACGCTGGATCAGGTGACTGTTTGAACATTTAATTCTATTTATCAGAGTCTAAATCGCGATTTTCTATTTCATCGACGTAGTTTTTTAAAGCCACTTCCTGCTTTCATATTTGCAATATTGCTTTGGTCGGGGGTTAAAGCCATCGACGCTAATTTTTCATCTACTGCGTTATTTATAATTCTGCTAACACTCGCAGGCATTTCCGCTGTAGACGGTAACGGTTTTGAAAATCCTTTGGATTTCATCCGTGATTTCACTAATGATGTTTATTTATTCTTCGCAGTTGAAAACGCTTTTCCCGCAAGATCTCCAACAGCACTAATACCCTTATCACGAATAACATCAATTGCTTTCATTCCTAATTGTTTAGCCAACGGCATCACTTTTGGAGCCATTCTTGAAAATAATCCTAAAATGGTATTACCTAAACCAGCTCCGTAGTATGCTCTATAAACCGGAAACCGTGAATTAACTACGTAGACGGGGGTTGGTTTATTATGATTGTAGTGTATGATCATTATTTGAAATCAGAAACAATTTTTCAATTGTTATTTATCTAATCAATTGACTTTTCAATTCAGTCACTATGATACCCACTTTCCACTAACTCGCCAATGAAATCTCGATATGTGCTGATATCCATGATACCACCCTGAAATAATCGTCTACAGATATCAGCTGCTTCATTAATTATTTCCGGTGAGTTATTTCCGGCTCGTTTCCCTCCGATGAGAACCTCTAACCGTGATATATCACTGAGAACACTACCAGGACATGTCATGGTAGAGTCAAAGACTCCAGCGTTGAAATCCTTTGGATTTCCAATCGAATATCCTTTTCCGCTTGTTTCCTCAGTTGTACCAGTTGCGCCCTCACTATCATCAAGTAATTGCCTTTGTCGGCCTCGACCTTGTTGTTTTTGTATACCATAACTATCAACTCCTGCTTTAAAAGTTCTGTACTTAATTGTATCCCTTTTCAAATTACCAGTAATATCCTTGTTTATTTTATATAACCAATTAACCCAGTCATCTCGGCTTATTTTATTGTTTTTATACTCGTCTTTTAAAAACTCTCCCCTTGAATAATAGTTTTGGGCAGCGAAAACGCCAAAATCCGCATAATCTTCGAGTTTCTCCAATTGATGTTGTTTGATTTCTGTTATAGCTTCTTCGGTGAATTTGTCTATAAAGGGAATACCTCTTGGGGTGACGACATCAACAGGCTGTGATTCAGGTGTGGAAACTCTTTGAGTTTCAGGCGCAGAATCATCAATATCAGCTAATTGTTCATACTCGCGCTGAGTTTTTATATCACTGGATAACTGTTGTATCCCTGCGCGTGTTTGTCCGGTCTCTGCTGCTATCTTTTCAAGCGTATCAAGCAGCGGCGCCTTCTTTACTCGTTCTCGCTCAGGAATATCTCCGTATATCACTGCTTCAGTTAACTTTTTCACATCTTTGGTCGCACTTGTTATCGGAGTAAACAGTTGTTCACTTGACACAGAAAAGTCAGTCTGCGCTTGTTGTCGTTGTTGCAGTTTATTCCGTACAGAGTCACGAATTGGTACAAATCTCCTGATTGCATCCAGTCGTTCACGAGGCAATCGGGTTGTTAATGCTTCATTGACCATTATTTGAAATCAGAAACAATTTTTCAATTGTAAAACAATTTTTCAATCCGACCTAACACCATCGTGGAAGTGTTATTTCATCCTATAACAGCCTCTACGATCGGTGTGGAATCGGCACTTTTTCATACAATAATAAAATGTAATGTGCCGTTTCCACATTGTTGTTTTTATTGATCAATCTGAACCGTCCATCAATTTTTATTCAGTGTGAAATATTTTCACTGTTTTTGACATTGTCAATCAAAAAATGCTAAAAAAAATTAAAATCTCTATGAGGGACGGTCACAATCAAATAATGATAAATGGTCAATCAAAATTGTTCATTTTCTTGAATTAACGCCCGTAGGTTTCTAATTTTAGAATTAACCTCCTTTTTCAATTCGTATTCGTTACCTAATTCTTTTCGTATTCGTTCTACGATAGTATATAACGGAGCGAACACACTTACGTCACTGGAGAATGCAGGAGAGTCCCGAATAGAATTCTGAATTCTTTTGATGAGCGCGTATTGCTTTGGCAGCATATATTTATTGTTGTTAACTCCGTATTCAATATCCTGAAAATCAGACATGATTTGATCAGGATTTAACCCATCTGATAGTTCAATATCCCAACTTTTCAATTTTGAATTCTCGGATATAATGCTATTCATATTTTCAGAATTCATTATTCTATAACAATGACATATTTCTAAATGAAAAATATGACGCATCAAACATAAATAAATTGAATTCTCTGTTCGGTCTTTTTTGAAATCGCCGTCTTGGTTATTCCTTCTGCAACGAATCGTACTGAGGCTCTACAAATACCGAAGTGCCTACCGGCTTCATATATCGATTGAAATATTTTTTCTTCGTTAGTTGCCGTATTAAAAGGTTTTACGGGTCTCGCTGGCTTCGAGTATTTCCCAGTCTCTCCTCATTTGGTATTCTCACTTTGTGTGATAGCCTGCAGATTTGATAAAGAATTGTTCTTCGGATTAGAATCCTTGTGATCAATAACAAAATCACCCTCGATCAATCCCTGAAAACACTCATACACGAAACGATGGCAGTAATATGTCTTCTTTTCCCTAACAGTAAACACCAAATACCCCATACCATTGTCAGCACCAACTGGTTTCTTCAGTCTGCGGTTTCTTACAACACCATCACTGGATGCTTCATAATTTGTAATCACAGGGTGTGGTTTGAATTCTTGGTTCATTCGTATACTAAATACTATTTGTCTAATTCATTATTTGGTCTAATGATAAATCTTTCGATGTAGTCTTGAGGAGTTCTTATGATTTTATCCTTGATACTGACTTTGTCAGCGTCAAGGATACTGACTTTATCAGTGTTAGCGTCAGGGACTTTATCAGTGTCAGGGTCATATTTTCTGATTGATTGTCCATTTTTTATTCTTTTATCATAATAACGCTTCAACTCCCTGTATCGCTTTCCACCGCAATTCAAACACAACTGAGATTTTCCCCTAACCCCAACCCCACATCGAATACAGGGTAACGGACCAAGGCTTCCACGTCGAAAGCTTTGCATATGATACCCACAAAACTCATTTCTGCATGATTTGTTACACGGGGTTATTGATCCAATCATAAGCCACTTACAGTGATTCATTATATATAAATTCTTCATGTAATTATAGCATGAGGGAGTTAAGGAGAACGCCTTCGAAAAATGCTGAATTCAATAATGATAAAGAGTTTAAAAGATTATTGAAGATTAATCCTAAATTTAATCTCGATAGACCCAAAAAACGTCCAATAGGCGGAAACATGAAAGAGTTTAAGAGATTATTGAAGATTAATCCTAAATTTAATCTCGATAGACCAAAAAAACGTAACAAGAGATTATTAAAAATTAATCTCAAACGTCCAAGAGACGGAAACATGAAGGAATTTAAGAGATTATTGAAGATTAATCCTAAATTTAATCTCGATAAACCAACAAAACGTAACAAAATTAATCCTAAATTTAATCTCAAACGTCCAAGAGACGGAAACATGAAAGAGTTTAAGAGATTATTAAAAATTAATCCTAAATTTAATCTCGATAAACCCAAAAAACGTAACAAAATTAATCTCGATAAACCCAAAAAACGTTTAATAGACGGAAACATGAAGGAGTTTAAGAGATTATTGAAGATTAATCCTAAATTTAATCTCGATAAACAAAAAAAAAACGTCCAAGAGATTACCCTGGAAAGATGCTCAATTCAATCTCGATATAGTTTCTAATACACCAAAGAATACAATTCTTGATAAAGCCATGATTAGTAAAATCAGAGACTGTTTTAATGAATTCAAGCGTGATGGAGCATCTTATTGTTGGTCAACATTTCGAATTGATGGTGTTGTTGATGCTACCATGACTGATGAAAAAGCAGCAGTGATAATTTCACGTGTTGGGGAAAAAAGGTATTTTTTCCGAATAAAATTCATTATCGAAGTCGATGGCAAATGGATTATTAGGGATAAATTTGAACCAATCCTCAAGAATAAAAAAGCTGTCATTGTGAGTAGAGATTCCAAACCAGGAATTCTAACCGGCATTGACAAACCATACTACGAAAGATCTTATCCCGTAACAGCAATGGTTTATGGGATATATCCGTTAAATGATAAACCCGATATCGCAAAACTAGCTCCTATGAAATATTCTAGTTCACTGAATTGTGTAGCAACACGGGTAATGGAACACTTCACAAATGCATCCCGAGGAAATAAACTAACTGATCTGCGACGTAGGAAAATAACCGAATGGGAACTGACAGTGAAACAGCATGGTGCAAAGATTTCTGATATAGCTAAATTAGAAGCATCATTAAAATTCCCAATATCAGTAACAACAATAACCGGAGAAGTATTATACGAACCGAAATATCAATCGCGAGGAGCTCCAATACAGATTATTGATCATAACAAACACGCGTGGACACCTGAGGTAACAGTATTTCCACGAGAACGAACCGTGAAATATATCCCCGAGGAATTTTCCGGGGATGTTTTCTATGAAGAGAAATTATTCGATGATATTCATGCGTTGTGTAAAGATGATCCTGTGTCAGTGTGGTTACTTAGAAGTGATGAAGATCCCGAAATAGGATTCGATCAATTTGTAAGACCAAATGGTGAATTATATCGCGTTGAAGAATTAGATAACAGAATGAGAAAAATCGCTAGTGATTTTTCACCGGAGAGTTTCCATGAAAAACTACTCACGGATAGTTTTACTATTCCATCAGTGGTAGCTCACTTCGCAAGAGAAAAAAACTCATGGCGTCCAACACGAAGTGATTTTCTCGAAGATGTTAAATTGAGTTGCGTCAAATTTGGTCATGGAGGACTGTGGAATACGAAATACTCACGTGATGGTATGATTTCAATTGATATATCCGCGTGTTATCCCGGACGTTTTCTCGGATATGGGGAATGTGCTGAGTACTTCAAACGATTTGGACACCCCACGCATGAAATGACTCGTGTTGCGATTAATGGTCCATTACCTGATTTTGATTTAACCGGATTCGCTCGTGTGATATCATTCGAATTCGCTACAGGGTTACATCCGTGTAGTTATGTTTGGCTCGGTAGACATACATCTGAAAAGGCCTGGATGCCAATAGTGCTATTGAGATATATGATTGATTGTGGTATGCTAATATCGTTGATTGTTTCCGAGGCTATTATATGCTATCGAGCTCAGAAAGAAGTTTGGCTACCACAACCCGATTTAGATCGTATAATCAGCGAACAGCGAAAACAATTCCCTGATTTCAATGAAGAAAAAATCATGAATTTGTCTAAGAAGGTATTTGAACTTAAAAAAGAACGAGCAAAGGATTTTGGACGAAGAATAATCGGTAAATTTACCCAGGGTGGAAGATACGACAACGCAAAATATTCTTCGCGGTTGATCATAGACGTCGCTGAATACGATTTTATTGTAACGGATTTAATGAAACAGGGAAAACTTGTATCCCGTAAGGATGCTTTTCTATCCAATGGTGAGAAAATGGGTACGGTTGTTACCTACTGTGATGGATATAATTCCCAGTATACACATTTGAGAAGTTCAATGCTAGCCTATGCTTGTATTAATTTATTTTCGATGATAAATAGATTTCCTAATACCGCGGTTAGAGTGGCCACTGATTCGATGTATATACACAATAAGTACAAATCAGCTGTAGCGGCATTCACAGATCCCGAAGAAAATTGGGGGCGTTGGCGATTTAAAAAGGAAACGCTACATGAGTATTGTGAATCGGCAGACGTTGCCATGGATGAAAAGTACTTAAAGTGTGATGAGATTCAATCCGAATTTTCTAATGCACCACCGGTATCTGATCCAATATGTAGATACAAGACAGTTTATTTAAACGGTTGTGGTGGGTCAGGAAAGACAACTCGTGCAATTGAATTATTTCGTCGGTCAACCATGATTGTGCTAACACCGACTCACAGACTCGCCAGAGAGATGATACAACGAGGGGTAAATGCCTGTACTTATCACAGTTTCTTTCGATGGAAGGGTGACAAATGGACTCCTGAGCGTATGGGTGATAAATTCATTCCTGAAATCATAATTTGGGATGAAATATGCACAGTGTCATTAGATGTATTACAAACATTTCTCGAATGGTTGTTAAACAAAAACATCAAAAGTCGTCATGTACGGTGATCACGGCCAACCACCACCATTTGTCGGTGCATCTCCACATGAATGGCTAAAGGGTTTTGTAGACTACTATGAAGAAATTACCACTGATTATAGATCACTTGATGAACGATTACGAGAATTCAAAGCGCTAATTAGATTACAACCGGAAAGAATCCAATGCGAAATAGCGCGTGAAGTGATTTCAGAAACTCCAATGAATGATTTCTGGGAAACATGGAGACCAAATGATTTGATAATTGCAAGTAGAAAAATAGTCAGGGACACACTTCAGATGAAGTTATTTGAATTGCATAAAGAAAAATTTGCAACGCTTCCAGTACCCCTTTGTTATAGACCATCGGATACACGAAAACAGAACATTGAAGTTGATATTCCAGGACAGAGTGAAAAACAAATTCTCGTATTAAATGATATCGTGCTGGTTGATATCAGCGTCGTCGAAAATGCATTGCGTGCTAATAAATCCCCGTGGACGCTAGGATACGCAGCGACGATACATTCTTCACAGGGATTGACTATATCGGATACAATTGTTTGGATGGTGGATAATCACATCGAATGGTCGAATTTAGTCTATCTCGCAGTATCCAGAGTACGAAAAATAAATCAGCTTCGAAGAATTGTTTTCGATGATAATGACACAACAATGGATGATATTGATGTTAAAATTATTGATAAAAAACTCTCCGGTTACAAACAACAGGACAAAAAAAAAAACAACGAGAATTTGATATTGTTCTGAATTAATAATCACTTTGAAGAAACAACAGAATAATCACTGCGCGAGTTGCAATTGTATAATGCGTTGGCAGTATTCGGATAAAGATCCTCGCCAATTTACTGTAGACAGAAAAAATAACAGTCTCGGTCATGTCAGAAATAATGTGGTGTTGACTTGTCTTGAGTGCAATAGACGCAACGGTGCTAGTTAAGACCATGCGGTGGCAATTGAGTATCCTCGGGAATTACCTGTAGTTGTTGTCGAGTAAATCCTCGTTGAGGAGCAGTTGAATCCAGTTTATAGACTGGAGGTCTACCCGTAGATCGTGTTATACTAGATATCTTGTGTGCAGTAACACTCCAAATAGGATCAGTAGCCCTTTTTTTACCACCCTCAAGCTCTCCTGGTTCGTATAAGTACCTAACAGTGACATTACTACCAAGAATTGGTTCTTTGAAATCTTTTTGTGGTTGTACGGGTATAGACTTCTTTTTAATAGCGTTGCTAGGTTTCATGTTGATTGTTCTAGTAATCTCATTATTCAGTGCGGTAATCACAGCTGGTAACCTTTTCACCCATTCACGGGATCGCTTTTCTTGAATGAATTCTTTTGCGTATTGATATCCAAATAACCGCTCAGCAAGAGTCCGATTAAATCGTTCTACAATGGCCTGATCGCGATGTAGCGCAGTATGCCCTCGTCGTATGGTGACATTATGATGTTACATTGTAGATAACACTGCACCCTGAAATTCCTTGCCAGGATCAACCTGCAATAGATTTGGCCAGTGCAGAGGACCTCGTCGATAAATCCTCTCAAATGCAGAAGCGACTTCAGTGGCTGATTTTGTTTTTAACGGTTCTGCTTCTTTGTATCGACTTGCAATATCAACTACGGTTAGCGCGTATTTGTAACCACGATCATGTGTCAGAAATAATATATCAGCCTGATGAACTTCATTAGAAGCGGTCACATCAAAATGCGAGAATTGAATTTGTTTAGGCGGTGGTAGATAAATTTGCCATAGTGCCTGTTTGGATAACCAATTAGCCGCAGTGGTTTTTTTCACTTTTGCAGCGCTAGCGAGTTGATGGACTGCTGATTTACCCCTCCAGTATGCTCTTGGGGGAATAATAAATTGATTCCATGTTGTTATTAATTACCGGCACCTAACATCAATTTGCTTTTCATAGCCGATTTTATCAAAAATGAAGCCAATTTTTCTTTGAAGGATTTATCAGGAATAGCATTTAACGCATGAATTAATTTCACATCTGCGAGATGCCTGTGTTGCAGATTGCTGCTTTTATAAGCAACATCATGAAGGTGACAGGCCTTATCAATGGCGTTTATTGGTTCTTCACCGGGGTTGGGTTGATTTTGATTATTGAGTCTGATATCAAGTCTGGTTCCCGGTCCACAGTAGCTATATCCTGGAAGGTGCTTTTCTCCGGGGTACTTTGCCCATGGGGTTCCAGGGAGCTTTGCCAATTTGGCTGCGATATCACCTCCTCGTTTTTTTTTAAAATCAGATCTCATAGACACAAATCTAAATTTCTTTGTACCACATTGCACGCATTTACCAGAAAGCGCTGATCGGTTATTTTTAGTTGTAATCGTCGTCAAGTCAGCTGTGCCAGTACGCGTTTTACACTTCACACAATATAGATCCATAATTTATGTATAGAAATATGGATATAATTGATTTTTCAGCGACTAAAACAAGAGAACCAGTTAAGCATCATGCAGCGCTACCAAACTCTATCCGGATGATTATAATCGGGCCATCTGGATCCGGTAAAACGCAATTGTTGCTCAATTTAATAATGAGATGGATGAAGTGGGATAAGTTGTATTTAATTGCCCCTAGCGTAAATGATCAACGATGTTATGAAGTGCTAAAAGATTTTAACGACAGCGCGGTAGAAAAATCCAGAGAGGGTATTATTGAATGTATAACCGATATCGATGAAGCACCGAGCATTGATGATATTGATGGAGATATTAACAATTTAGTCGTATACGACGATATAATGTTAGATAAACAAAAAAATCCTGCTAGGATCTTTTCCAGAGGCAGGCATAAAAACACTGACGTGATATATGTCACTCAACGCTACACTCAGGTTCCAAAAGTCATCAGAGATAACTGCAATATTCTTGCTGTATTCAACGGAGTTGATACTCATACTCTTAGAAATATATGGCAGACATGGTGTTCTGATATGGACTTCAATCAATTTAAAAACTTCTTTAGTCATGCTAAGTCAACCCCGTACGGATTCGCAACAATAAATTTGCATGATCCTCGGACACGATATCGTATCGGACTGGATCAAATATTCGGTTAAAATCATTTCTTATTTTTTGTTAACCTGTAGCAGCAGAGAGTGTGATGACCACATCGTTGCGAGCAAAATTGATTAAAAAATCGTAAAATCTCCGTTTTTGCAAAAATGGAGACTTTTTTTTGGTTAAATGAGATTTTGTTGGAAGCCTTATATTTTGCTCGAAAACGTGGTCTGTAAGCCATATTTTGCTCGAAAACGTGATCAGTAAGCCTTATTTTTGCTCGAAAACGTGGTCTGTTCACCCTCTCTGCTGCTCCTTTGGATATTTTCCGGATTAATGCTAACTTGATAGTACATTTAGGGATAACATACTAGAAATTCATAATTCGTTTAAATTGCTTGAATATATAGAATCAAAATTTATATAACCTTTGCGAGAAAGTCATTGTTCTACTATTTCATCTCTTCGTGATCAAGATCGGTAGTGAAAATCAAGGTTGACTGATGGAATTTATATTAGTATCCCTCGATTACGCGCTGTCGAATGTACAGTTTTTCCCTCATGCAATACAGTATGGACTATCTTTTAGAATTTCATTCGTTCAAAATAAAATTTGAAATATTCTTACGCTATTATTTTCGCAAATACAATACAATTGGCTTCATATACTATTGGATATGGATATGTAAAACCGTGTAGTTTTCTGTGTAAATTATTTAAGAGATAAAGAAGTGCACTCAAACAGAGGATGAGATTAAGAAGGTTGAAAATGGAATTTGCAGGAAGACTACACAATTTACACATTTAAAACAGTTTAATAATATAGCAATAGATCTTACAATTAAATATTTTTCACTGCACTACGACAATCCAATTGAGGAAATTATATAGCTAATGAATATGCAATTCATTATAAATTCTTATATTTAGTCGATTTCGTCCCTTAAATTAATTTGCTTGCTGGATTAAAATGGTATAAGCTATATTGACTCGACATTTTAATTAAATGAACACGGTGATATTATTTGTGAAATAGCATTTCAAATATATCTTGTTATCCGAATTATGAAAAAAGATGAGATTTTAAATGTTTCTTTGGGTATTGCGCAATTATTCTGTAATTTAGGTACGGATCATTATTCTTTTTCTTGGACACAGAGATAGTATGCCAACGTTTCGCGTTTATTACAAAGTTAATTTTGTGTTTTAAAAGTTTGCTACATTATTATTATTATTATTATTATTATTATTATTATTATTATTATTATTATTATAAGACCCATTAGTATTGGTATTAATAGCAGCAGCAATAGTAGTAGTGGTAGTATAAATATTCTTTTACAATATACAGCGCTGAATAAATAAGTTTAATTTTAAATAGTTTCGTATAAGCTGTTCAGTATGTATTTAATACACATGTCCCAAATTAAATATTAAGATGCTTTGCTGCGAAAAGCGTAATATGGAACAAACAAAAGCCTACGAAACCCAAACAATACATAAATGCCATGTAGTAAATATTGTAATATTCATCAACGTAATGTAATAATGGAATAAATGCACAAACAAATATTTAAAATGCGCAAACATATTTTAAAATGAGAAAAGAACAATTTTGTTCACAACAAGCATTATTATAGATATATATAACCCACAGGCTGTAACTCATTTTAAATGTGTGTTTTTAAAAGCACGCAACCAAACAATTTTGTAGTGTTACACATACATATTTTGACATTGTTGCAAAGAACCGTGTACGATACATTTGGTCATGAAAAAATCATACATACATATTTAAATGGATGGATGGATAGGAATGGAGGGATTTTATTAACAAAAGGAATATTTTTTTTTGACCTTTAAGGCACGGTGAATTTCGCTCTACGTAAGCCGGCGATCCAGTCAACAACATTGGAGTATATTTTCAACTGGACTGCTGATAAGGCTGTGGATGGGAATTCCAGTGGCAGCGATCCAGATCACTCCAAGACATGTAGCGCAACCGCTCCGACAGATGACAAGGGGAACCACACCTGGGAAGTTGACATTGGGTTCCAAATCATTGTAAAGACCATCACGGTATACGGAAGAACTGATAAATGTAAGATATGAAGCATGAGTAAACAATCTTTCACTGGTTTTCTAAATTGGAAAATGTTAACATACACATATGAATGTGAACATGTAAATATATTGCCAAGTTAGGGTTAGATATAGTAATCAGGATGCAAGTAATTTTAAATCAGATTACTTTCCTAACGCTAAGATCAACCTAGCATGTATACGCTGAGATCAGCCCAAAATACACTCTAATGCTGATCTAACGCTAGGATCGGCATAGCATTTGTTGGAAATCATCATAATCATGTACAGTGTTTCATTCAGATCCTAGCTGATGTGTATCCCCTGAATATAGAGTGTCAAAAGTGTATTTATGTAAGATAGATACTGTATACCCAGATATATATATATATATATATATATATATATATATATATATATATATATATATATATATATATATATATGTGTGTGTGTGTGTGTGTGTGTGTGTGTGTGTGTGTGTGTGTGTGTGTCCTTAGTTGGTCCATCTGATATTTGTTATCATTAATAGCTTTGAGTTGATAAATAAGTAGGTTGACTCGTGTGTACTCGTGTAGTCTCTTTTTCTTTCTTAGAATGGCCTGTAAGAACATTTATTAATACATGTCTATATTTGTTTTTGATAAATTGGGGTTATACCGCTGATGAAATGAACTAGCGGTAATCCTAGTATTACTACATAACAGACGCAACTGTATCAGGTGGGTGCCCCGAGTCGCCGAGTGGTCTGAAGACCTCACCGTTACAGATCACTGCCATCTCATTATTGTCTGAGTGCGTTCGAGTCTTGGGCTCAGACAATGTGGCTATGTGAGAAAGACTGTCGGTAGCTTCTCATGAGTCGGTGGTTCATTATGGGGTTTCCCGGGTTGTTCGTCCACAATTAATAAATAACAATTATACAAACATTGTCATGATTTACTAAAATATATACACATCTAGGCTATGTAGTAATTTTGTTCGATTGAGCACAGAGAAACACTTATGCATTGTGACACTTTAGGCTAAATATGTGCAATACAATCTTGTATATAAAATATATTTGAAAAATGAAAAAATTAATACTTGTTTGTATATTCCGTCTTATAGAAACGATTTTCTTTGTTACGCACTATAATATCTTTTTGTACAGCATGATGTATGAATATGGAACTTGGTCCAGTGGCCTGTATTAGAAAAAGTTATTATTATTATTATGAGTATGATTATGATTATTAAATATATTGATTCAAATTATGTTTAAAAATGGTCAATGTGTATAACTTAGAATATCTAATATAAAAAAAATCATCCTCATTGGAAAGAAAGTAATTCAATAATTGTATGTTAACCTGCATGATATCAATTGTAAGTTTGGAATTACTTTACATAAGGCTACATATTAAAACGAAAACCTAGCTATCAAACTAAAACAAACTATTAATTCAATTTATTCAAAGACTATAACATGGACAATAAAACTTCGCATGCTGTCTATTGATGTCTTGTTAAAAAAAATGTTGTCTTTTATCTTACACTTATGTTTGGGTACCATAAGCCTCTACCGTCTTAATTCACTGAGGATGAATATTCAGAAATGACCAGACGACATATATAAGTATGCCTTTATGAGAGACCCAGTTACTAGACTATATATAAAGACTGCGATATTTCGGCACTATCATATGTATATATTGCACATTATTCAAACAAACTCATATAAGGTAACCCTAAACGTTGTGAGGAGCAATCTTTTAATATTAATCTAAACTCGTATGTAAATCCATCAACTGGCTCAAGTTATTTAGTTACAAAAGGATAAAATATAAAGAGTGTACACAGACCTATATTACGACCTGTTTCAGTGAAGTAAGTTGTTTGTATTTAATAGCATTTTACAGAGCCAGGTGGGCTTATGTATGATATCAAGCACAGCATCTGTCGATCTGTTAAATCTAGTTTAGTATTACTAGTTCTCTTCAACTATTTGGACTACTACGTTTAAAGAGTGCACACAATCACCAATGGTCTAGTTGGTTCCAAGAAATGATGCTGGGTGGACATCAAATTTGTAATCGATAATGGCGATTTTAAAATCATGGTATTGATACATCACCTGAATTGAAGATCCGATCAGCATACAGTTTCTATTAAAAGTGTTCGTATTATGTGCAGTAGATCCTAAGAAAAATCATACTGATCAGATATCCATTAGGGCTGCCACAACATGACCTTCAAAATCTTGTTATGGCTACTTCTTCTGAATGTAAACTAATACTGACATGGAAGTTTTCCACGGAATGTGCTTTTGATGGTAATTTGATTGCAGTTGACTACGGTGGCAACCATGAAAATCCAATTACTTATGCTGGTAGCCATCTTCAAACTAGAAGTCATATCATCTAGGGATTTTCATCACAAGACTTCTCATGATGTCTTGTTGGTCCTAAATGATAATGATACCAATCTGTCTTCCAATATGTCCGACATATCAGTTAAATTGAAAACCCTGTTAAAGGGTATCAGATATGGTTTCAACATGAAGCAGTTAAAAATCAGAAATAATAATAATAATAATAATAATAATAATAATAATAATAATAACAATACTTATAATAATAACAACACTTTTGGATTGTATACGTGTCCAAAACAGTCAAATCTTAAGCGCAATGTATTCGTGTCTCAGGTCGTAATGATCTGATGTTGAAAAACGTCAATTCTCACATGTAGATTTATGACTTATTTTGTATATAGAATACCAAACAAGACAATGCAAAAAGTATAGATTATATGCCATTGTTAAATTACCCAGGATAATTTATATTTTGGTAACAAGCGAAAACTCAAACAATAAAAATATTGGCCTTCATCAACATGATTTCATGATATTCAATTCAGAGGTGGGTATATGAGAAAGTTACACGTAGTTTCGCGCGAGTCGTTGGCTTTTACTGGGACTTTCTATGTTCCTCTTCCACTGTGTATAATGGTTTCAATAAAGAGACTAAATGTTTCCTGTGAAATGGCATAAAACCCTAAAACACTATCAACAAGCACAAAACAGTTTGATATCGTTAAGATGTGTATCCTCACCTGATCTTTACTACAAGATCAAAGACACTGTCAGAAAAATTTCAGTTTGGAAAACTTTAATTCAGGTGAGGATTCTTGAATTTGCTCTTTATGTTACTGAGTCTTAATTTTAATAACAGAAACAAAAGAGCTTAATAAATATCAGCAAGTAATTGATTTCACTTTAATACTATGTGGGAGTTAAAAAAGAACGTACATTATTTTGAATTAAATCACAAATAATCATAAGCCCGGTATCAGACGTGGAAGATTGGATATTTACTAATTAGAACGTTCACCTTATTGCTACCATATTGACTTGACTATATGGAGAACAATCACGTTTGGTAAACATCTTTAATTTTTTAATTACTAAAAACAGACTGATGAGTCTCATGTGTGAAACTTAAAAGCTGTTTATAGCATTTTCAGAGAAAGGCAGAGCAATGATTTTGTCTGAGATTGCACAACACGGAAGGACATTATGTTGGACTGAAATTGCACAACTAACCTGATTTATATGTGATGTGTATGAGTATGGTACTAAACTACAGCAATTATTTTGTGAATGGTATCACAATTACTATATAGTTGTAGAAACAATGTGGAAAATTCATGTCAAGAGAAAATACGGTCATATATTAACAATTATTGAGATGCTTCATGCAGTGGGGATTGTTTGCCTTCAAAACATTTATATCTAGCAGTAATATTTATCAGATGGCTATTAAATAATATAAGTATATTTTAGAAGCTGCTTGAAGTACATCATTCAAATGAATTGCATGTAACACTAAAATGGCCAGTAAGACAGATTTTGACATTGATGAATTTGGCTAATACATGGAAAACGGTTATGAAACTGAGAGCGATACTGCTTTAGAAACATCATTAACAAACAATTGTATGTGTGGCTACATGGCATCTCACTAAGTACTGATGTTATGGGGACTTACACTATTGACAAAATGGGACGTTATTTGCAAGAATATATATTATAACATGACAAAGTGGGACGTTCTTTGCAAGAATACATACTATAACATCATTATGCGTTAGATACATCAGTGTCAGATGAATGTGGCACTTTGCAAGATAATAGCATGATCAAGAACGATGATGCTGAAGCTTGAAGCTTTTGGAGTATTAATAACTCCAACATTGACAGCTAACGCAAGCAGTTGCATCCCTGATATAAAATCGATACAGATTTTGTGTGTGTGTGTATGTGTGTGTGTGTGTGTGTTTTGGATTTTTAACTCTTTAAAGCTTTAAAGATATTTTCAATCATAAAACTAAGATGTCTGCAGTGGGACATCTTATAGAGATGTTTAGAACTGAGTTATTAATCCGCAGACACGTATAATAATTTCCCGCCCAGTCACACTTTCCTGACACTCGTCAAACTGTCTGAACATTAACCTCGTAATGCTGAACACCAAGCCAGGCAGCTGCATGTATCATTTTTGTACGTCTTTGGTTTGACGTTGCCAGGGATTGAACCTGCCACATCTTGCATCTGACGCTGATGTAACATCCATTATGCCACGAAAGCTGTCCATTACAGCTGGAAAACCTGTCATTGAGTCAAAAGGACAAATGTAATGTATACAATCTATTATACGTCGACACAATCTACAAACAAAAAATATCTTTGTGAACCATAGCACCTGCAGATCAGGGTCTATGCTGTTTGCTAACACACTGCACAGGAAAGAAATTGCTGGTGCGTTATGTTACAGTTTATTTGGGTCTAGATAGCCAACATTTCAACTCATAAGTGAAAATATGGCACATATTATATTAAATCTCATTTACCAAAAACGACTAAGCTATAAATGTCGTGTATGTTTATAGATTCTGTCTTTTCTGTTTGTAATTAATAGCAGCAGAGAGGGTGAATCAGACAACATTTTTAACCAAGTTTTCACTGAAATCAGGCTTCTATGGTCAAGATGTGGTGAATCGGATACAAGTTTCAATGAAATCAAAAACTTTACAAGAGATTACAACATCGTTGTCACTCACCCTCTCTGCTGCTAAGTTTCAACCGAATATTTGATCCAGTCCGATACGATATCGTGTCCGAGGGTCAAAAATCACTATGACTTTACAAACAGACTAATCGCTAACACCTCATCTTGTAAATCAATCAAATTATTGGACTGGTCAGTGAGTTTGAAATTAATTCTGGTTAATGAATTATTATGACATCGCATATAGACTGGATTCACCGGAGACTCAATTATTTAAAATCCTGGAGGAGCTGTTGGTGCAAATGAATACAAAATATACCCCTGCTGAGCTTGATTTGATCGTTCTAAATTTATTTGATAGCTTCCTTCGATAACATCACATACTAAATTGATTGCTATCACCGATGAAATATTCACATTGAACGGAGCGATATGCCTGCCGCCACCATCTGGGTCATTATTATGTTTAAGGATTTTTATTTCCTGTGATGGTGTTTTTT
Organism: Unio pictorum; assembly: GCA_030141615.1. Lineage (NCBI taxonomy): Eukaryota > Metazoa > Mollusca > Bivalvia > Unionida > Unionidae > Unio > Unio pictorum. The sequence goes on from JARLTB010000108.1 coordinate 2,710,045, forward strand.
TCCACGTATCATGAATTATTTTGAAACCTTCATCGATGGCATCACTGAGAAGTTTTGTTAGATGTGGTACGTTATATCCTGGTAGTTTGAATGTGGGAATATCTCCTATGCGGATCTTATAGTCTATTGCAAATAAATCTCTTGTTTTAGGACTACTGTCACCTAATACCTCTTGAATAATTTGTGAATGAAATGTTTCCATATCATTGATGATTTTGTTACATGTTTCTACGACATTGATAAATTCATCTCGGGTGAGAGTACCGGATTTAAGAGATATTAACAACAGTGAAAAATCATTATTCATTGCTGTGAAATTTTCAGTGATTTTATCCCGGTTAGTAAATTGATGATCAATTTGGCCGTGTTCAGATTCTACTCTAATGAAAAAATACGACTTATTGTAATCTCTATAGCTTTTTATTGGATTATTAGGTTTTATTCTGTCGGTGATATAATCAGTTTTTTGTGGTTCTGGTAAATCAACGGTTTTTTCCCGGGGTGGGATTTCAGGCCATCCTAGTACGGTTCTTATTGAGCTTTGATATATATCTACGACGTATCCTTCTGTGCTTATTTCAATGGCAGATGACAGTGTTGGCTCATGAACTGTTATTGCTATTTTTGACTCTTTTTCAGTAATCGATTTTATTCTACGCGCGAATTCAGCATTGATTTGTTCAATTTGGTATGATCCGGTTGGTATGGAAACAACTTTCCAGTCTGGGGTACCGTCTGGTTTATTCTTATTTGCAAATACCAGTGAATTATTGGGTTGTTGACCACCAAATGATTTTGATCTGATATTAGGCCAGCTGTGATACACTCGTAATTTTGCTAGCGCTATCTCCTTCACTGGGACCGGAGAGGGGAAATTCACACTGAATTCTGGATTCGCTGAGGTTATTGAGATCATGCTGGTTTGTACTGGGTTCGTGTTCTCCACTATTTGTTGAAGTAATTCCATCTGTGTTGTCATCGTTATTATACTCATGATGTATTTCTAATTTTGATACTGCGGAATCATAGACACGTATCATCACTGAGAACTCACTATCTGATATCGTTGAGGTTATTGAGATCATTCTGTTTTTTTCCAATTCCATCGGTGTTGTCATTGTTATTATACTCATGTTTTTGTATTTCTAATTTTGACATCGCAGAATCATATATATCTACCATCGCTGAAAACTCACTCTCTGATATAATTGTATCATCGAGAGATGACGATATCAATGAGGATAATTGCGAGCATGCAGTGGATACAACATGAAATTGAATTATGTAGTCTTGTAGTTTCCGTTGGCTGCATGATGATATTTTTTTTGTGATTATTGAAATTATTCCAGCGATTGTTGTTGCCGCAGAAATGCAAATTGGAACAGCTATCGGAGCCATCATTGTCACTGAAGACAGTATAATACCAGCTCCGGTGATTACACCACTCACTGAATACACGGTAACATCAATTGCGGTAATTCTCTTGCGATATTTTTTAATTTTCATTTCATACTCCTCAGACAGGGTTTTGAGTCTAGTTTGAAATTCTCTGACTTGATCATAACGATATTGCGATGATGAAATCATTTTTTATTTTAACAACGCTAGCGTTTTCAATTACGATTTACTTAAATCCGCTACGAATTCCACATACCATGTTGTTGAAACCTTAACCAAATTTTTATCAGTAGATGTGATCGTGAAATGTTCAGTTGTATTCTTGTCAATGATCGTTGAAATCGTATTATTGACCCCGGATGAACTGGACGATGATATATTAAATTGACTCAATGGTGTCACTAGTGTTAATCGATAAATACCCTTAACGGTTGCAGTGATATATAACGTGTTGTTTGTAGGTGTCCACTCAAATGATCCGTGTTGGATTGTATATACTATGTTGTTGGTTTTCCCATGAGGGATTTTTGTTTTTTCAATGACTGTTATCATCCTCGAAAGATCACCTTTGATGGCTTCGATGAAGTTTTTCGTCTCATCGATGGATTTTTTGATATCAGGGAGTTTTAGTTCAATTTTATCGAATGTAGTTCCAAGAAATTTATCAATGATATTTCTACGAAATGCGGTAAACTGTTTTATGTGCTCTTCGGTTTTAGATTCAAGTGTTGTTAGTTCCGACACAGAATTTTTTAATTCATCGTTGAGAGTTCTAAATCGATCTGTAATCGTCGAAAAAAGTACGCCCGGTTTGAGTTTACCCTGATCGGAAAATAGCGCGATAGTATCCTCGATTGCGTTTTGTTGTTTAACTAAAATATCATCCAGAGAAATATTACTAGATTTCAATTTACCCTGTTTGTCCTGAAATACAACTATTTCATTCGGGTCAACATTTACTAAATTCAACGTCTCAGCGATTTCATCTTTGATTTTTTTTTTAATATCACCCGTTGCAGTGTCATCTGGTTTGGGTTTCAGAAGTCTTCCCCAAATATCAATCATGTTATTGTAAAACTCTTTCTCTCTCTAAAAAGCGATTGCTGGTGTAGTCATTTGCGACAATATGAGGTGGTTTTCTAGATGCTGAAATAGCATCAAGGACATTTAATACTTCACTGCCGCATATTGGTGGATCATTGATTTGTTGTGTTGGTAGCGTAGAATACCAAGTCTTCATTGGAAGGGTTTTTATATAATGCAAAAACTCTTTTGGTGGGGCTAATCCATATGAATCGAAATAAACAATCCCACGTGGATCAATAGCGTATGCAACCCAGTGAGTTCCAGGTCCGGTGCTGTTATCGAGATTAATAATACCTGTTTCAGTTTTGTTTGGTTGATGTGGTAATTGATCTTTTATAAAAACACCTCTGAAATTTTTAATCGCTAGTTTTTTAGCAGCATCCATTAAATCAAAATTGGACATCGGAACCATTAATAAACCGTTCCTGGTAGTCTTAGACCTCTCCCGCTGTACCATGAATACGGGGTTCCTGGTAGTCTTAGACCTTTTCCGCTGTACCACGAATACGGGGTTCCTGGTAGTCTTAGACCCAATCCGTGAACGGATCGTCCCTTTTTTTTATATCCTCGACCTTTCTTCGGTTCATATGATTCAGCAATGCTCTGTACCGCTTTTGATCCCAAGCCTCCAACTACCCCCAATGCGGCCGCTTTTGCAACTGCTGGGGCTGCTGCCGCAACCAATGCTGGTATTGCAGCAAACAACGGAAATATACCACCTGTTTTTATCATATTTTTTATAGCAGCCGCAGAGAGTGTGATCTGAACTCCTTTTTTATCCTTGAAAGCATCATTGAAATGTTTCACTTGACGAGTTGTCAGTGACAATTTATTTGCCCCGCCATTCATTTGATTGGGTTTCAACGTGATTGTGGTTCCACATTGTTTAGCGGATTTTGATTGCAATTTTTTTAACTGACCAGGTGTCAATGACACATTGATATTACTATACGACATTATACAAATACAGATTGATCTAATTGCTATCAAAGATTTTCCACTGGTGCATCAATAAATCTCATTCGTCCACCAACACCTTCAAGTAGCATTGATTTATCACTGAGAATGACAGCAACCGCTCTATAATTAGCAATAGCACCAGGACGCTCTACACGGGCTCTAAAGTGTATATCAACGACAGATTGTCTCGTCAAATCAAGATGTTCCAATGAAAAGTAATAAATCGGATAGAGGCTTTTGAAATCCAATTGTGATATTTGCAAACCAGTATCCACATTTAGATCACGTGCCATAAACGACAATAAGTTATGATAGACACGTGAAATATGATTTTGACCGTAATCAAGTTGTACATCTTCAGATGGTTCCTGTTGGCTGTTTATTCTCAGTGAGACTTCATTAACACCTAACTGATCAAATATCATATGACTTCGTTGTTGACTACCAACTCGTGCATTATTTTGTAATGCAATAAATATATGACGTGGAGCTGAAACTCCTTGTTTTGATGCCAGATGCCAAGTGAATGTACCATCAACATTATCCAGTTTAATATCCGTTGTCACTGATAACCAACTCAACAACGATTTTCCTCCTTGGTTCATAAATGATAACAATTTTTCTTCTGCTATGATTGATGGAGTTAACACTGGCATCCACAATGCTAGTTTTGTTAAAATGACTTTACCATCAGCAACACCAGCATCATGCCATATTGCATCATTATCAGTACCCTTTCGTACAAGCGCTACTGTGTGTTTAGCTCCATAAATAACTTTTCGGACGTTTCTACAGAATCCGAATATATGATGCAGTGGAATTGCACATGAAAACTGTCGACGCTGTCCTTGCAACGTTGCTACGCGTGTTGCAAATCCTAGGTTGAAGTTAGCAATATTATTTATGACATCAAAATCAGCAGCTGGTCTTGTATATCCGGCTGGTGCTGGATTAACTGCAGTAGCATGTATTGCCTTGACTCTAGAATACTGGTTGTGTTCAGGGTTATCAGTAATATCCTTAGAAAACATCATAGATGGACCCGCTGATCTTGTATAATCATCAGAATATCTTGCTAACCCTATGATTGTTGTGGCCACATCAACTTCACGGTCAATGGATTCAATTTCTTTTCCATCAATGAGATATCTAGCGCTTTCAAATAACGCCATAATACCGTTATTGACAAAGCCAACTTTGATAGTTGGGTTATTGTCATATGGGGTATCAGCTGCAACATTGGTTACAAGTTCTCCTTCTACTTCAATAAATGCTTCACAAGGCAAAAAGTATTTACTGGTATCATGAACTTGAAGTTCAATTCGTGATCGGAGATCTGGTTGTACTGCGTGATAAGAATAAAATTGAAAATCGCGTACAGAATCATCTTTACGCACTGGGGCCTCCAGATCAAATGCTGGATCAGGTGACTTTTTGAACATTTTATTCTATTTATCAGAGTCTAAATCGGATTTTCCATTTCATCGTGAAAAACGCTAGCGTTTTCTACGTGGTTTTTTAAAGCCACTTCCTGCTATCATGTTGGCTATCATGTTATCTTGGTCTCCTTGAGTCACCAATGACGCTAATTTTTCATCTACTGCGTTATTTATTATTTTACTTAGACCTGCAGGCATTTCCGCTGTAGATGGCAATGGTTTCTTTTTTCGTCTCACTAATGATGTTAATTTATTCTTTGCAGTTGAAAATGCCTTTCCGGCAAGATCTCCAACAGTACTAATACCCTTATCACGAATAACATCAATGGCTTTCATTCCTAGTTGTTTAGCTAACGGCATCACTTTTGGGGCCATTCTTGTAAATAACCCTGCAATGGTATTGCCTAAACCATCTCCATAGTATGCTCTATAAACTGGAACCCGTGAATTAACTACATAGACGAGGGTTGGTTTATCATGATTGTAGTGTATAATCATCTTGTTATAAAACTAGTAGTTTTTTAATTAGTGATCAATCGCTGTAATAACCATGGGCATCTTTGTGATTTTCAACTAACTCAGCAATGAGTTCTCGATATACATTAATGTCCATGATACCACCGGCAAATAATCGTCTACAGATATCAGCGGCTTCATTAATTATTTCTGGAGAGTTATTTCCGGCTCGTGTCCCTCCGATGAGGACTTCTAACCGTGATATATCACTGAGAATGTTACCAGGACAAGTAACGCTAGTGTTTTCAACTAGACCACTCCCCAGAAATTCCTTCTCATCGTATGGCTGTCTTAAATGGAGTTGAAATTCTCTCTTGAAGTCTCTGTATTCCTTCATCCTTCTATCTAAATTCCCAGTATTTATTTCATACACTATATCAGCCCATTCATTATGTGACATTCTATAATTCGTATAATTGTCCTTGAAAAACTTCTCTTGTGAATCATAGCTGTTAGCAGCAAATTCACCTAAATTGTCTATATCCTCCTTGAGAATTCGTTTTTTAGCGCTATCGGTAAATATAATTGATATAGGTAGTTGTCCACTAACTAGTTCTTCCTGAAATCCTTCAAATTTTCGTTCTGAAGCGGTTGATATATCCTGAGGAAGTGTTTTTAATGATTTTTTTGTTTGTTTAGTTCTTTTTGCTATTTTTTCTAACACAGGGAGAAAAGTCTCTCCTTGGTCAGAGATTGTTGACACTATCTGTTTCGTTGTTGTAGTTATTGGTTTAAACAACTCTTCAGATCCCGCAGCAAAATCAGTCTGAAGACTCTGTCGTTGTTGCAGTTTATTCCTGACAGAGTCGCGAATTGGTATAAATTTCTTAATTGCATCTAATCGTTCACGAGCCAATCGGGTAGTTAATGCTTCATTGACCATTATTTGAAATCAGAAACCATTTTTCAATTGCAAAACAATTTTTCCCATCAATGATTCCATCCCTAACGGTCCAATATTTTATTCAGTGTAAAATATTTTTATTTTTTATTGCTATGAAATATTTTTATTTTTTATTGCTGTGAAATATTCACTGATTTCACTGATTTTTTGACAGTTTTGGTGGTTTTTCACTGATTTTTTGACAGTTTTGGTGGTTATTCTCAAAGAAATTTTACGGTCAAGTAGTCGATTTTGCATGGGATTTTCCGTAGAGAAAAGCTGTTAGGATTGATTTTCATCGATTTTGAGCCAATTTTTGATGATTTTTGGTCATTTTTGATGATTTTTGGTCATTTTTCATCGATTTTCATCAAAAAACCACGTAGGGTCAAATGGTCGATTTTGCATGGGATTTTCCGTAAAGAAAAGCTGTTAGGATTCTATTTTATTTTCGCAGTGTGAAAATATTTTCACTGATTCAATCAAAAAATGCTAAAAAAAAATGAAAATCTCAAGGAGATTTTACGGTATGACAAAATCTTTTTTGAGGGTCGGTCAATCAAAATAGTTCATTTTCTTGAATTAACGCTCGTAAGTTTCTAATTTTAGAATTAACTTCCTTTTTCAATTCATATTCGTTACCCAATTCTTTTCGTATTCCTTCCACGATAGTATACAACGGAACAAACACACCTACTTCACTGGAAAATGCAAGAGAGTCTCGAATAGAATTTTGAATTTTTTTGATGAGTGCATATTTCTTTGGTAACATATACTTGTTAGTGCTAACTCCGTATCCTATATCCTGAAAATCCGACTTGATTTGATCAGGATTTAACCCATCTGTCAATCTAATATCCTGATTTTTCAATTTTGCAATTTCAACTATGATGCTATTCATATTTTCAGAATTCATATATGATAATACATATTTCTAATTCATTTTTCAAAAATAAAAGAGCCGTTAATATTTTCAAAATTCAGTCTGTATATATAAATATAAATATATTTTTTAAAATTAATTCTGTATATATAAATATCTTTCTTAAAATTAATTCTGTATATATAAATATATTTTTTAAAATTAATTCGGTATACATAAATATATTTTTTAAAATTAATTCTGTATATATAAATATAAATGCAGACAAAAATAAATAACAACCATGATGAGCGGTTATCAGTCATTTGGCCCCCTTGATATAGGCCACTGTGTCTTTTCATTTTTTTTTTTCTGAGATTTCTTCAATCTCGATTTGACCCTATTTGGCCGGTAATTCATTTTTGAACACCATACGGGGTTACCCAAATGTGACGGAGAGCTATTTACATCCATGGATGTTATTTATTTTAGGTCATTTATATTTACATTCACCGGAAACATATTCCCCTAAGAGTGAATCTAACTCGTCAAATAACGGGTTAGAATCACAAGAGGGTATGTTTACGTGAAATGACCTAGAGGTTACATATATACGACAACACATCTTTGGAACTCCTTGGTTGCCTTCACATCCAAGAAAGCCCAAAGGAAACCCGAAACATACATCTCCGGAAGGGAGGCCTAACGTGGCAAACGCCATCTTAGACCGCCCAGAAGATATGCTTGGGAGGACGTCACAACATATACTTAATTAACTTAATTAAGGACAGCACAAATACCGTATATATTTCCACTCGAGTGTTGTGGCAAATTGTAGGTATACATATACTTAATTAAGGACAGCACAAATACCGTATATATTTCCACTCGAGTGTTGTGGCAAATTGTAGGTATACATATACTTAATTAACTTAATTAAGGATGGATGATGTAATGATGATGGGACGGCACAAGACAGCACAAACATGAAACGACGGGGCTGATTTTCTACGGCCATCCGACCAATCAAAAGCAACCCATGAAATTAACCCGGTTGCATGATTGAGAAAAGTCAACCACGCACACGTGTCAATGGCGTGGGTTATTTTTGACTGGTCGGATTGGCTTTCGAAAGCCCCAGCTTTAAACCTTTCATTTAGTATATAAGGTGACTAATACAGCAGCGTCAATCCACAGAGTGTGTATTTTATTTTCTTGAATTACTTGTTAATGGTGCTTCACAGTATTTAAATAAGACAGAATATTTGCATAAAGCACTATAAAAAAGAATATAATCGTTTGAAAACATTTTATATTTGATTTCTTTTCTAATTAATTATAGCCCAGCCGCTGAATCACAATTTAAGGGGAAATAACCCAACACAATCTAAGGAGAGAGTATATAAGGTGACTTAATACAGCAATCCACAGGGTGTGTTATTTTATTTTCTTGAATTACTTATTAATGCTGTTTCACAGTATTTAAATGAGACTGAATATTTGCATTAAACACTAGAAAAAAGAATATAATTGTTTGAAAACATTTCTTTCCTTACAAAACAATGCCTCTGCCGCAGCATCACAATTGCCCATAAAACAAGTTAACACAATCTAAGGGAGAGAGTATACAAGGTAACTTAATACAGCAATCCACAGGGTGTTATTTTATTTTCTTAAATTACTTATTAATGGTGTTTTACGGTATTTAAATGAGACAAAATATTTGACTTAAACACTAAAAAAAAAGAATATAATATTTCTTTTCTTACAAAACAATGCCTCCGCCGCTGAATCACAATCTAAGGGACACAACTCCCTTGGTTATATCCATTGGTTATATTTAAGAGTTGTCTCCCTTGGTGTTATAGACATACGAAAATCGAATTTTTTGTCCTGTCTCTTTTGAAATGGCCGATCGATAAATCCCCCCTGCAACCTTTTGTACCGAGGCTCTACAAATATTGAAATACTTTCCGGCTTCATATAATGATTGAAATATTTTTTCTGCGTTAGTTGTTGCATTAAAAGATTTCACAGGTCTCTTCCCAACCGTTTTGCAAGTGCCAGTCCTTCCTCGTTTCAAATTCTCACTCTGTGTAACAGCTTCTAAATTTAATAAAGAATTATTCCTTGGATTAGAATCCTTGTGATCAATAACAAGACCATCTTTGATCAATCTATTGAAACATTCAAATATGAAACGATGATTGTGATATTTCTTCTTTCCAGCGCTAAACATCAAATACCCTTGATTAGTCACAGTACCAACTGATTTCTTTAATCTACGGTTTCTTACAACACCATCACTGGATGCCTCATAATTTGTAATCAAGGGATGTGGTCTGAATTCTTGGTTCATTTGTATACTAACTATTGTTTGTCTAATTCATTAATAACATCACTGGAGAATCTTTCAATGTAGTCTTGAGGAGTTCTTATGATTTTATCCTTGTCAGGCACATAGTCAGGGTCAGAATTTCTGATTGAAAATCCATTTTTTATTCTTTTATCATAATAGCGTTTTAGTTCCCTGTATCGTTTGCCGCCACACCTAAGACATAATTGCGATTTTCCCCTGACCCCAACCCCACATCGAATACAGGGTAACGGACCAAGGCTTCCACGACGAAAGCTTTGCATATGATACCCACAGAATTCATTTCTGCATGATTTGTTACACGGTGTCAATGATCCAATCATGAGCCATTTGCAATGATTCATGATACTTAAATCTTTCATTTAAATGCTTGTTTTAATTATAGTATGGAGGAGTTCGAGAGATTATCGAAAATTAAGCCTTGGAAAAGTGTTCAATTCAATCTTGATAGAGTTTCTAATACACCAAAGAATAAAATTCTTGATAGAACCTTGATTAGTAAAATCAGAGACTGTTTTAATGAATTCAAGCGTGATGGGGCAGCTCATTGTTGGTCAACATTTCGAATTGATGGTGTTGTTGACGCTACCATGAATGATGAAAAAGCAGCAGTGATAATCTCACGTCTTGGGGAGGAAAGAAATTTTTTTCGAATAAAATTCCTTATCCGTGATAATGGAAAATGGATCATTAGGGACAAATACGAGCCTATTCTTAAGGACAAAAAAACTGTCACTGTGACTCAGGATTCAAAACCAGGAATTTTGACTGGAATTGACAAACTATACTACGAAAAATCTTATCCTGTAACAGTAGTTGTTTACGGGATATATCCGCTCAATGACAAACCTGATATTGCAAAACTAGCACCCATGAAATATTCGACAAGGCTCAATTGTGTAGCAACACGAATAATAGAACACTTCACAAATGCGTCCCGGGGAAATAAACTCACTGATCTAAGACGAAAAAAAATAACCGAATGGGAGTTCACGGTAAGAGAGAATGGGGCAACAATTCAGGATATAACCAAATTAGAAAAATCATTGAGATTTCCAATATCGGTAAGAACAATCACCGGTGAAGTATTATACGAATCGAAATATAAATCACAGGGAACCCCAATTGAAATTATTGATCACAACGCACACGCGTGGTCATCTGCAGTAACAATATTTCCACGGGATAGAACCGTAAAATATCTATCCCAAACCGAAGAGTTTTTTTCAGAGCAGAAATTATTTGATGCTATTTACCATTTGAGTAAAAACGATCCTGTGTCAGTGTGGCTATTTCATAGTACTTCAGACGAAGAATGCAAATTTGATCAGTTTGTAAGACCCAACGGAGAATTATATCGTACTGAAGAACTGCATAATCAAATGAAACAACTAGCTAGTGAGTTTTCTGAGGACGGGGAGGAAATCGAAGATCAATTATTAGCAAACTGTTTTACAGTACCATCCATTGCAGCACATTTTGCTAGAAAGAAAAACACGTGGAAACCAACACGAAGTGAGTTTTTATCAGATGTCAAATTGTCTTGTCTTGAATACGGCCATGGAGGATTATGGAATACAAAATACGACACTGATACCGTTATTTCAGTTGATATGATTGCGTGTTATCCAGGAAGTTTTCTTGGGTATGGAGAGTGTGAGAAATATTTCAAACGATTTGGACACCCTACACACGAAATGACCCGTGTTGCTATTAATGGACCACTGCCACATTTCGATTTAACCGGATTCGCTTGTGTAGTATCATTTGAAATGGCTGAAGGACTTCATCCGTGTAGTTATCTTTGGATTGGCTAACACATGTCTGAAAAACATTGGATGCCAATAGTGTTATTACGGTATATGCTTGATTGTAAGATGTTAAAATCATTAATTGTCAGTGAAGCAATTATATCCTATCGAGCACAGAAATCAGTCTGGTTACCACAACCTGATCTAGAAAAAATAATTAGCGAAGAGCGAAAACTGTTTCCAAATTTCAGTGAACAACAAATCATGGATTGGTCCCAACAGTTATATGAAATCAGAAACAATGAAGCAAAAGATCTTGGACGAAGAATAATCGGTAAATTTACCCAAGGTGGCAAAGATGATAATACAAGATATTCTTCACGATTGATTATAGACAATGCTGAATACGATTTTGTAATCACGGATTTAACGAATAAGGGCTTATATGTCAATCGTAAGGACGCATTTATGTCCGATGGAACCAAATTGGGTACAATTGTTACTTACAATGATGGATACAATCCGCAGTATACACATTTGAGAGCTTCTATGCTCGGTTATGCTTCTATTAATTTATTTTCAATGATTAATAGATTTCCTACCACCGCAGTTAGAGTTGCCACTGATTCATTTTACATAAATAGCAAAATGGCTGATTTTAAGGCTACTGGCAACGAGAATTGGGGATCATGGAGAATTAAGAAAGAAATGATTCATGATTATATTCCATCAGCAGATGTTACCATTGAAAATAATTACTTAGAAAGCAATCAGTGTTCAGAATTTTCTAATGCGCCACCGATATCTGATCCAATCTGTAGATATAAAACAGTTTATTTAAACGGTTGTGGTGGGTCAGGAAAAACAACCCGGGCAATTGAGTTATTTCGTGGGAAAAATCCAAAAATGATTGTACTAACACCCACACACAGACTTGCAAGAGAAATGATACAGAGAGGGGTAAATGCCTGTACCTATCACAGCTTTTTCCGATGGAAAGGAGATAAATGGACTCCTGAGCGCATGGGAGAGAAATTTATTCCTGAAATTATCATTTGGGATGAAATAGACACAGTATCCGAAGATGTCTTAAAAATATTTCTTGAGTGGTTGTTATTGAAGAATACAAAAATCGTCATGTGCGGTGATCACGGCCATCCACCACCATTTGTCGGTGCATCCCCACATGAATGGCTAAGGGGTTTTGTAGACTACTATGAAGAAATTGATACTGATCATAGATCACTTGATAATGAATTAAAAGAGTTTAAGAAATTAATTAGATTACAACCGGATAGAATCCAGTGTGAAATAGCGCGTGAAGTGATTTCGGAAACTCCCATGAATGATTTCTGGGAAATGTGGAGACCAAACGATTTGATCATTGCCAGTAGAAAAATAATCAGAGACACACTTCAGATGAAATTATTTGAATTGCATAAACAAAAATTTGCAACGCTTCCAGTGCCTCTTTGTTATAGGCCATCGGATACACGAAAACAGAACATTGAAGTTGATATTCCAGGACAGAATGAAAAACAAATTCTGGTATTAAATGATATTGTGCTGGTTGATATCAATGTCGTTGAAGATGCATTGCGTGCTAATAAATCCCCGTGGACGCTAGGTTATGCAGCAACAATACACTCTTCACAAGGATTGACTATATCGGATACAATTGTTTGGATAGTAGATAATCCCATCGAATGGTCGAATTTAGTCTATCTTTCAGTATCCAGAGTACGAAAAATAAATCAACTTCGAAGAATTGTCCTGACAGAGTCAGGCGATGATGAAATCATTGGTGACGATAATGACACCACAATAAATGATATTATTGATAAAAAACTCTCCGGTTACAAACAACAGGACAAAAAAAAAACAACGAGAATTTGATATTGATGCTGGATTAATAATCACTTTGAAGAAACAACAAAATAATCACTGCGCAAGTTGCAATTGTATAATGCGTTGGCAGTATTCGGATAAAGACTCTCGCCAATTTACCGTTGACATAAAAAATAACAATCTCGGTCATGTCAGAAACAATGTGATGTTGACTTGTCTTGAGTGCAATAGACGCAAGGGTGCTAGTTAAGCCCATGAGCTGGCAATTGAGTACCCTCAGGTATCACTTGTAATTGTTGTCTAGTAAAACCTCTTTGAGGGGCAGTTGAATCCAGTTTATAGATTGGAAGTCTACCCGTAGATCGTGTTATACTAGATATCTTATGTGCAGTAACACTCCAAATAGGATCAGTAGCCCTTTTTCTGCCCCCTTCAAGCTCTCCTGGTTCGTATAAATACCTCACAATGACATTACTACCAAGAATTGGTTGGGAAACGCTAGCGTTTCTAGAAACATCTTTTTGAATTTCCATTTCAGGTATTGACTTCTTTTTAATCGCATTGATAGGTTTCATGTTGATGGTTCTAGTAATCTCGTTATTCAGTGCAGTAATCACAGCTGGTAACCTTTTAACCCATTCACGGGATCTTTTTTCTTGGATGAATTCTTTTGCGTATTGATATCCAAATAACCGTTCAGCAAGAGTCCGATTAAATCGTTCTACAATGGCCTGATCACGATGCAGTGCAGTATGCCCCCGTCTGATGGTGACATTGTGATCTTTCATTGTAGATAACACTACACCCTGAAATTCTTTGCCGGGATCAATTTGTAATAGATTTGGCCAGTGCAGAGGGCTCCTTCGATAAATCCTCTCAAATGCAGAAGCTACTTCAATGGCCGATTTTGTTTTTAACGGTTCTGCTTCCTTGTATCGACTTGCAATATCAACTACGGTTAATGCGTATTTGTAACCGTGGTCATGTGGCAAAAATAATAGATCAGCCTGATGAACTTCATTGGGTCCGGTCACATCAAAATGCGAGACATTAATTTGTTTAGGCGGTGGTAGATAAATTTGCCATAGTGCCTGTTTAGATAACCAATGAGCCGCAGTGGTTTTTTTCACTTTTGCAGCGCTAGCGAGTTTATGGATTGCTGCCTTGCCTCTCCAGTATCCTCTTGGGGAATAATAAATAGATTCCATGTTGTTATTAATTACCGGCACCTAACATCAATTTACTTTTCATAGCCGATTTTATCAAAAAGGAAGCCAATTTTTCTTTGAAAGATTTATCAGGAATAGCATTTAACGCATGAATTAATTTCACATCTGCTAGATGCCTTTGTTGCAAATTACTGCTTTTATAAGCCACATCATGAAGGTGACAGGCCTTATCAATGGCGTTTATTGGTTCTTCACCAGGTCGGGGCTGATTTTGATCATTGAGTCTGATATCAAGTCTTGTTCCCGGTCCACAATAACTATATCCTGGAAGGTGCTTTTCTCCAGGGTATTTTGCCCATGGGGTTCCAGGGAGTTTTGCTAATTTGGCTGCGATATCACCTCCTCGTTTTTTTTAAAGGTTCCTTGGGTTTAGAAACAAATCTAAATTTCTTTGTACTACATTGTACGCATTTACCAGAAAGCGCTGATCGGTTATTTTTAGTTGTAATCGTCGTCAAGTCAGCTGTGCCAGTACGTTTTTTACACTTCACACAATATAGATCCATAATTTATGTATAGAGATATGAATATAATTGATTTTTCAGCAACTAAAACAAGAGAACCAGTTAAGCATCATGCAGCGCTACCAAACTCTATCCGCGCAATTATAATCGGACCATCTGGATCCGGTAAAACGCAATTGTTGCTCAATTTAATAATGAGATGGATGAAGTGGGATAAGTTGTATTTAATTGCCCCTAGCGTAGACGATCAGCGATGCTATGAAGTGCTAAAAGATTTTAATGAAAACGCTTCAGAGATTGCTGGTGAGGATGTTATTGAATTTATAACCGATATTGACGAGGCACCATCAGTAGAAGATCTTGATGGAAGTATTAACAACATGGTAGTATACGACGATGTAATGTTAGATATACAAAAAAACCCTGCAAGGATTTTTTCCAGAGGCAGGCACAAAAACACGGATGTGATCTATGTCACTCAACGCTACACACAAATACCAAAAGTGATTCGCGATAATTGTAATGTGTTGTGTGTGTTTAATGGAGTTGATACACATACGCTACGAAATATTTGGCAGACATGGTGCTCCGATATGGACTTCAATCAATTTAGAAATTTCTTTAGTCATGCTCAGTCTGCCCCACACGGATTTGTAACAATAAATTTACATGACCCTCGGACACGATATCGTATCGGACTGGATCAAATATTCGGTTGAAACTTAGCAGCAGAGAGGGTGAGTGACAACGATGTTGTAATCTCTTGTAAAGTTTTTGATTTCATTGAAACTTGTATCCGATTCACCACATCTTGACCATAGAAGCCTGATTTCAGTGAAAACTTGGTTAAAAATGTTGTCTGATTCACCCTCTCTGCTGCTTTAATTGTAATATCTCTAATACTTGGTTTCATCTGTAGCACTTATATTTTTACATGACTCTACATAATCCTACCTCTGATACATATTTGTTATCATTTGCTAATGCGTTTTGTAGGTAAAGGTATGTAACGTTTTCGTTTGATTCTACTTGTGTCAATATTGTGTTCACCCACCAGTGACACAATTCAGAATTTCTTTTATCAATTGGTAGTCTTCAATTCTAGCATACATTTTGGCCTAAACTGTGAATGTCGACACCTACATTTATCAACTTAACTATTCGTTTCCTCATCATATAAAATGGTATGATGTCAGTTATTGTTGATATATTAACAGCTCTCAATATTTTCTGCAGTAGCCATAATTAGAACGCTAGAAATAAGTGCAACAACAATTAAAGCAGCAGCAGCAACAACAACAATAACAACAACAATAATAATAATTATGATAATCCTACTACTACTGCTACTAATAATGATACCAATAATAATAATAATGATGATGATGATGATGATGATGATGATGATGATGATGATGATACTACTACTAATAATAATAATGTGAATTTGGTAGAATGAATACTTTTATGAAGCTCTGGGGTGTAAGATTGCAAACATATACAACAACAGACTTACAAAAACAAACACAGATTACAAAAGAAAATCATGCTGACTATAAGTAAGAAAAGAAATATTAAATCTTTAGGTCTGTTCATATATAAAATGAGAACGGAGTGTCCTTGTGTCGTAGAAGTTTTTCAGGTAGCTTGATAATGGTATACAATAGAACGTTGTGCATATCAATTCGTTTTAAGGAACAACGACAACATTGTTAATCTCAAAATCTCTTTGTACCCTTTTGTCCAATGAAACATACATAAACTAAGACTTTAGTTGTTCACCTTATATGACACCAAAACAATGAAACCCACCGAATAATTTATTTCAAACGAGAAAATCGTGTCACAACATAATATTAACGCTGAATATTAACAGTACGTTAGAAAATGAAGTACCGGAGAAAGGTTCTGTATACATCGAGGGTATGGTAAGCATTAAATCTACTCTACTTTCTACACCATTCTCTCTGACATTCATATATGTTGGCACATTTCTTCCATGACAAAGTTGAATCTATTAGAGATGATAGTTTTGGTGTTCTCCAAAACCGTAAATTGGGCTTGCAGTAATATATTGGACCTGTCAAGACATAAATATTGTAACTTAAATTGACGTCCTGGCAAAATTCAAATGATAGTTTGAAATTGTTACTGGTTCCGAACTACGATGAGATTAAGTCTTAAGGCTAAGTTGGTAATAAATCTGGAACAACTAATAGGTCTATTGAGTGCCACATTTTGTAGCCTTTTTGGTCCTTTCCTTCCATGAATATAATTTCTTACGAAAAAAACATTGTATATAGATCCAATTGCGGTCTCATTGACATACTATATTGCTGGAAACGATGTTACGCATCCATTTAACACGCGTTAAAAATTGCTCTTGCCTTTTTGCAGTGGGGTTTTTCTGGATGTGGTTCTGACTTTCATAGACGCAAAGATAGTGTTGTCGTGTAGGTAGACGTATAATGGAGGTATATAGAGACATTGTTTCTAAAGGGCGACGGTAACAATATAAAACCATACAGTTTATATCAGCATTATGGGCGATTCCAAAACCAAAAAGCGTGAAAACAACGTTAAATATTTTAATATTCAACGAACACGTTAAGATGCGCAACTAGTTGGAAATTAATCTCGGCGCATTGGAAAGCATATTTAGTATATACTTCTTGAAATGTTAAAGCATAACTGATGACGTTTAAATTTCCTCCGTAACATTAATAAATGAACTGTTATGTATTAATTTAAAGTAAATATAAATAAATTTTCGAAACTCTGAACATGTCGGTGGAAGCACAAATAATCTCGATGTATCTTGTCCAACGTAGAGCGCAAAAGGCATAAAAGCTGCAAAGAAAACAAGCCGGTTAATATGCAAACAAACTGCAATGTCTCATATGTATCTTTTTAAAATTAAAGCGGTGAAGAAAAGGTTTTCCCATACAGTACTTACATTATTTTTTAAAGAACATTTTTAGGTTTTCAATAAAAAGCCAATCACATTCCTTTCAAGTTGAGAAAAGCCGACATACATATGCTACAATTATGTTTCATCACAAGTCGACAAAGTAAAGTTTCTAAAAAAGAAATGGCTGGTATTTTCTAAAGCGCGTTGTCTAAAGTAATCATTTATATAAAGTCCTTATTGTTATTATTTTTGCAAAATTGAATTTTATAGAATGTTATATGCTGGATAATCTGCAATAATATATGCAGTTCTATGACTTTGTTTTCTTAATATTTTCAGTCTTTGATCAACTTTCGGGTTTTAAGCTGTATATTGGTAATGAGACAAGGCCATGGATATATAATCAGGAATTACCAATAAACTCATCAAGCAGTGAAACACATGTTTTTAAACCTAACGATGCGATTGCCAGTGTTATATCTTTGATGAAATTGGGAAAAGTCATGGTCATATGCGAAGTAACTGTCGAAGGAGGTAGGTAATTCCTAACATAAATAGCGTAAGATATTGCAAAAGAAAAAGAAATAGGATGATACGATCATGCAATGTTTTAAATAAGAAATTTAGGCAAGGTCAATATAATTGAGACTGATTACAATGGATGCTTCCATGGTAGAATAGTAAAATGTTAACTCATAGAAAGATGCGTTATGGAAATATGTTTTGGAGTAGAATCCACTACTATTGTGCAAATTATCTTTCTTACAGTAGCGATTAGTTGAACTCGTATAATTAAACTATTTTTTACTCTGCTTAAAGTACTTGATTAGTACTGCGTATAGATTTAAACCGAAGACAATAAGGTATCAGCTGGTATATAATGTCTGTTTAAGGTAGAAATATATCACGGCCAAATTTAGTTCCTTGCTCTATACACACATTCAAAGGAGACTTTGTGCAATGTCGTTTGAGACCGGAATTAGCACGCTAACATCTGAGTGCAACTTTATTAGGACAGCACCCTGGTAATTGTCATGACCAGAATTCATATATATATATATATATATATATATATATATATATATATATATATATATATATATATATGTTCTGAATAAATATACCGAGAAAAAAAGTATCACAATCAATTCAATTATAGATCAACATGGTTCAACGATACATGTATGGATTGTCTTGTATTGTCGTGAGTAATATAAGAAATTACATTATCATATAAGCATGAATGTAGCGAAAATCTTCCAGATTCAAGGAAAATTGGATGTTTTAGTAAATGGCTTTAAACAGAAGGACATTCAAGTTTTCAATCTTGTTTTTGTTTGCTACCACATAGTCTAGCTAGGTTAAATGCATTTCATATAAGAAACACTTATACATGATATACATATCAAAGCATATGTCGCGAACCTAAAACGCGAATGACAACTTGTTCTAGGTGTATTATCTAGTCTAATCATTAATTGTATAGATAGCTGTCTAACCGATTTGTTATATTTAAAGCCAGATGTCTCAAAAGTGAATAACATCATATTATGACTAAGTCTGTGAAATTCAACATGTCTTAGATATATATTCATGGCTTTTTCTTTTCTGTAGAATTGTCCCCCCCCCCCAAGTGTTTGTATCTTTATGAACTTTGACGCATTGCTCCTGTTAAACGTCTTTCAACGGAATTCGCGTAAAATTTTGTTATCTTCAATATTTAATCCATGTAATAATGTTCGGATTAAACGGCCTTTGCTCTAACATGGTGATTTTAACTTTTGAAAAAGCTGGTATAGATAATGGCGGGATTAACTTTTAATCATACATGAATTTCACTTTGTTTTGCATTGATTGGATAGTCTCTTCTATAGTTTATATTGAATTTGACTTATTTTTTGACTGATTTTTTATTAATTTTGTATCGATCTTGGCTATCAATATCATTTATCATTGTGCATGATTTTTTGGTCCATTTGAAACAAGCAACATTAATATTATGTATTTAACAACAACCCCAGAGTGTCTCGGCGGCAACGTCTCTGAGTTTTGTAACTTAACATGTGGGACGTGTTATGCGTACCAACCATGTAACAAGGAGAATGGAACATGTCCGTTGGGGTGCGAGCAAGGTTGGACAGGATCATTTTGCAAAGAAGGCAGGTGCACATATGTAAATTTATTAGAGGTGGGGTATTTTAATGGTACATTTCACTGTCGTATATAAACGTTAATTGTAGTTAACATGCATTGCAATTAGAATTTCTAACACAACTACATCGTCACTACATTATATGGTGTTTGTAAATATTCTTGTTTTTAATGTTTAAATTGTAGTGTCTTAAGAACTTCACAACTAACAGTTAAAATCAAAGATATTTAATAGTATTCATGCACTTATTGTATGGTGGAATATGCTCATGTGAGATGAATTATGTTTTTTGGTACTTGTATGTATGCATGTATGTATGTATGTATGTATGTATGTATGTATGTATGTATGTATGTATGTATGTATGTATGTATGTATGTATGTATGTATGTATGTATGTATGTATGTATGTATGTAATGATAAAGTCTGTTAATCAGTACAAATATCGCATAATAATTTATATCCGTCTTAAAACCTAGTTTTGAATATACATTGGCAGCTATGGGAGTCAATGGCACCGTATTCCGAATTTGTTTTCAATTATGACAGGATTACATAAGTAGTTAAATATAATTAATAAACAATACTAAATAATAATGATAATTTTGCGCGTGTTTAATTGGGAAGTTGATACAGCATGTTGAAACGAGAATGTCGATACATGCCAAGTAACAGATGAACAAATATCGATGGGATGTTTGATTTTTATTGTGTGCTTCTCAATAGACACTTGAAGCATTAAACGTTTAATCTCATGAAATAAATTTTACAGCTTCCGAGAGTTTAGAGAAACAAAGCCATATCATTCGTTTGTCAATGTTTATTTGAATATAAATATATTTTTTATCATTAAGGTTATATAAACAGAGGTTGAAACTTCTTTAGTGTTTACATTTATTTCGATCAGGCTGTAAAAGTGGGACATACGGTTATAACTGCAATGAAACATGTGGAAATTGTTTATACGGCAATAGCAGTTGTTCCACATCTGACGGACACTGTACCAAGGGATGCATAGCTGGATGGCAAGGTTATCATTGCAATGGAGGTATGAAATTTTTTTAAAAATAAGCAAATGTGCAACAAAATATAGATTTTGGTATTCTGCAGTAGTATACATTTTCTCGTAGATATAATTTAGTGGCTAGGGAATAATGGAAGCAAAATGATTGACCCAGTTTACAATTTGCAATAGCTTCAGTCATGCCAGTAAAGAGAGTAATGAGGAGAATCTAAAAAGGACATTATAATTCTCTAACTTACATGAGAGCTAAAGTAAATAAAGTATTTTACATTTCGTTATAGAAACCATATGAGCTTGATGTTTTGTGATGGTACATGATAATATTAAATTTTGTTATGAAATAGTGATCTCAAAATCGATTGAGGTTTTCCAAATATTTGTAACAAGCTTAGTCATGTTTCGAGGCTGTAAACAATAAAGTCAATTTTGATATAGTTGTTTTGTTGTTTTGATAGCGAATGGTAATACCTTAGGAGAACTACTATTACCTTGCAAATCCAGCCCTTTCAAGCAAAATCTGTTAATTTAAGGAAAGTTTAAGATTATCTTCTACCTAGGTGGCAATTGAAACGGACTCCCATCTGATAGCGGGATAGGGAGCTTATCAAGATATATCTTCTGGTACTACTGGAACAAAAGGCATGCTTTTTATATGGATGTTATTGCGTGCAAGCTAGTCAGGTGTATGTGTATGGTGTGTGGGTAAATATTATCGACGAAACATATCTTACTCGAAAACAATTTAGTTTTTCATTCTGATAACTTAACCAAGATTGATATCTTACGTGAATATGTAAGAGGCGGAATGATAGACACTACTGTATTATTGACGCGGTGTTTCTTCAGAAAGGTACAAGAACATTCTCGCAAATACTGCTGAAGTCGTGTAACCGCATACTTGTGAAAATGTCAAACGATCACGTTAGATAACTTTTTGTATCTTAGGTAAAGGCTAAAACTACTCTGTCTTCCTTAAGTATCAACTCGTATCTCACACTGGCTCATGTATATCACCTTGCGGTGAATTATGGAGTAGATATGAATTATTTCCAATATATGATTATACATACAGATTAGCATTTTCTAAGGAATAAAAGCTGAGTAATAATGATCCGTCTTGCTGAAACTGCATGTATATGGATAAAATAATATCAAAGATATCTGATTCTGCCTGCCGTTCTTTATTAAGTTAAGGATCACGACTTATATAAAAGATGAACTCTTTAAAATCTTGAGAGCAGTTAATATTGTGTCTTGTTTGGTCAGGTTTATATCCATGATACATATTATTTCAGCAATAATCCGGTATCATTTGACAGGCCATTCCTAATTGATCCTAAGATGTGACAGGTGTTTCAGTTCTGATTGCAATGGCCGGACGTTGTACGTTCCAAGGTGTCATTTACGCGAATCGAACGTGGTGTCCCTGTTTAAGAGTTGCAACCGCATATTGTGTAGACTGTGATAGGTGGTTCGGCTTTCATTTGGTCCATATATTCATTGTGATTGTAGGCCATGATAGCAACCTAGGAAATATAGTAAAACACATCAGGCGATCGCAATCTACGGCAGATGGATTGCTCCATATAAGCAATATATCATTCCATTTATTTACTATTCTATCCCAGTGGGGAACATTCTATTTTGAATTGAATATTGCTGCAGACCTAGTCAACCAAAATCCTGGAATGATTGCAACAACATATTACTAGCCTGTATGGTAGCGTTTTTTTTCTATAGTATAATTACAGCACTTCTGAAAGATGTGTGAGTGAAGACGTATGATCCCGGGTCTTGCGAGTCAATACTAATTGTATTGCGTCCCATCTCGTTGATGCATTGCATCGTAGTTTACTTGAATGCGCTTGAGTTGACGACCAAATGAAACATAGTGCGTTTGTACATGAAAGAACTCTAGGAAAGGACCACTGCCATGATTATCGAGTCTACATTTCGTCATAGTAAATATTCATTCGGCAATTCAAAATTGGAGTCTGTCCTCTACCGACAGCTGTAGTAAAGGGGAATAAATGCATGTCATTTGAGACAGAGATGGTATTGTCGAAACGATGGCAAAATCTATCCAGCTTCCTTAGTCCATTGCAATTTGTTCAGGAGAACTGTGGTGTTCTACACATACATATTTGGTAAGACTGCTTAGCAGTAGCATGTGTCTAGGAATTGATCTCATTGTAATTCCTACCGCTATAATAGCGACTGTAATGTATGGACAAAATGAACCTTTGGTTCTTTTTTGCGAATTACGTCATCATGATCATTGAAGAGAATAGTAAATGATGAAGGTTGCTATCGTTGCTTGATTGATTATGGTATTTATAAAAGATGAAGGTAGTGTGCGTTACATCTTCATCGACAATGCACATCTACGTTTATAAAGATTGTCATTGTATAAACATGCTCCTACGCAAGTCCAGTGCTATCCAGGATGGGAGAAGATATGCTTATAAACGCATGCTGAAACATATATTAGATCCAGCGTTGATCATACTGCCATGCCGTTAAAATCATCTGAAAGGTATACAAATAGAATACTGAGATAATGGAAGCAATTAAAAGTAGATGCCTGAGTAGAAAATGCTCGCATGGTGTCGATACTGTAGTCAAAGTAGGTGAGTTAGAAGGAATGAGGAGGTCATGACAATGGGAGCGATCGGAAAACTTACCCCCAAGACGGCAATGCGAAGTATATATAATGACGACGAGGTAAAATGAGAGCAAGTTTTCGTTGTTGTGGATTACATTAGCAAAGTTGATAGCTCTCGTGCTGCCTTCGAAGTAGTTGAAGATTAAATATCAAGATTGGTGGCTTTCTTCTATTACAGCACATTATGATTTAGATCCATTTACTGATAAGTTGTCGCTAAGTTGTGGCTCGCTTTGGGTGACATAGGCTTGAGTGCCACTTATGAGACATTTCTTAGAATGTGAGTAGTTGAAGATTAAATATCAAGATTGGTGGCTTTCTTCTATTACAGCACATTATGATTTAGATCCATTTACTGATAAGTTGTCGCTAAGTTGTGGCTCGCTTTGGGTGACATAGGCTTGAGTGCCACTTATGAGACATTTCTTAGAATGTGAGGCACCATTAATCACATCGTGTGCCGAAATTGTCTAGATAATGTCCAGATAATTTTGATCCGTGAGAGCGCTTTTATAAACTGAACTTGATCTACAGAAAGCACCTAGCAGAAATATGAGAATTAGACTAGTCCATGTGTGTGATTGTATAGACTGGACCTCGTTCACATGAATTGTCTATCAGCACTATTTTGTGTGACTTTTTTATTCATAACTGGCATGATGAACTGGGGTCTTGTTTGTTGCAAACCTTATTTGGGTATCGTAAGCAGAAAATTTGTCCATGCCAGTGATGGACCTTAAACAATATTTTTTCTTCGGGATGGTGATGTGTGATTGATTGTGCTCGTGGTTCAAAGCGTTAAGAGTTATATAGATAACGCCCGGTCTCGAAGAAACATGGCCATCTTGGCTGGCATGACAAATTCCAGTTATTGAGGTTCTTTGTTGTTCCATATATGGGTCCGCTTAGCAGGTCCGTAATTCTGATTTGCCGGACTGTAACTTGGGCTGATATTACTCCCGATCACAATATATAGTTAATTATATAGCATTGAACCCATGCATGCAGACTGATTATGTTTCTTCCCTCAAGGTATGAGTCTGCTCATTCCCCTATGTACGCATAGAGTTGTCGCCTACAGACTTCCGTCCATCTCATGCAAGTATGTGATATATTTCAGAAATGTTAACTATTTAAATATATAGATGTACACTCGTTGCAAGACTTGATTAACCATGATTAAAATTTGTAAGATAAATAGAGGAGACAATGGCTACTTTAGGGTGTCCATGCAGAGTTGCACACTATCATAAATACCTGTAGAATGTGCGTTCTTGAATTACAGTGTAGCTATAAATATAAACTTTGCGAACGATAGATATTTAATTCCAGTAACAGATCACCTGTTGGAAGGTCAAATTAATACTGCAAATACGGGTAAAATCACTGATACTTTGCTTATAATTAACGCATGTACAGTCTGGATGCCAAATTTGTGTAATAGGTCATCCATAGCAGTAACAATTTTGTACTGACTATCCATGTAAAATACCAAAGCGTTGTTGATATTAAAGTATCAGATGCACTCTTTTAACCAGTCAAGTATAGATAATTGACTTATGCCTAAACGACCACATCAATATTAAATGAATGTTCTGTATTAGGCACCAGACATTCACTTGTTAAAATGGTTAATGTAATGTGAAGTGACGCAATTGCAATCAACGCAAGTATGTGCCCAAGCCGCGTAAATGTATGTGAAGACAGCAGAATGATAATATTGAAAGTTAACTATATGATAGAAGATGCAAAGCATTGAAAGTTTTTAAATGCAGTATACATCCCTTAGGAAATGAAACTATTACGAATTGTTTCAATGTAAAGCGCTTCCAAACTACTTACATGTATTTTGCGAATCTTTTCTGTCTGAAGATTGCGTGCTACTCTGGATGAGCGGTATCATTCACTGACGATTTCAAAGAATTAGACTCCAATCGTGGTCTCAAGTAGAGATAACTCTAGCTAACTGCCGCGTATGTGGTGAGATAAAACGTTTAAGAACGGGAAACTTAAGTTGCACGATAGTAATAATTCTCCTAAGGTAGTATGATTGTGTATCATATTTGATGGATAATCTAAGGTAATAAGTACAAGACGACCTGTGGTAGATGTTTGTACATACAAAGCAGTTGTTACACATTTGACAGATACTTACCTATAGTAGTAGGCCATGTTTGCCCACTATTTATACGAAGCCTTATTTTGTTAAATAGAGCCTTGTATATATAGTTTTGCCTACTTTCTGTTTTGTATGTGTGTGAAAAAATAGTAGGGCAGGTTTGCCCACCATTTATATGAAGCCTTATGCTGTTACATATAGCCTTGTATAAACATTTTTACCCACTTTAATTTTCATATGTGTGTGTGAATTGTTCGCGGTGGTGCTTCCTAAATGGTCCGCGCTCGTATGAAAATTATCAAGTGTTTGCCACAATTAAAAGATTATGTTATCGATAATGGCAAATATCGGCGAATCGTATTCTACTAAACTAGCTCGAGAAAAAAAGTTAATTCCAGTACGAGATAAACTTAACGAAAAACTTCAACAATGACAAGAATCTCATGTTGTTTTTTTCACTAGTACAGAACAGTAATTTAAACCTGTTACATCGGCTACTGAGAAAGCTACTACGGTTACTGAAAGAGCTATAATGGGAGATATTACAGATGAAGATAAAGGAAAACAAAGATATTTTTCCCGAGCTTGAAAACAGATGCAAAAAACTCAACCGGAAATACCTCGAGTTGTTCCGAAAACAAAACCGATGGAGAAATAATCGAGGACTTGCGAAATAAATTTACCGAGGAAACTTTAGCTTATATCGATAAAAGTGATCCAAAGGATTTTATCAATTTTGCTGCTATGGGGTATTACGATAGAAAAAGCTTGAAACCAGAATATAAAAAAATATATCAGGAATGTGTAACATTGGGCTGATGTACTTTATACAATTAAATCAAAACAAAGCAAGTTGACATTGATGATCCAAGATATATATCATATATCGCTGAGGCGAAAAAAGTATAAAATCGATATGAAACAGCAAAAAAACCTATAAAAAAAACAAACAACGAAAACAAGAACAAAAACAACAAAAGAAATTACAAAAGACTTCCAAAAAAGAAATTTTACCACCTGAGCAACAATCATCGTTATATATATATAAATATATATATATATATATATATATATATATATATATATATATATATATATATATATATATATATATATATATATATATATATGATCTGATTGAGCAGAAAAACCTAATGATACACAGGGCTCATTTGGTTTCGTTAATAAAATCGAGGGAAAGCGATTTAAGGTGAGGGATCTCGGTATTTGTCCAAAAAATATCATCGGTGATGTAGTCCGGTTGGAAGTTCTCATCGGGGGTAAACGAGCTGGAAACAATTCCCTGGAGATAATTAACGAATCTACTGATATCTGTCAGAGATTATTTCAAGGTGGTTTAATAGATATTAGTTTATGTCAATCTCTCATCGATGAAATCATAGACGACTATCACAGTGATTAATTGATTTAGAGAAACGGAAATCTTATAAGATGATTATACATGGTCGACGACGACAAGAGATCAGAATTGTAAATTATTGACTGCCAGTATATAAAGTAATTTACGGAGATTGACTGGGAAATCTTATTCGGGGTTTATTCACCAGAATGGCTCGCAAGGTTTAACCACTCGAAAAACAATTATCGATGAAATCAAATGGTGTTATTCGTGATAAGGCTACTGGCGTTGTTGGTGATCTCGCCGAAAAAGGGTTTTCTACAGTCAAAAGATAGATAAATGAGATTAATGCACAAACCTCAAATAATCCAACCTGTAAAATTACCCGTTACTGTGGTTATGACCGCGAGTGTCAGTTAAGCAATAAATCAAACCGTGAATAATAAACTAGCAGAGTTGGGTAGGGTGTCTGATAAACAACGAGAGAGAAACATAACCGCGAGTATGATATCATAAAGTGGTCTTCGTTTTAGACGATAATTAATTATTAAAAAGTATTGTAAGATATATATAACCCCGCGTTCGATATAGATGTACTAGTGCCTAGAGATACGTCTCTACTTGATTGTCAATTTATTAATATGACGCAAAGACTCCCGATGCACGAGGTAAAATTGAACTTCAAGTTCAGGATACTAGCAGACACTTTCTACCTTCTGAGGGATACACTGAGGTTGAAGATCGACTTTTAAAAGATGATGATACTGGGTATGGGATTGGTGATCGAGTTGGGTTTGTTAATAATGGCATCATGGCGTTCTTTAATAGCGCAATATATTTTATCGATGGAAGAGAAAGTGAGGCTTTTCACGAGAATGTTGATGCCGTGATAACTGTATTAGGTTTGGCAAGATATTCAGGTGATTATGCAATAACTGCTGGGCCGTCTATGATGTTCATAACAGGTTTAATGGATCAACCAGAAAATAGAACTGTAACGATGAACAATGCTGGGGATGCAGTCGCATCTATGACTGAAAATTACAACTTAGGATTTGCGTTCGTAGGGCGATGTTAAACTACAAGAGTTTCCCTGTGTGATCCTTCTCTATCTCTCAACTATTTGGGTTTTGTAGAGATGTTAAATAGGTTCTACTTGGTGCAAAACATACAGTTGTACTTAACAGAAAAGGTGATAATAACGATGCAATATGGAGAGAAGACACAGTTGATACTGGTAAAGTAACACAATCAAAATTCACATTGTGGATACTATCATCGACTCGGTCAATTACTCAAGAACAAATATTAATCTCTTCTATGGAATCAGGTGGTAAATCACTGTTATTATGGTTGTCGATGACTATAAACAATCATCCTGGTCATGATACAGGATTATTTACCTGGCAAATATCATCATAACCAAGGATTGTCAGCTCCGAGACATGTTTTCGTCGAATTTCAGGAAAATACAAAAATAGGTGACCAACAAAGAAACATTATGGGGTTTGACTCACTTGGAGTTTCATAGGTTTCACTAAGAATAAACGGACATCAAGAACCATCTGAGGATGTAGTGATGAATATTGAACATAATGACGTTGCACGAGGGTATCATCGTTTGATGCATTTTCTAGGACGCGACTTTAATATCGACACCGGGTTGTTCATATCTCAGCGTGATTTTACGTTTGATCGAATTAATTACTTTTGTTGGAACATTTGGATTTATATCGGCAATCTGTTGTTGACATAATCTTTCGAAGTCATGTAGGTATTTCTCCCGTTGGAGTTTTTAGAGCAATTGCTGTTATACATAGTGATAAATTATGATGAGCTAAGGTGCCGCTGGAAGGATGAAAGTCGCTGACGCCCCATTACAAAATATGTAAAACATGTAGACAATTATATCAATCTAGTATTTAAATAAGAATGACGTACAGTCATGAGAATATCAAGTTGACTCCATCCCAAGCAAAGAAATTACAATCGTGTAATGCTAGTATGTGTAGTGCAAAACTAACTTTGAAGCGAGTACAGATTGCTAATGGCTAAAACCCAACATAATCATTTCAATAAAGGCAAACACTGATGTTCAACTTGAAATTGCTCCCTCCGCGATCAAGAATATGGCTAAATCAGGAGGTATAGTTCCTCTCTTCGCTGCAATTTTTGCGTTGATTGCTCAACGCTCGAGAAAGCTGCTGCGTTAGGCTCTGTTGGTACCGCCGCCGGGATAGCATTGCAAAAAGCAACCGAACACGGATGCAACACAAGAAAGGAAAAGGCTTGATACTACCCGGAATTTTACTAGGATAGTTTCTGAGACTCCCAGGGACCTACCTGAGTTACGCTTTACCCTGTCGTCAAATTTTGATTTAATCGAATCTGCCAAAATATCCCGTGTAAAGCCTGTCAGAGGTGTCTTTATGAAGGATCAATTACCAAATCAAGCATATAATTTCAAAACATGTATTATTAATGTCGATGATAACACCGGACCTAGAACTCATTTTTGTTGCATAAGCGATTGATCCACGGGGAATTATTTATTTTGATTCTTATGGATTAGCACCGTCTATATAATTTTTTTAAATACGTCCACGGGTTAAAGATCCATGTTTGGTATTCAACGTTACATGCACATACAATGCCTGATCCTTTGATATATGGCATGATCTCGAAATCTACTAAACCTACTCATAAAACTCTACATGAATACACCAGCGATAACTTTTTAAAGAGATATTAAATGTATAATGGTAACTATTTGGAGCAAATCTATCTCACAAGGAAAACAATCGAGGGTGCTTCAATCGATGTTGTAAAGAAGCTAATCGCCAAAGCGTTATGTGATACATTACACCTGATAGATGTATCGCCGGATGAAATAGTTGTATTTCAAGACCGGCAGGGTAAATTGAAAACGAGTGATGTGTCTATGAAACGTATCCTAGCTAAACTCAACGGGGAAACCGAAGGTGCTATCGTGTTGTTTGATTCAACAGGTAATATTAAACCTGGTCTTCTTTTTCAACCGTGGTAGGTAAACTAACATCGCTGAGCAACGAGTATTTATCATCGTCAAATACCCTAAAAAGGTTTCGATCCGATTTTCCTCGGATGATTAATACGCTCCATAAAGTTAATATTCATAATGGGAAAAATATCAGCAATGTGTATTCGATACTTCATGGATCCTTCGTTTAAACACTTAAAATAATACTCATGATCACACCGCCGAAGTTAATGGTATATACCGATTAACCCTGGTTTCACCGACGCAATTTAATTTATCATCAAGTTCATCCGCTGGTGGTAATAATACTATCAGGGCGGTAATAGAAAAGGGATCAACTGAACGATTTACGATACCTTCCACAGATAAGAAATTTAACTTGAGCATCAATCAGATGGTTCGTAGAATTTTTAGTTGATTTAAGTAAAGAACTTAATTAAATAATGACCAATCAGCAATATCGATATGATCAAGTCCGCGAATTACAAACTTTACTCAAAGATCTTACAAACGAGTATCAAACAAAAGTAAAAAAAAAACAAATCACGGACGTATTACTCATATTGATATAATAGTGTTCTCGTTTTCAGATGTAATTGCTGAAAACGGTGTGATATTATCGTCGGTGACAATAATCGCTCCTGTAGTCGTTCCAGTCTGTATGTCCCCAGCGACAT
Organism: Unio pictorum; assembly: GCA_030141615.1. Lineage (NCBI taxonomy): Eukaryota > Metazoa > Mollusca > Bivalvia > Unionida > Unionidae > Unio > Unio pictorum. The sequence continues at coordinate 2,740,786 of JARLTB010000108.1, forward strand.
CAATCACAAAAATAATATCATCGTGTAGTCAACGTAAACTACATGATGACACCGTTAAACTCCACACCGCGTCAACAGCGTATTCGCAAAAATCTCGATGACACTATAATATCTGATAGTGAATTATCGTCCATGGTTAACATTTACGACGCCGCGATGCCAAAATTAGAAATCATATTGATAATAGTATTATTTACATCGCCGATGGCAGCGCCACAATAATGAATTCAACGGATAGTCGAGAACACCGCCCCGGTGAAAACAACCATGAAATCAATCACAGCAAACAAACCTGAATTCAGTGTTAACTTTCCAAATCCGATTCCGGTAAAAGAAATCGCGCTCATTCAAGTACGAGAATATTACAATCGGCCTCATATCAGACTAGACACATTCGCGGGTAAATCAACTAAAACACCTTTTTGTTCGCGAATAATTACAAACCAGACGGTGTTCCAGAATGGCAGACCATATGACCTCCCATGGGGAGTTATCAAATCGAAAAAATCGATAATGAAATACAATCTATCACCGGAGTTGAATGTAAGATCACGATAACAGTTCATGATTTCATGAACCATCGTTGTCAACCGCGATCGAGATACACTCTCCTGGGTACGACGTGGATAAATATAACTCATTGATCAGAACCATATTAGGATCGCCTGGAATACAACCATATTCCGTGAAGAAACCGCGTCCACTTGAACCTAAATTATAAGATTATACCAAAAAAAAGACATCATATCATGATGCAGAGATATAATACGAAAAAAATAGATTTTACAGGATTAACGTTATCAAATAGAGAATTCGCTTAAACAAATGAGGATGATATTATTATTCAGTTTAGTAAAATACAAAATGACTTTATCAAATATATAGCAATATTGAATGGAAAGTACCCTTATATACAATTATTTCATGATGATTCCTACGAATATTTCGACACATTTTCACGAGAGGAAATCATCAAATACATACAAATATGTGATAAAGTTTTAGCTGATATGGAATAACTTAATTTACAAGCTATTAAAATTGTATAAGATTTTGATGTTAATACCAAAACAGAATTTGCAAGAATATTTAATAAACGCGTAGAAGATATTCCAGCATTTAAAAATGGTCAATGATAAAATCCATAGTGATGTTTTTAGGATGCACGATACGTGGAAGAGAGGAGTTAAACCCGATGTACCATATCGAAGAGATATAATACCTGTGCAAGACAGATATCTCCGATACAATAACGCTCCAGATGGCACTGGAATACATGTATCACCGCACAACGTTGATATATCCTCGGTGATTGCTATCAATCTCTCATGTGATATCATCGATGGCAGTTATAACGCGTATACCGAATTATCGAATGAAACGGCTCAGGGTTATATTATACTTACCTTTCCCCCTCAAGTTCCTCCTAGAAATTTGATCGTACAAACACCGATCAATCTAAACAAAATTCTAACTTGATCTATTTACGTGATGAACAATTACAGATTACTCGTGAAATCCTATCAATTTTTGCAAGTACTAACAAATTAACAACGCTGTAAAAATAATGTACCATCATATGCGAGTATACATCCATGACAAACGATCAGCTCGAAGACACGATCAAAAAGTCATTCGCAGAAACAATCACGTTTTTTTTTATATATTCATCGATGAATTCGGCAATGATGATTTTCTGTTGACGGAACACCAACGGGGACAACTTCTACGGGATCATGTAAACTATGACTTCAAGTAGCCGCGATCAGATCTTAAACTACGCTCACTCGTGTATTTCTCGCGAGCGCCTCAAAGAAATCGTCGAGGGAAAATCATAGATTATGTCCATGACATTGTCACGAAAAAATAAATTTTTTCACTGAAAATCTCGAGGAAATTAAAATAAGTTCTATGACTACTGACTATAATTATTACCATGATTTTTTCTATATGAAAGTTCTATCTTATCTTACCGCCGATGACGAAAACAAAAATAATATCGTTGCATTGTGTTAATCGACCCGTCGAGGTCGCTAACGAGTACAAAATAGGATTATCTCCATTTTATACAATGTGTTCAAAGGAACCGATTTCCGGTATAACTCAGAGTTCCGCTGAACAATTCCATGAGGCTCAACAACAATACCGAGCTAACAAACGAAAACTCCGATAAGATATATCCGAGTGTTGCGAGATCAATTACAAATCACCGAGGAGAAAAATGAAGCTGAATACCAACAAGAGATTTGGACGCTAAAAAAAAACACAGCGAGGAATATTAAAACATCGTCGTGGATTTACAAAAAAGCAATAACGAGTACACGACCGAGGTCACAAAACAACAAAATAATAATAAAGAATTAACTGATCACTTTAAAAAAAACTTATCGCGGAGAATGATAAACTACAATCACAGAACGAAAACATAAAATATGATTTAGAATTTAACCGGGAGAAGGGAGAGGGTTATAAAGATATGAAAAATTACGATCAACTTTTCAAACCGTCAAAACTACATATTCTTCGTTAATATAGAATTTTTTTTCGACTTCGTTCTCATTGCAATCTATGGGAACTTGTTTGTTAAATATATCCGCAACACTCTTGAGAATCTCTTTTATTATCCGGGATACCTCGTTGAAACTTTCTTCGTCGAGGTTCTTATAGATAATCTGATTTCGTTCACTGGCGATAATTTTCATTACCCGGTACTCGGCTTTATACGTCGGGAGACCTGATTGTCTCGCGGTGGTGAGTTTTTTCTACTTGTCGCCATACAATTACTAGTAAACGTGTTACTGTCGTGGAGGTACTGTAAACGATGAAGTTTGGTTTTCAACTCGGCGATATTTTCATCATTCAAACTATATATTTGCTATTCGTTTAATGTTTTTCATAAAATTTATTATTGTACAATCTGCCATCTCAATCACGGTTTTTTTTTGTCATATATCTCATTAAATATTTTATACAACGGGGTAATTTTAGCCGCGAACTAATCTGCCATAATTACAAATTTGCATTACAGTGAACGTTTTTTAAAACTATTTTCCACTCGTTGTATAACGAAACAATTATACATTAATGTTGTTGCTCGAGGTCTTGTTCGAGTAGTATTGAATTCTGAAAATATTCTCTTTGCTAGTTTTTTCGGAGTCATCGTTTGTAATGGTGGTTTCTGATCGCGTTTAAACATTTCGAGTTGTTGCGTGATCGCTGATATAATTTCGTCGTTCATATATCATATACGAAAATAACTTTTTCATCTAAATTGTTTTTTAGATATAATACAAAAATCACGAAAATGTGAATTACTCCCACTTGTTAAATCTTTTCGAGTAAGTCGATTTGATTATATTTTCGGCGGCGAATAAAACTCATGCAGGATTAATATCAAACGGAAATTTTTCAATCGTGTTATCCATGAAGGAAAATACAGGTCTTGGTTGAGCTTTAACCCTTGGTTTTGAGTTAAGAGAATTCTCACTCGGATAAACAATTCTCAAATTGTCTACGCGGTTATCAACAGGATTTCGGTTAATATTGTCAATGACGAAGAGTTTATCGATCAACCCGTAAAAACTCTCGTAAACAAATCTGTGAGCGATATTTTTGTTGTTGTTGTTTCTGTCTATTTATACCGATTTTCACATATACCATGTTATTAACTTGACCATGTCTTCATTTTCTTTTACGATGTATAATAGTTCCATTACGAGACGCCTCGTAGTCGACGTAAATAGGGTGCGAAGCGAATTCGTTTTGACTCATTTATCCCATACATATTTCTTTGTCTAAATTGTTTATTTTATTAAAGTAATCGTGAGGAATTCGTATGATCTTATTGCTGGGTTATGATCCTAGTACGATTTGAGCGCTCTGTAGTTGTTAGATCCAAAACCCATTCATACTTATGTTATTATAATCAAGCCTATCCGGTAACCGCGTTGACTTGCGGGATTTATCTGATAATTACACCAGATGATAATAAACTTCCCCCGATGAGAACTTCATCACGGTTAAATTGCGTCGCTTAACGAGTTATCGAACACTTCAAAAAAAACCGACGAGGAAGCGGTTTAACAGATTTAAGAAAATCCAAGATAACCAAGTGGGGAGAATCGGTTAAAGACATTTGAGCTTCAATAAAAGATGTTGCTGAATTGGAACAAAATAATAAAATTCAATGTAAAATAACACGTAAAACAGTACCTGAAACATCGATTAATGATTTCTGGGCAGCGTGGAAACAATAGATCTGATAATCGCGAGCAGAAAAAAATCAGAGATTTACTTCAATTAATATGATTTCAAATACATCAAAATATATTTTTGATGGATCCAGTTCCATTATGCTATAAACACGTGGATACACGACGGAACGTCGAATTAGATATTCCTAGAACATCCTAGAATCAAACTCTCTTGTCAAATGATATTGTACCGGTTGATATTGATGCTGTGGAAGACGCATTAAACGCCGATAAAGTTAGGTTACGCGATTACAATACACTCGTCGCAGGGATTGACTACCACTGATACGATTGTTTGGATCATCGATGAGTTCATCGAGTGGTCAAATTTAGTTTACTTGACAGTATCTCGAGTCCGAAGTATAAATCAACTGCGAAGAGTTATTATTAGGGTTAATGATATTAACTAATACCACGCAGTGGTAATTGAATATCATCAGGAATCACTTGGTACTGTTCACGAGTAAATGCACGTTGTGGAGCAGTTGATACTAATCTATAAATTGCGGGTCTGGTTTTAGACATTACAACGTTAAATATATTATGCGATGTGACACTCCATACAGGATAAGTTGGTCTATTTCTACCACCTTAAAGTTCACCAGGTTCATACAAGTATCTCACGGTGACATTACTACGTAGTATCTGCTGCGATGAAAAAACACGGTTGGGTAAATTTATATATTTTTTGTGATCGCGATAACAGGTTTCATATTGATGTTCCGAGTAATTTGTTTACTGAGTGCGGTGATTACTGGTGGTAGTCTCTAGACCCATTCACGTGATCGTGTATCTTCGATGAATTCCTTAGCGTATTGATAATGAACAACCGGTGTCCAAGTTTTCTGTTAAACTGCTCAACAATTGCCTGATCGCGATGAATTGCACTATGTTCTCGTTTTTTGGCAGTGTTATATTGTTTTATTGTTGATGATACTTCACCCTGAAACTCTTTACCGGGATCAACCTGGAGGATATTTGGCCATTGTACAGGTCCTCGTCGATACATTCTTTTAAACGCAGAGGCAACTTCAGATCGTGTCTTTGTAGTTAATGGTTCTGCTTCTTTGTATCTACTCGCAATATCAACGACGGTTGAAGCGTATTTATCAACAGCTTTTTTGGCAGTATTATGTGAAAGAAATAATGTATCAGCCTGGTGAACTTCATTGGGAACGTTAACATCAAATGACGCGTAAAGAATCTTCTTCGGCGGTGGTAAATAAATTTGTCATATCGCTTGTCTTGATAACCAATCAGTCTTTCTTTAACCTTTGCGTCGTTGGCGAGTTAATTAATCGCGGGGTTACCTTTACAATATCCGGTTGGAGAATAATAAATTGATTCCATGTAATTAAGTACCATTTCCCAATACTAATTTAGTTTTCATAGCAGGTTTTATCAACCACGAAGCCAACTTTTCTTTGAACGTTTTATCGGTGATATAATTCAACGCGTTGATTAATTTCACATCAGCGATATGTCTTTGCTGAAGGTCCTTACTTTTGTACGCGAAATCATGAGCATGACACGCTTTATCGATAGCGTTTACTGGATACTCGCCAGGTAGAGGCTGATCTTGATTATCGAGTCGGAGATCAAATCGGGTTCCCGAACCACAGTAATTATATCCTGCAAGATGTTTTTCACCTGGATATTACGCCCACGGTGCTGCTGATAGTTTTGTTAACTTTTTGTCCGCCTCCTTTTTTAAAAACGTTATATATCTAAAACAATATATACCACACTGTGCACATTTACCGGAAATCGCATCACTGTTATGTTTTGTTACAACAGAAGCTGGGTCAATTGTCGGTGTACACGATTTACAGTTCACACAATATAAATCCATAATATATTTATGCTATATCTAATGGAAATTATTAACCTTTCCGCGTTAAAAAAACAAACACCAGCTAAACACCATAAAATGTTGCCAAATATAATTCGTATGATTATAATTGGACCGTCTGGAAGCGGTAAAACACAACTGCTACTTAATTTGATTATGAAATGTATGAAATGGGATGACTATATTTGATAGCCCCAATGGCAAAGTATAAACATTGCTACAAGGAGTTAACAGATTTTAACGAGAGAGAGAGAGAGAGAGAGATTTTAATCAATAACTGGTGAAAATGTTATTGATTTTATCGACAATATCAAAGATATTGACGAGAGTATCAACAATGTAGTTGTGTACGATGATTTAGTAATGGACAATAAAAAAAACCAGCTAAGATATTTTCACTTAGAATACATACAATAATTAATATAATTTACGTTTTCCAACGATAAACTAACATACCCAGTATGGTCAGGGACAATATTAATATTCTTTTGGCGTTTCGAGGCGTTATATACACACATTATAAAATATTCACCGGACTTAGTGAAGCGGTGATATGGACTAACACGAATTTTATACATTTTGCTAACACCACTCGGAATATCACACATTGATTTATAACGATAAATTTGGAAGACCCTCAAACACGATATCGAAACGGATTAGATACAAAATATTTAGTAAAAACAAACAGCAACCACCGGATAATTTGTATACGCTCGCGGACCATTTAGGAAGCACTATGATGAATGTGTCTAGGTAATATGCAGGTAGGTTTGATACGTGAGAGCGCCTTTATAAACTGGACATCATCCGTGGAAAGCACCTAGCGGCACTATGAGCGTTAGACTAATGCATGTGTGTGCCTGTACAGACTGGACCTCTTCCACATTAATTGGCTAGCAGCATTAGTTAGGTTAGACCGTTCAATTTGTGACTGTCATGATTAACTGGGTTCTTGTGTATTGCAAAGCTAATCTGGGTATGGAATGCATATATTTTTAATGCACCATGCAAATGGCGAACCACAAAAAGCTATTTTAATGTTGGACGATGATGGGTGATTGATTGTGCTCGTGGTAAATTGGGATCAACGTTATATAGATAAAGGCGGGTCAGGAGCAGACATTTTCATCTTGGCTGGTATAACGTTGTCCAGTTCTTGAGGTATGATGCGGTTCGGGATATAGATCCGCTTAGCGGGTCCTAAAGTCTGATATGCAGGACTGTAACTTGGGCTGATGTTACTCTCTATCGCTCTCCACATTACTTATATGGTTTTGAACCCATGCATGCAGACTGATTATGTTTCGTCCCTCAAGGTAGGAGTGTGCTCTTTCCCGTAAGGACGCAAAGAGTTGTCGCCTACTGACTTCCATCCATCATATGCAAGTATGTGATATACTTCAGGAATGTCAGCCAGATAAATATATAGATGTCCAGTCGTTGACAGATTGGACTAGTCCATGATTTAAATATGTAAGATAAATAAAGCACACAATGTGTACGCATACGTCTTGCTTTTTCAACTTTAACTTTAGAGTGTCCATCCAGACTTGCACATTATCATACATACTTTTACAATTGGACTCTTGACATGTATAGGTAGCGAATTATAGTGTAGCTATAAATATAAACTATGCGGACGAGAGATAATTAATTCGAGTAACAGGTTACCTGTTGGAAGATCAAACTAATACTGCCTATAAGGGTAAAATCATTGATACTTTGATTATAATTATCGCATGTTTAATCTGGATACCGAATTTCCAATTCTCGTAATAGGTTACTCAAGATAAAATAATTTGGTACTGCCTATAAAGGTAAAATTACCGAAGCGTCGCTTATATTAATCCATGACCTGAACTTTATGAACCAGTCAAGTATAGATAACTGACTTATACATATCCGACCACAGCAAAATTAACTGCATTAATCACGCTCCAGATCTTCACTTGTTAATATGGTTAATGTAATGTGAAAGGACCCAGTTGCAATCTACACAAGTATGTGCTCAAGTCGCGCATAGGTGTGTGAAGACGTGAACATGATAATATTGAAAGTTAACTCGACGATAGAAGATGCGAAACATTGAAAATGTATAGATGCAGTATACATCCCTTAGCAGATTAAACTTTGACAACTTGTTCTAATGTAAAGCGCTTCAAAACTGTATTTTGCGAATCCTCTCTGTCTGAACATTGCGTGCTACTCTTAATGAGAGGTATCATTCACTAACGATTTCACATAATTTTACGTCAATCGCGGTCTCAAGTAGAGATTACTTTATCTCACTGCCACGTATGTGGTGAGATAATAAGTGTAAGCGCGGGAGAGATAAAGTTGCAAGATAATAATACCTCTCCTTAGGTATTATCACTGTGTATCATATTTGAATGATACTCTAAGGTAAAAACTACAAGACGACCTGTGGTACTTGTTTCAACTACAAAAACAGTTGTTACACATTTGACAGATACTTACTTATGGATGCAACGTTGGATAAGTTGGTCATCATTGGAATAAAGAATTAGGGCTGCCTCTTTTTTCCTTAATTGCTGAAATCATGCCAGTAGATAAAAGAGTTAGAAAGTCATAGGCAGGTCATCAATGTTCTGCAAGACAAATAGCCACTAAACTAATTAAAGTCTTTACTTTTTTCATTTCAATATATAAATTCCGTGATTACTGTTTTGTAATGCTACTTTGCAATGTTCACTTTTAATGCGAATGCATGCCCATAACAAAGGAGATGTTTGTAAAGTTCTGTTCTTTATCAGAATGTGTCCCTGGAACATACAGTTATAACTGCAACGAAACGTGCGGTAATTGTCTATATGGCATTAAGAATTGCTCCACATCATACGGACACTGCACCAACGGATGCAAGGCTGGTTGGCAGGGTGATGATTGCAAACAAGGTATGGGTTAATTTTATAACAGACATAATAAGAAACAAAAGCTATATCTGATTATGGTATTTTGCAGTATTTTCTTATACTGAATAAAGAACTTTTGATATTTCAGAAAGGAGGAAAGGATCCGGGCTTGAATGTCATGAGCACACATTGACAAGTCTCCACTAAACAAATGAAATACTTTTCTTTTTCATTTAATGATTTAAATGTTGATGGCTTTTTTGTAATGTTATCTGGTAATTTTTAATTTTAATACAAAACATCGCCTTAAACCGATGTCAGTTGGTAAACTTTTTCGTTCTTTTTATCAGAGTGTGTCCCAGGAACATACAGTTATAACTGCAACGAAACGTGTGGTAATTGTTTATATGGCAATATCAGTTGCTCCACATCATACGGACACTGCAACAATGGATGCATGGCTGGTTGGCTGGGTGATGACTGCAAAACAGGTATGGATCATTTTCAGAAAAGACATAAGTGCCACTAAACGACATATCGTAAAAGTCGAGGTCATTCTTGATTTTCTTTATTTATAAGCATTTACATAATAACAATAATAATGATATCAATCTTCACCCTCCGCTTCCCTTAAGATCTACATCAACTAGTAACACATTTAATGAATAACAGTGTTTGAAAGATCATGGAAGTCGTTCCATATACTCATCATTTTGCTAACAACAGAGCTAACCTTATAACTTATTGTAATTCGAAGCTAGGGTCTGGTTACCTAAAAATAGAAAGGTATCATTTCTGAGAATAATTCAAATTGTTTCTACTGTAAATAAAAGATATGTTTAGATTGTGTTGAAACCGTGGCGAACGTTTGAAATAGTTCTCAATAGGTATATTTTCGGTTTTAAAGTGCCTTTCTATTAATATATATATATATATATATATATATATATATATATATATATATATATATATATATATATATATATATATATATATACATTATGATGTAAATAAGACATTGCGAATGTAATGATCATTTAAAAGATTGCAAATATTTGTTTTGCTTTTTCACTAGAAAGTAACTTACCCCTCAATATATAACTTTTTCTTTGAGTCTTTAAATGGGTTGCATGCACAACTCTAAACGGGTTTTGCTAATCTGTTTGTTAAGTGAAGTATTATATTTAAGAGGATAATATGAGTCACGTGATTGGGAACTTATCTTCTTTTCGTTTCATTCTTTAAGAATGCAAAGCAGGAACTTACGGATTTACCTGCAAAGAAACATGTGGTTATTGTTTGAATGGAAACGACAGTTGCTTACATACATATGGTCAGTGCAACGGCGGCTGTCAAGTCGGGTGGAAGGGTGAAACATGTACATCAGGTACTAATGGTATATTCTGAATATAGATATTCGGCTGTTATCTCAAATATTACATCCATCTTGGTTGTAGTCGTAAGGAATGTCTTGCATGATAAATCAATATTACATGAATTAAGCTAATGTTATGTTTGTTAGGAAACTTTACTTTTATGTATTATCACAGAATTATTTGGAATTTTTTTAAGGCTCACGGTAATAATGCAATTCACATTGTAAACGTATTCTAACACCGTGATATTAAAAATTCAATAACTTTGGAGTGTTCAGGATCAAACCTGGATGTCAGCTTCTGTGTAGAGAAAACAATGCAAGCCGCAATATTTTCTGGACCTGCATGTGTTTGAACTAAGTGCTTTCAATGTAGCAGCAAAGAGTCGGGTGTTAATGTCAGTAACGTGTGTTCAAACTCCAAACTGTTAAATGACTACATTTCCGTCAATAAAACCAATGTGACTTTGCTTTTCACTTTCAGATAGGCTAAACTCTCAGGCATTCCTTTAACTAAAGCAAAACTTGTTTTATTAAAAAAAATCGGTGCCAGCCAAACCCATATTCTCCAATGTAAAATAATGTTCACCCATTTCTAAGTTGGTTCCCATTTTACCGTATAATTAGTACTTTATGCCCTATATTTACCCATACTTTTTCTGGCATAACTAGGTGTTCAATACATACGTAAGCAACGTGCATAGTTCAGACTGTCACATATTTAATTCTGAATATTACATTATATTTCAAATTCATGTTCACCTCATGCGCAGTTGTGCATTTCAAACTATATATTGTGAGCCTTTTATAAGCAAATCAGAGAAAGATGTTAAAATAAAGTCGTCTTTTAAGTGTTAGCTTTTTAAATATCACCAGGTATATCGGTTTCATAGTGAACTATATTATAGCTTTGTAAATGTTCTATAATTAATGATTAAAAGCTCAAGATGACCATCTATATGTACATGCATTATTCCAGCAAAAAATAATTAAATGACAATAATTAGCTAAACGTCATCCGAGAAGACATACATGCTAATACTAAAGTAGACATACGTCCATTAAATTGCAACATATGGAGTTTCAAGACATTCACTGACAAAAATTAGACGGGGTGGAAGAGACCTAAGTGATCGTATCAGAAGCATTATGTTTCAAAACAAAACTTGGAAATATCATATTGATTACCATAATTACTATATAAATGTTATATTGCATACCGTTTATATTTGTAATGCATATATTAAAACCAAAGTTCAAACAATTCGACCTAACAGTCCAATATTCACACTGGTTCACCCCCCTTCATTGGAACAGTTGATAAATCTGACTATGTTTTTAATATTCCACTGAAGGTCACGTTTGGTTTACAAAATATATTTTTTTGCGTGTTAGCCACAAGTATAACTATACAATTACATTTTTAGCCAGGATAATTGCACTTGCATGAGTGTATTCACTATGTTCTGTAGCTGTGTATAGGACTCATGGCATTAATTCAGCTCCCATAGCAAAACTCAGCAAACACGATAAGATTCAAATGTCAATAATTTGAAATAACAGTTTGAGTATTCAAATATATAATTAACAATATAGATGAAATGTTGATGTCAATTTTTTGTAGAGAAATGAATATGACCAGCGGCATTTTCTAGACTTGCATGTGTTGGAATCATTTGCCTTCCATTCCGCACCGAAGAGTCAGATTCTAATTTCAATAATGAGTGTTTCAAAACTCAAGACTGTTAAAGGAATGAAATTCTATCAGTAACATCAATGTCTACTTTTTCATTTACAACTAGGATAAGCTCTCAAAAGCTTATATTTTCTAACAGATAACTTATATTATTAAACCAGTCCTGGTCAGCCAAACCCAGAGATGCTAAGTTGTATGTTAACCATTTCCATGCTGGTTCCCATTTTTCCATATAATTAGTACCGGCGATCCTGTGGTGCAATGCGTTATGTATAACAAATGTCTTTGATGATATTATAACTAATGATCTTTTTGAGTTTATAATTTAATCTATAACTATTACATGATTTCAATTTTTCTTGCTTTCATCATTTGTGTTTTGCTTGTACTAAACTGTACGTTTAGTTGTGGCAGATATCCTGAACACTCTTCCCCTTTCGATTTTCCTATCTGTACAGCTTGGATATTACCTTCTGAAATACGTGATATAGCGAACATAGTGTTGACTTTCCGCTAAGACACATACATGCATACATGCATGCATGCATACATACATACATACATACATACACACACACACACACACACACACACACACACACACACACATATACATACATACATACATACATACATACATACATACATACATACATACATACATACATACATACATACATACATACATACATACATACATACATACATACATACATACATACATACATACATACATGCATACTACTTCACTTAACTCAAAATGTACGCATGATCATGTCGTATTAAACAGTGTAAATATAGTCATTTGTAAAACGCAGATATGAATAGCAGATGTCTAAAGGAGGAGTAGACAGAATAAGGAATCGTTGAATATATTGATATTTCAAAAAAATGATAATAGTAAGCTATGTATTTCATCATAAAAAGGAACAAAATAAATTGATAGGTATAGAAAGAAGTGATTAATAATAGATACTATAGAGCCAAGAAATAATAATACATAGAGCAAAGAAATTCTGAACATGACACCCGTTATTGTGATATTCATCGAAACATATAATATATATATATATATATATATATATATATATATATATATATATATATATATATATATATATATCAGCCTTATGAATGATTTCTTAAATAGAGACTTTAATGTCATCGATGTCATTATTGCTGTATTTTCTCGTAGCTTGCTGTTTAAGAATTTGCGATAATGACAGTAAGAACATATCGCGATACATTTTTTATGATGGTGTCAGCATGTGCATACGGGTTGAAAGTATTCTTGAGTATCGTTGAGTAGAAATATTACATAAAAATATATGGAATTATATACAAGTAGTAAACAATGTTTAATAATAATGATCATAATGCAATTGTTCAATTTTGCAGTTGATAGAGTATACTGAAACAACATTGTTTATAGGTGCTAAATGACAAACGAACAGAGTCGATGGGCGGAAATATAAAATGTTATATTTTTAATATCATAATATCAATTTTATTCCAACAGTTAGTTTATAAAAAAGCCATATTAATTGGCAATCTTCATGTAGGATATAAAGATTATTTTATCCGGAAAATTAAAAAACAGTGGTTGCAACCGCTTAAGTGGGTTACATTTATTTCATGCAGGCTGTGAAAGTGGAAACTTCGGATATAACTGCAATGAAACATGTGGAAATTGTTTATATGGCAATAGGAATTGTTCCATAATAGACGGAAACTGTACCTATGGATGCATAGCTGGATGGCAAGGTCATCATTGCAATAGAGGTATGATCTAATTTCAAAATATGCAGATGTGCCACGAATAGGTAGACTTTGGTATTCAGCAGTAGTATACATTTTTACGGTATACATCATTTAGAGGCTCGGGAATAATTAAAGCATAAGTATCGAGCCATTTTGTTTTTCGTGATATCTACAGACATGACACAAGATAACATAATGAAGGCAATCTAGACAGAGCATTACTGTTCTCTAACTCACAAAATCATACAGGTAATTCAATCCATTTACAATTATTCTTAGGAACGAAATTAAATTGAGCAGCAGAGGGGGCGAATCCTACATTTGTTCGAGACATCATTTATCTTAAATTTCCAAAAAAACTACAGATTTTATACGAAGCCCTATTTTTCAACCAAAAAAAAAAATAAGTCCCTGGTGGGAACTTATTGATTTCTTGTTCAAAACATGAATTTGCGCGAAATTATACTCAGTACGCGTTTTCATCGTTTAATCGAAAAACGTCTCATCTCGATGTCATCGCCCCCTCTGCTGCTATGGGTTAATAATGAAAATCACTACGATGAAAGTCCTTATGATTTCACAAACAGACTAATTTGTAAAACTTCATCTTGTAAATCAATCAGATTATTGGACTGGTCAGTGAGTTTGAAATTGATTCTTGTTAATGAATTATTATGACACCGCATATAGACTGGATTCACCGGAGACTCAATAATTAGAAACCCTGGAGGAGCTGTTGGTGCAAATGAATACAAAATATCTCCCTGTTGAACTTCATTTGATCGTTCGAGATTTATTTGATAGCTGCCTTCGATAACATCACATACTAAATTCAATGCTATCACCGATGAAATATTTACATTGAACGGAGCGATATGCCTGCCCCCACCGTCTGGGTCATTATTATGTTTGAGGATTTTTATTTCCGGTGATGATGTTTTTTTTCCACGTATCATGAATTATTTTAAAACCAATATCGATGGCATCATTGAGAAGTTCTTTTTTAGTTCCGGTACGTTATATCCTGGTAGTTTAAATACTGGAATATCTTTGACGGGGATTTTATAGTTTGTTGCAAATGTTATTCTCGATATGGGATTATTATCATCTAATATATCCTGAATAATTTTCAAATTAAATGTTTCCATATCGTCGATAATTTTATTGCATGTTTCTACGACGCTGATAAATTCATTCCGGGTGAGAGAGCCGGATTTAAGAGATATTAACAACAGTGAAAAATCATTATTCATTGCTGTGAAGTTTTCGATAATTTTAGGTTCCTTAACAAAATGATGTTCTTTTAGGTCCTCCTTCCCTCCCCCTCAGGTAGTTCGTATCCGATATCAAAAAAATCTCTAGCAATCCTGTAATCGCTATAACTCTTTATTGGATTATCAGATTTTATCCTGTCTGTGATATAATCATTTTTTGGGGGTTCTGGTAAATTAACGGTTTACCCCCCCGGGTGTTAATTCAGGCCATCCTAGTTCGGTTCTAATAGAGCTTTGATAGATATCTACGATGTATCCTTCTGTGCTTTTTTTAATGGCAGATGATTGTGTTGGCTCATGAACCGTTATAGCTATTTTTGATTCTTTTCCAGTAATCGATTTTATTCTACGTTGCAATTCAGCATTGATTTGTTCAATTTGGTATGTTCCGGTTGGTATGGAAACAACGTTCCAGTCTGGGGTACCGTCGTCTTTATTCTTATTTGCAAATACCAGTGAATTATTGGGTTGTTGACCACCAAATGATTTTGATCTGATATTTGGCCAACTATGGTATACTCGTAATTTTGCTAACGCGATTTCCTTCACGGGGACTGGGGTAGGGAAATTCACACTGAATTCTGGATTCGTTGATGTTATTGAGATCATGCTTGTTTGTACTGGGTTTGTGTTCTCCACTATTCGTTGAAGTAATTCCATCTGTGTTGTCATTATACTGTTGTTGTCGCTCTAATTTTGACACCGCAGAATCATAAATACTGACCATTGCTGAGAACTCACTATCTGATATAATTGTATCATGGAGTGATGACGATATCAACGAGGATAATTGCAAGTATGCGGTGGATACAACATGAAATTGAATTATGTAGTCTTGTAGTTTGCGTTGGCTGCATGATGATATTTTTTTTGTTACTATCGAAATTATTCCCGCGATTGTTGTTGCCGCAGAAATGCGAATTGGAACAGCTATCGGGGCAATCATTGTCACTGAAGACAGTATAATACCAGCTCCGGTGATTACACCACTTACAGCGGACACAGTAACATCAATTGCGGTAATTCTTCGTTGGTATTTTTTTATTTTTATTTGATACTCCTCAGTGAGGGTTTTGAGTCTATTTTGAAATTCTCTGACCTGATCATAGCGATATTACGATGATGAAATCATTTTATTTTTAAATCAGTTTACGATTTCAATTGAAACCGTTATTTACTTAAATCCGCTACGAATTGCACATACCACGTTGTTGAAACCCTAACCAAATTTTTATCAGTAGATGTTATCGTGAACTTTTCAGTTGTATCCTTGTCGATGATCGTTGAAATTGTATTGTTGACCCCGGATGAACTCAACGATGAAATATTAAATTCAGTCGTTGTCACTAGTGTTAATCGATAAATACCCTTGACGGTTGCAGTGATATCTAATTTGTTGTTTGTAGGTGTCCACGCAAATGATCCGTGTTGGATTGTGTATACTACGTTGTTGGTTTTCTCATGAGTAATTTTTGTTTTTTCAATGACTGTTATCATCCTCGAAAGATCATTTTTGATGGCTTCGATGAAGTTTATCGTCTCATCGATGGATTTTTTAATATCAGGGAGTTTTATTTCAATTTTATCCAACGGGGTTCCAATAAATTTATCAATGATATTTCTACGGAATGATGTAAACTGTTTTCCATGTTCTTCAGTTTTAGATTGAAGTGTTGTTAGTTCAAACACAGAATTTTTCAACTCATCGTTTGAGAGTTTTTAATCTATCTGTACACCCGGTTTGAGTTTACCCTGATCGAAAAATAACGCAATAGTATCCTCGATTGCGTTTCGTTGTTTAACTAAAATATCATCCAACGACACATTACTAGTTTTCAATTTACCCTGACGATCTTGAAATACAACTATTTCCCCGGGATCAACACTTGTTAAGTTCAACGTCTCAGCTATTTCATCTTCGATTATTTTTTTTATATCACCGGTTGCAACGCCATCGGGTTCGGGTTTCTTCAGCTTTGATAAAGATCTCCCCCAAATATCAATCATGTTATTTTATACATCTCTCTCTAAAAAGCGATTACTAGTGTATTCATTTACGACAATGTGTGGTGGTTTTCCAGATGCTGAAATAGCGTCAAGGACATTTAATACTTCACTGCCGCATATTGGTGGATCATTTATTTGTTGTGTTGGTAGCGTAGAATACCAAGTCTTCATTGGAAAATGTTTTATATAACGCATAAACTCTTTAGGCGGTGCTAATCCATATGAATCAAAATAGACGATTGCACGTGGATCAATATCGTATGCAACCCAGTGAGTTCCAGGTCCGGTGCTGTTATCTAAATTAATAATACCGGTTTCAACATCATTGGGTTGTGCCGGTAACTGATCTTTCATAAAGACACCTCTGAAATTTTTAATCGCAAATTTTTTAGCAGCATCAATTAAATCAAAATTGGACATAGGAATCAAAGACTCTCCAACTAGTAAACCGGTCCTAGTCTTTGACCCTTTCCGCTGTACCATGAATACGGGGTTCCTGGTAGTCTTAGACCCCTTCCCTTTTTTATACCCTCGTCCCGTCTTCGGTTCATATGATTCAGTAATGCCCTGTTTCGCTTTTGCCCCCGATGCGACAGCTTTTGCAGCCGCTTTTATTAATCCTGGTAACGCACCTAGTCTAAAACCCTTCCCTTTTTTATACCCTCGTCCCTTCTTCGGTTCATATGATTCAGTAATGCCTTGTATCGCTTTTGCTCCTAAGCCTCCAGCTGCCCCCAATGCGACAGCTTTTGCAACTGCTGGTGCAGCCGCTGCAATTAATCCTGGTAACGCAGCAAATAACGGGAATATACCGCCTGTTTTAATCATATTTTTGATAGCAGCCGCAGAAATAGTAATCTGAACACCTTTTTTTTGCTACAAGTGCATCATTGAAATGTTTTATTTGACGAGTTGTCAGCGATAATTTATTTGCACCACCAGAAATTTGATTGGGTTTCAGCGTGATTGTGGTTCCACATTTTTTTTTAGCAGACTCTGATTGCAATTTCTTGATTTGACCGGGGGTTAACGCGACACTAATATTACTTTACGACATTATACATAATAGATTGATTCTAAATCGTTTACAATTTTAGTCATAGATTTTCCACTGGTGCATCTACTAATCTCATTCTTCCACCAACACCTTCAAGTAGCATTGATTTATCACTGAGAATGACAGCAACCGCTCTATAATTAGCAATACCACCAGGACGGGTTACACGGGCTCTAAAGTGTATATCAACGACAGATTGTCTCATCAAATCAAGATGTTATAGTGAAAAGTAATAAATCGGATAGAGGCTTTTAAAATCCAATTGCGATATTTGCAAACCAGTATCCACATTTTGATCACGTGCCATAAATGACAACAGGTTATGATATACACGTGCAATATGGTTGTGATTATAATCAAGTTGTATATCCTAGGATGGTTCCTGTTGGCCGTTTATTCTCAGCGAGACTTCTCTAACACCTAACTGATCAAATATCACATGGCTTCGTTCTTGATTACCAACTCGCGCAGTATTCTGTAACGCAATAAATATATGACTTGGAGCTGAAACACCTTGTTTGGATGCCAGATGCCATGTGAATGTATCATCAACATTGTCTTGTTTAATATCCGTAGTCACTGATAACCAACTCAACAACGACTTTCCTCCTTGATCCATAAATGATAGTAGTCGCTGTTCTTCTGTGATTGATGGAGTTAATACTGGCATCCATAATGCTAGTTTTGATAAAATGACTTTACCCTCGGCAACACCAACATCACGCCAGATTGCATCATTATCAGTACCCTTTCTCACGAGTGCTATTGTGTGTTTGGCTCCATAAATAACTTTTCGGACGTTTCTACAGAATCCAAATATGTGATGCAGTGGAATCGCACATGAAAATTATCGACGCTGTCCTTGTAATGTTGCTACGCGTGTTGCAAACCCTAGGTTGTAATTAGTAATATTATTTATGACATCAAAATCACCAGCTGGTCTTACATATCCGGCTGTTGCTGGATTAACTGAAGAAGCATGTGTTGCCTTGACTCTAGAATACTGGACGTGTTCAGGGTGATCAGTAATATCCTTAGAAAACATCATAGATGGACCCGCTGATCTTGTATAATCATCCGAATATCTCGCTAACCCTATTATTGTTGTAGCCACATCAACTTCACGGTCAATGGATTCAATTTCGTTTCCATCAATGAGATATCTTGCACTTTCAAATAACGCCATGATACCGTTATTAACAAATCCAACTTTGATAGTTGGGTTATTGTCATATGGGGTATTAGCTACAACATTTGTTACAAGTTCTCCTTCGATTTCAATAAATGCCTCATATGGTAGAAAATATTTACTGGTATCATGAACTTGAAGTTCAATTCGCGATCGGAGATCTGGTTGTACTGCGTGATAAGAATAACATTGAAAATCGCGTACAGAATCATTTTTGAGCACTGGGGCATCCATATCAAATGCTGGATCAGGTGACCTTTTGAACATTTTATTCTATTTATCAGAGTCTAAATCGTGAAATCGTAAACGATTTTTATCGTAAAAGATTTCTCATCGTCGTGTTTTGTTAAAGCCACTTCCCACTATCATGTTTGCTATCATGTTATTTTGATCACTCGGAGTCACCAGCGATGCTAATTTTTCATCTACTGCGTTATTTATTATTTTACTAACACTCGCAGGCATTTCCTCTGTAGATAGCAATGGTACCTGTTTCTTTTTTCGTCGTCGCACCAATGATGTTATTGTATCCTTTGCTGCAGAAAATGCCTTTCCGGCAAGATCTCCAACAGCACCAATACCCTTATCACGAATAACATCAATGGCTTTCATTCCTAATTGTTTAGCCAACGGCATCACTTTTGGGGCCATTCTTGTAAATAACCATGCAATGGTATCACCGAAACCATCTCCGTAATATGCTCTATAAACAGGCAATCGTGAGTTTACCACATAGACGCTGGTTGGTTTGTCATGGTTGTAGTGTATGATCATCTTATTATAAAAACACTAATGTTTTCAATTGCTAGCAATTTCCTATCCAAAGAATTTTCGACTTAGTCGCTGTAATAATCAGTATGATTTTCCGCTAACTCGTTAATGAAATATCGATATGTTTTGATATCCATGATACCGCCTTGAAATAACCGCCTGCAGATATCAGCTGCTTCATTAATTATTTCTGGAGAGTTATTTCCAGCTCGTTTTCCTCCGATGAGAACCTCTAATCGTGATATATCACTGATAATATTACCAGGACATGAAACGATAGCGTTTCCAACTAGACCACTCCCCAGAAATTTCTTCTCATCGTATGGGTCTTGTTTTTGCTGTCTTATTTGGAGTTGAAATTTTCTCTTGAAGTCTCTGTATTTCTTCATCCTTCTATCGAAACTCCCAGTATTTATTTCATACACTATATCAGCCCATTCATTATGTGACATTCTATAATCCGAATAATTGTCCTTGAAAAACTTCTCTTGTGAATCATAGCTGTTAGCAGCAAATTCACCTAAATTGTCTATATCCTCGTTGAGTATTCGATTTTTAGCGCTATCGGTAAATATAATTGATATAGGTAGTAGTCCACTAACTAGTTCTTCCTGAAATTCTTCAAATTTTCGTTTCCATGCGGTTGATATATCCTGAGGAAGTGTTTTAATGATTGTTTTGTTTGTTTAGTTCTTTTTGCTATTTTTTCTAACACAGGGAGAAAAGTCTCTTTTTGTTTTTTTCCTTGTTCAGAGATTGTTGACACTATCTGTTTCGTTGTTGTAGTTATTGGTTTAAACAACTCTTCAGATCCCGCAGCAAAGTCAGTCTGAAGACTCTGTCGTTCTTGCAGTTTATTCCTGACAGAGTCGCGAATTGGTATAAATTTCTTAATTGCATCTAGTCGCTCACGAGCCAATCTAGTTGTTAATGCTTCATTGACCATTATTTGAAGTTGCAAACAATTTTTCAATTTGAATTCCCGTAGCCTTTTTCGATTGATAATTGTTGGATTGATTTTATTTTTTATAAACAGAAATTTTATTTTTTATTCACTATGAAATATTTTTTATAAACAGAATTTTTTTTTTATTCACTGTTTTTGGTGGTTTTTCATTGATTTTTGACTGTTTTTCATGCATTTTTCACTGTTTTTTCACTGATTTTGATGATTTTGATCAATTTCAATAGGGTCAAGTAGTCGATTTTGCATGGGATTTTCCATAGGGAAAAGCTGTTAGAATTCATTTTTGATGATTTTTGGTCAAAAAATCGATAATTTCAGTCAATAAATGCCAGAAAATGACAAAACCAACCAAAAATCACCAATAATTTCAGTCGGGTCAAGCAGTCGATTTTGCATGGGATTTTCCATAGAGAAAAGCTGTTAGGATTCATTTTTGATGATTTTTGACCAATTTTCATTGATGTGCGACCAATTTTCATTGATTTCTGTCTGTTTTCATTGATTTTTGATAAAAAAAAAAAACGCTTACGGTAAAGTAGTCAATTTCCCCACAGGATTTTCCATTTCAAAATCATGATTGCTGCAACTAACAAAAAAAAAATATTTTTCTCATAGAATTTGTATTGCTGTGAAATATTTGTAATGCATTTTCACTGATTTTTATCAATTTCAGTTGAAAATCTGCTTGAGATTTTACGGTGAAGTAGTCGATTTCGGTCAAAATCGTTCATTTTCCTGAATTAACGCCCGTATATTACTAATTTTAGAATTAACCTCCTTTTTCAATTCATATTCCCTACCCAATTCTTTTCGTATTCCTTCCACGATAGTATATAACGGGACAAACACACCTACTTCATTGGAAAATGCAAGAGAGTCCCGAATAGAATTCTGAATTTTTTTTATGAACGCATATTTCTTTGGTAGCATATACTTGTTAGTGCTAACACCATATTCTATATCCTGAAAATCTGACATGATTTGGTCAGGATTTAACCCATCTGATAGTATATAAATATAAATATATTTTTCAGAATTCATTCTGTATATAAATATAAATATATTTTTCAAAAATAAAAATAAATATATTTTTCAAAAATAAATGCAGAATTCATTCTGTATGTAAAATATATTTTTCAGAATTAATTCTGTATATAAATATATTTTTTAAAATAAATGCAGACAAAAATAAATAACAACCATGATGAGCGGTTGTCAGTCATTTGGCCCCCTTGATATAGGCCACTGTGGTTCTTTTAATCTACGATTTTTAATCTTCGATTTCGATTTTGAACCTTTTTTTTGGCGGTAATTCATTTTGAACACCATACGGGGCCAAATGTGACGAAGAGCTAATTACATCCATGGTTGTTATTTATTTTAGGTCATTTATATTTACATTCACCGGAAACATATTCCCCTAAGAGTGAATCTAACTCGTCAAATAACCGGTTAGAATCACAAGAGGGTATGTTTACGTAAAAGAGACCTAGAGGTTACATATACGACAACACATCTTTGGAACTCCTTGATTGCCTTCACATCCAAGTAAGCCCAAGGTGGACCCGATACATACATCTCCGGAAGGGAGGCCTAACGTGGCAAACGCCATCTTAGACCGCCCAGAAGATATGCTTGGGGGTGACGTCACAACATATACTTAATTTACTTAATTAAGGATAAATATATTCAATGAAATGTACTTAATTAACTTAATTAGGGATGGATATATGATGTAATCATGTGGGGACGGCACAAGACAGCACAAACATGAGACGACGGGGCGGATTTTCTACGGCCATCCGACCAATCAAAAGCAACCCATGAAATTAAAACCGGCTGCATGATTGAGAAAAGTCAACCACTCACACGTGTCAACGGCGTGGGTTATTTTTGATCAGTCGGATTGGCTTTCGAAAGCCCCAGCTTTATATCTTTCATATAGTATATAAGGTGACTAATACAGCAGCGTCAATCCACAGGGTGTGTTATTTTATTTTCTTGAATTACTTATTAATGGTGTTTCACAGTATTTAAATGAGACAGAATATTTGCATAAAACACTAAAAAAAGAATATGATTGTTTAAAAACATTTTATATTTGATTTCTTTTCTTACAAAACAGATAATTAATTATACCCGCTGAATCACAATTTAAGGGGAGATAACCCATAAACAAGTTGACACAATCTAAGGGAGAGTATATAAGGTGAATTAACCCAGCAATCCACAGGGTGTGTTATTTTATTTTCTTGAATTACTTATTAATTCTGTTTCACAGTATATAAAAGAGACTGAATAATTGTTATAAACACTAAAAAAAAGAATATAATTGTTTGAAAACATTTTATATTTGATTTCGTTTTATACAAAACAGATAATTAATTATACCTTCTGAATCACAATTTAAGGGGAGATAACCCATAAACAAGTTGATATTCAAGAGTTATGAAAGAGTTATCTCCCTTGGTGTTATTAGACATACGAAAATCGAATTTTTTGTTCAATTCTTTTAGAAAAAGCCGAATTTTGTACTCGTGCTGCTACTCTTTGTACTGAGGGTAAGCAAATATCAAAATAAATACTGGCTTTATTGATAGATTGGAATATTTTTTCTTCGCTAGTAACTGTATTAAATGATTTTACAGGTCTCCTTGCAACTGTTTTACATGTACCAGTTCCTCCTCGTTTTAAATTCTCACTTTGTGGAATAGCCTGTAGATTTGATAAAGAATTATTCTGAGAATCGGAATCAATATGATCGATAACAAAACCATCCCTGATTATTCCATTAAAGACCTCGAAGACGAATCTGTGACAATGATAATGTTTCTTCCCGGCACTAAACATCAAATACCCTCGATTAGTCACAAACCCAACTGGCTTCTTTAATCTGCGGTTTCTGATAATACCATCACGGGATGCTTCATAATTAACAAGCACGGGGTGAAATCTGAAATCTAAGCTCATTTGTATAATAATACTATTTTTCTAATTTATTATTTGCTTTAATTATAAGTCTCTGTGTATAATCTTGAGGGGTCTTTATGATTTTGTCATCGGTAGGATCAATGACTGTATTTTTTATTCGTTTGTCATAAGAGCGTTTTAGTTCCCTGTATCGTTTGCCGCCACAACTGAGACATAATTGTGATTTTCCCCTTACCCCCACCCCACATCGGAGGCACGGGAGGTGGCCAATGGAACCGTTGCGAACGCTCTGTAAATGATACCCACAAATTCGCTTCTGCATGATTTGTTACACGGGGTTGTTGATCCAATCATAAGCAATTTGCAGTGATTCATTATATATAAATTTCTTATTTAAATACTTGTTTTAATTATATGACTGAGAAATTCGAGATTAAGCCCTACAAAAATATTAAATTCAATCTCGATAGAGTATTTGTTAAACCAAAACGTCTAATAGACCATAGCATGAAGGAGTTCAAGAGATTATCGAAAATTACGCCTTGGAAAAATGCTAGATTCGATCTCGAATGAGTTTCTGATAAGGAGTTTGAGAGATTATCGAAAATTACAAATTGGAAAATTGCTCCATTCAATCTCGATAGAGTTTCTGATACACCGAAGAATAAAATTCTTGATAGAACCATAATTAGTAAAATCAGATATTGTTTTAAGGAATTCAAGCGTGATGGAGCATCTCATTGTTGGTCAACATTTCGAATTGATGGTGTTGTTGATGCCACCATGAACGATGAAAACGCAGCGTTGATGTTATCACAACTTGGCAACAAAAGTATTTTTTTAGAGTGAAATTCATTATCGGTGTAGAATCATCCGGTTGGATTATACGAGACAAATTTGAACCAATTCTCAAAGACAAGAAAACAGTTATTGTTAGCCGTGATTCTAAGCCAGGTCTGTTAACTGGAATTGACAAACCATACTATGAACGAGCATACCCTGAAACAGCAGTTGTTTATGGGATATATCCGTTAAATGCAAAACCTGATATAGAAAAACTAAAATCTATGAAATACTCGTCGTCAATGGCTTTGCCACTCAATTGTGTAGCAGAACGAATAATAGAACACTTCACAAATGCATCCCGGGGAAATAAATTGACCGATCTAAGACGCCCAATAAATAAATGACTGGGAATTAACAGTTAGGAAGAACGGGGCAAGTATTAGTGATATAGCGAAATTAGAAACATCACTGAGATTTCCAATAATCGTTACAACGATAACCGGAAAAGTATTATATGAATCAAAATATAATAAAAATGGAGCCCCAATTAAATGTATTGATCATAACGAACACGCATGGACATCCGCGGTCACAATATTTCCACGGAACAGAACAATAAAGTATATACCCGAGGAATTCTTGGGAGAAGAATTTTCCAGGGATGGTTTTCTCGTTCAAGACAAACTATTCGATGCTATTGCGCATTTGACTAAAAACGACCCTGTGTCAGTGTGATTACTTCGCAGCACTGAAAATCAAACGGATATTTTTGATCAGTTTGTAAGACCAAATGGTGAATTATACCGCACTGAAGCATTTCACAACAAAATGAAAAAAACAGCTAGTGGGTTTTTAACAATAGGGGAGCCACCGATGAACAATTATTGACAAACTGTTTTACAATTCCATCGGTTGCAGCTCATTTTGCAAGAAATAAAAACACATGGAAACCAACACGAACTGAATTCTTGCCAGATATTGAGGCTAGTTGCATCGACTTTAATCATGGCGGTTTATACAATAACAAATACGACCGTGAAAGTATCATTTCAGTTGATATGGTTGCTTGTTATCCAGCGAGTTTTCTCGGTTATGGAAAGTGTACTAAGTATTTTAAACGATTTGGACACCCCACCCATGAAATGACTCGTGTTGCGGTTAATGGACTACTGCCTGATTTTGATTTAACCGGTTTTGCTCGTGTAGTATCATTTGAATTCGCAGCAGGACTTCATCGTTCTTGTTATATTTAGATTGGTAGACACATGTCTGAATAGAAGTGGCTGCCAATAGCGTTATTACGGTTCATGATTGATACAAAAATGTTAATTTCGTTGACAGTCAGTGAAGCAATTATACCATATCGGAAACAAACTAATGTCTGGTTACCAGAACCAGAAAGTCTTGATAGTATAATTGACGAATCCAGAAAACATATTCAGGCAGATGAAAAATATATCATTGAATGGTCCAAACGGGTATTTAATCAACGAAACAGTGAAGCAAAAGATCGCGGCAGAAGAATAATTGGAAAATTTACTCAGGGTGGCAGATGTGACTATAAAAGATATTCTTCACGATTGATTATAGATAAAACTGAATATGACTTTGTAATTGCAGATGCAGTATCTAAAAACATATATGTGGATCGCAAGGACGCTTTGTTGTCCAATGGAACAAAATTGGGTACAATTGTTACTTACAGCGACTGTTACAGTTCTCCGTATACACATTTGAGGTCTTCTATGCTGGGTTATGCCTGTATTAATTTATTTTCAATGATAAATAGATTTCCTGACACTGCAGTTAGAGTTGCAGTTGATTCATTTTATATTGACAAAAAGTACATCAACGAGGTGACTAAATTTACTAGCGGTAGCAACGAACACTGGGGTACATGGAGAATTGAAAAGGAAAAACTGCATGATTATTCTGAATCAGCAGATGTTGAGATTAAAAACAGTTACTTACAAGGAGATAATTTATCAGAACGGTCTAATGCACCACCGATATCAGATCCGATTTGTAGATATAAAACAGTTCATTTAAACGGCTGTGGCGGGTCGGGAAAGACGACTCGGGCAATTGAATTATATCGAGGGAAAAATGCTACGGATTTCACAAATATGATTGTGCTGACACCAACACATAGATTAGCGCGAGAAATAAAACAACGAAACGTCGACGCTTGCACTTATCACAGCTTTTTTTCGATACAAGGGGTGATGAATGGACCCCTGAAAGAATGGGTGAGACATTTATCCCTAGGGTTATTATTTGGGATGAGATATGTACGGTTTCGGTAGATGTATTAAAAATGTTCTTGATTGGTTACTGCAAAAGAATACAGCGGTAATAATCTGCGGCGATCATGGCTAACCACCACCAATTGTTGGTTTATCCCCGCATGATTGGTTGAAAGGGTTTGTTGACTATTATGAAGAAATTAATACTGATTATAGAGCACTTGATGAACAATTGCGTGAGGTCAAGAAATTAATTAGATTACAACCGGATAGAATCCAATGTGAAATAATCAGAGAAATAATTCCTGAAACTCCCATGGAGGAATTTTGCGAAGCATGGAGACCAAATGATTTTGTAGTGGCATGTAGAAAGATAGTAAGAGACACACTTCAGAGAAAGTTGTTTGAATTAAACAAAGACAAATTTCCAACGTGCCCAGTGCCGCTGTGTTATAGACCCTGTGATACACGAAAACAAAATATCGAAGTTGATATTCTAGGAGAGCGTGAAAAGAAAATTCTCGTTTTAAATGATATTTGTGCTGGTTGATATCAGTGTTGTCGAAGACGCATTGCGTGCTGATAAATTGCCATGGACAATGGGTTATGTGACAACAATACATTCCTCACAGGGATTAACCATCGCGGATACAATTGTTTGGAAAGTCGATAATCGTATTGAGTGGTCAAATTTAGTCTATCTTGCAGTGTCTAGAGTACGGCGAATAAATCAACTTCGAAGAATTGTTTTCGATGATAATGACACAACAATGGATGATATTGATGTTAAAATTATTGATAAAAAACTCTCCGGTTACAAACAACAAGACAAAAAAAAAACAACGAGAATTTGACATTGATGCTGAATTAATTATCACTTTGAAGAAACAACAGAATAATCACTGCGCAAGTTGCAATTGTATAATGCGTTGGCAGTATTCGGATAAAGATCCTCGCCAATTTACCGTAGATAGAAAAAATAACAATCTCCGTCATTTCAGAAACAATGTGATATTGACTTGTCTTGAGTGTAATAGACTCAACGGCGCTAGTTAAGACCATTGTGTGGCAATTGAGTATCTTCAGTAATCACTTGTAATTGTTCGCGTGTAAAACCCCGCTGAGGGTCAGTTGAATCCAATTCATAGATTGGAGGTCTACCAGTTGATCGTGTTATAGTAGATATTTTATGCGTAGTGACACTCCAAATAGGATCAGTAGCCCTTTTTGTGCCACCTTCAAGCTCTCCTGGTTCATATAAATATCTCACGGTGACATTGCCAAGAATTGGTTCTTTGAAATCTTTTTGTGGTTGTACGGGTATATACTTCTTTTTAATCGAGTTGTTAGGTTTCCTATTAATTGTTCGAGTAATCACATTATTTAGCGCGGTAATTACACCTGGTAATCTCTTGACACATTCACGAAATCGTTTATCCTGAATAAATTCCTTCGCGTATTGATATCCAAATAACCGCTCAGCAAGCGTCCAATTAAATCGTTCAACAATTGCCTGATCGCGATGTAATGCAGTATGTTCTCGTCTGATGGTGACATTATGATGTTTTATTGTTGATAACACTGCACCTTGAAATTCCTTGCCAGGATCTTCTTGTAATAGATTGGCCAATGCAGAGGACCCCTTAGATTAATACTTTCAAACGCAGAAGCCACTTCAGTTGATGATTTTGTTTTTAACGGTTCTGCTTCTTTGTATCGACTTGCAATATCAACTACGGTTAGCGCATACTTGTAAAAACCATCATGCGGCAGAAATAATATATTAGCCTAACGAACCTCATTAGGGAAGCAGACATTAAAATACGAGTAGTTAATTTGTTTAGGTGGTGGTAGATAATTTTGCCATATCGCCTGTTTGGATAAACAATCAGCTGCAGTGGTATGTTTCACCTTTGCGGCGCTAGCGAGTTTACTGATTGCTGCTTTAACTCTTCAGTATCCTCTTGAGGAATAATATATTCCATGTTGTTATTAATTACCAGCACCCAACATCAATTTACTTTTCATCGTCGATTTTATCAGCCATGAAGCCAATTTTTCTTTGTAGGATTTATCAGTGATAGAATTCAACGCATGAATTAATTTTACATCTGCGATATGTCTGTGTTGCATATTGCTACTTTTATAAGCAACATCATGAGCATGACACGCCTTATCAATAGAGTTTATTGGGTTTTCACCGGGTCGGGGTTGGTTTGATCATCGAGTCTGATATCGAGTCTGGTCCCGGTTCCACAATAACTATATCCTGGAAGGTGTTTTTCTCCTGGATACTTCGCCCAAGGTGCTCCTTGGAGTTTTACCAACTTGGCTGCAATATCACCATCTCGATTTATTTTAAAATCATCAGAATTTTGCTATCATATCGGCTCAAGAATTTAGGACAGTGGCCACAGTCATTGCATATGAGTGTAACTGTTCAATAACTGTTAATATTCATGCCGTGCGATTAAGATCTGAATTCAATTGTATAGTTATTTTTAGAGATGTTTCATCCTACTAGGCTCAAATGGATCTTGCCGAACCTTTGCCGATGATACAAAAGGTTCCACCACAGTGTCGTTTGACAGCATCTTAATGATGCGGATTCAAGACTTCCGACGTATTTACGATAAATTTCTTCATAATAGTCTGGAAAGCTTTTTAGCCAATCAAGTGGAGACAAACCGATAAATGGTGGTGGTTGACCGAAATCGCCACACATTACCATTTTTGTTTTTGCTAGCAATAACCAATCAAGAAATTGTTGTAATACATATAACGACACTGTGCATATCTCATCAAAATAATGATTTCAGGAATATATTTCTCACCCATTCGATCAGGAGTCCATTCGTCACCTTTCCATCGAAAGAAACTGTGATAAGTGCAAGCATTAATTCCTCGTTGTTTTATCTCTCTGGTAAGTCTATGTGCTGGTGTTAGCACAATCTTGTTTGATTTCCCTCGAAATAATTCGATCGCTCGAGTCGTCTTGCCTGACCCACCACAGTCGTTTAAGTAACTGGTTTTATATCTACATATTGGATCGGAACACGACGGTATATTAGATAGTCATGATATCTGATTATTTTTCAAGTAATTGTTTTCAATGGTAACGTCTGTTGATTTGGAGTAATCACGCACTATTTCCTTTTAATTCTCCATGATTCCCAACTCTCGTCTGAATTAGTGAATTCAGCCACTGCTTCGCTTTGTTTTACGTCTGTATAGCATGAATCAGTGGCGACTCTAACTGCGGATTCAGGAAATCTATTTATCATCGAAAGTAAATTAATAGAAGCATAAGCCAGCATAGACGACCTTAGACGAACGCATTGAGGATTTTCTCCATCTGTGTAAGTAACAATTGAACCCAATTTGGTTCCATCGGATAAAAATGCGTCTTTACGATCGACGTTTATAAACCTAGATGTTACATCTGCGATTATAAAATCGAATTCAGTATCATCTAGAATCAATCGTGAGGAATATTGTTTGTGGTCGTATTTTCCACCCTGTATGAATTTACCAACTGTTCTTCTACCCAAATCGTTTGCGTGTTTATTTCTAACTTCAAAGATTTCTTTGGACCATTTCACGATATATTCTTCGTCGAGATCGGGGACTTGTTTTTCGTTTTCGCTGATTATACAATGTAGACTATCGGTTTGTGGTAACCAGACTTCAGTCTGCGCTCGATATGATATAATGGCTTCACTGACAATCAGCATTTTAGAATCAATCATATACCTTAATAACACTATTGGCATCCAGTGATTTTTAGAGATGTGTCTACCAAACCAAACATAACAACACGGATAAGTCCCTTTACCAACACAAATGATACCACACGAGCGAATCCGGTTAAATCAAAATCGGGCAGTGGTCCATTAATAGCAACACGGGTCATCTCGTGTGTGGGATGTCCAAATCTTTTGAAGTATTCAGAACACTCTCCAAACCCAAGAAAACTCCCTGGATAACACGCAATCATATCAACGGAAATAATACTTTTAGGGTCGTATTTTGTATTACATAATCCACCATGGTTGTATTTCAAGCAGCTTTATTTGATATCTGAGAGAAATTATGCGCGTGTTGGTTTCCATAGATTTCTCTTTCTCGTGAAATGAGATGCAACTGATGGAATTGTAAAACAGTTTGTTAATAATTGTTCGTCTTAATCCATTGAAAAAGCACTAGCTAGCTTTTTCATTTCGTTGTGGAGGGCTTCAGTACGGTATAATTCGTCATTGGTTCTTACAAACTGATCGAATGTACCCTCTTCGTCTTAAAAACTGTGAAGTAACCACACTGACACAAGATCTTTTTAATTAACTCGTAAAAAAATCAAATAAATTTCCCCCAGAGTGTTCTCCGGAGAACTCCACGGGTAGATATTTTATGGTTCTATCCCGCGAAAATACTGTTACCGCAGGTATCCAAACGTGTTCATTATGGTCAATAATTTTGATTGGAGCTCCTTTTGATTTATATTTCGATTCGTGTAATATCTCTCCTGTTATCGTCATTACGGTTATTGGGAATCTTAATGATGTTTCTAATTTGGCTATATCTTGAATTGTTGCGCCGTTCCCATTCACTGTTAATACCCATTCGTTTTTTTTTTGTGTCTTTGATCCGTCAATTTTTTCCACGCAACGCATTTGTGAAGTGTTCTATTATTCGTTCTGCTACACAATTTATTCTCCCTGACAAAGTCAGCGGCGATAATTTCATTGGTTTTAGTTTTTCAATACTCGGTTTATCATTTATCGGATAGATCCCATAAACAACTGCTGTTACAGGATAGGATCTCTCGTAATACCTTTTGTCAATCCCAGTCAGAATTCCTGGTTTGGAATCCTGACTCACAGTGACAGTTCTCATATTTTTCAGGATGGGTTCAAATTTGTCGTGTATAATCCAATTCCCCGTTTCTGAGCGGATAATGAATTTTACTCTAAAAAATACTTTTATCTGGTCAAGATGTGAGATTATCACTGCTGCTCTTTCGTCGTTCATGGTAGCATCAATACTACCATCAATTCGAAATGTCGACCAACAGTGAGATGCTCTATCGCGATTTAATTCATTAAAACAATCACGAATTTTACCCAACATGCTTCTATCACTTATTATACTCTTTGGTACATCAGTGCAGACTCTATAGAGATTGAATTCAACATTTTTCCAAGGTGTAATGTTCGATAATCTCTCGAACTCTTCCATATTATAATTAAAACAAGTATTTAAATAAAAAAATTATTATATAATGAATCAATGCAAAGGGCTTATGATAGGATCAGTAACCGCTTGTAACAAATCGTGTATAAATGAATTATGTGGGCCTTTACCTTTTATACGATGTAGGGTAAATGTGCGTATTAAGTCGCAGTTGTGTCTCAATTGTGGTCGTAAGCGATACAGAGAGCTAAAGCGCTATTATGATAATAGAGTTCAAAACTCCATCAAAAACCCAATCAAAGATTCCGTCAATGACTCTGACTCTGTCAAGGATAAAATCATAAGAACATCTCAAGACTATATTGATAGATTATCAAGTAATAATTAATCCAAATAATGAATTAGACAAATATTATTTAGTTTATAAATGAACCAAGAATTTCAACCACATCCCGTGATTACCAATAATGAAGCATCTCGTGACGGTATTGTCAGGCACCGCAGGCTGAAGAACCCAGTTGGTGCTGTGAGTAATCAAAGATATCTTATGTTTTGCGCTGGAAAGAAAAAAATATCTTAATCACAGATTCGTGTACGAGGTATTTAATGGATTGATCAAGGATGGTTTTGTTATTGATCACATAAATGGTATAAAAACTGATAATTCTTTAGATTATCTACAAGCTATTTCACAAAGTGAAAATTCCAAACAAGGAGGGACTGGGAAATACTCGATAAATGTGAAACTTATAAAATTAGCGATAAAAATCTTTAGAGGTGTCTTTATGAAAGATCAATTACCACAACAACCAAACAGCGTTGAAACCGGTATTCTTAATCTCGATAACAGCACCGGACCTGGAACTCACTGGGTTGCATACGCGATTGATCCTGGTGCAATTGTTTATTTCGATTCATATGGGTTAGCGCCGCCTAAAGAATTTACGCGTTATATAAACCACTTAAAAACTCCTATCTGGTATTCCACGCTACCGACACAGAAATTGAATGACCCACCAATATACGGCATAGAGATATTAAATGTCCTCAACGCTTTTTCATCATCGGGAAAACCTCCCCATAAAACCGTACACGAATATACGAGTAATCGCTTTTTAGAGAGATCTTATATAAAATAAAATGATTGATATTGGGGGGATTTCTTTATCAAGCCTGTAAAAACCCACCGTGGAAATATCTGCAACCGGTGATGTAAAAAAATAATAAACGAAGATGAAATAGCTGAGATGCTAAACCTCGCAAGTGTTGATCCAAAGTTGTATTTAAAGATCGTCAGGGTAAATTGAAAACTAGTAATATTTCCCTTGATGATATTTTGACAAAACAACGCGAGGCATTAGAAGATACTATCGCGTTGTTTTTTGATCAGGGTAAACTCAAACCAGGTGTACTTGTTTCGACGCTCACAGATAAATTAGCAACGCACTGTGATAATTATTCATCAACGATAGAATTATTAAAAAAAACTAGGTGATGAATACAACGCTCACGTAAATGCGTTTACGGTGTTACAAAAAGCTATTAACATTTTTCATGTCCCCTTAAACGATTTCTTTGGAGATTCACCGGTTACCACAGCACAACTCAGCGATATAAAAGCAGACATCGATAATTTGATAAAATTGCTATCAGACCATGACGCTCACGTATCTCAATTTAGTACGTTTCGTAAAAACTTTAACAGGACAGATGACTCATTTGATAAATATTTTGGTAAAACAAATTCAAAAACCCGATGATGTTAAAATAGATGTCACTGGTATTATCACAAAACTCAATTAAATAACAGCGATTATTCAGCGATTAGAAGTTATTCGCAAGGATATCAAAACGACCAACGACGTCATCAAGGATAATCTACCGAGGATGATATAAAAACTTAAAAAATACAAATCCCTCACGAACAAAAATATCATAAATAACGTGTACAAGCGATTCAATACTGATCATTTACGTGGACACCACAAAATAACATATTAAATATCACCACGACCGTAAATGGTATTTATCGATTAACACTAGTGACACCGACTCAATTTAATATTTCATCAACTAGTTCAGCTGGGGTCAACAATATGATATCAACGATCATCGACAAGGGAACAATTTAACTATTCACAATAACATCCACTGACAATAATTTGGCTAGGGTTTCAGTAACATAGTATGTGGAATATAAGTAAACAATTGAATTGAAAATCCATAGGATTTTCAACGCCATCGTGTTTATTGCTAGCAATTTGAAATCTGTTGTAATAAATGAAATGTCATCATTGACAACGTCACAGCAGTATCGCTATGATCAGGTCAGAGATTTTCAAATTAAACTCAAAACAGTCCCTGAGGAGTATCAAGTAAAAAACAAAACAAATATCGACGAAAAATCACCGCAGTTGCTGTTACCGTGTACTCGGTATCAGGTGTAATCACTGGAGCTGGAACAATACTATCCTCGGTGACAATGATTGCCCGGATAGCTGTTCCTATTTGTATATCAGATGCGACAACAATCGCGGCATTTATTTCAAAAATAACAAAAAAGAAATCATCATGCAGGCAGCGCTCACTACAAGACTACGTAGTTAAGTTCCATGTTGTGTCAACAACCGCGTACTCACAATTATCCTCGATGATATCGTCGTCACTCGATGACACATTAATATGCGATAGTGAGTTTGCAGCGATGGTACGTGTTCATGGTTCCGCGATGTCAAACATAGAAACACAACACGAGTATAATAACAATGGCGACATCGCAAGAACTACATCAACGAATAGCGGAACATACCACACCAGTGAAAACCAGCATGATCCCAATAACCTCAATAAACCCTGAATTCAGTGTGAATTTCGCTACTGCGATTCCGGTGAAGGAGATAGTACTAGCAAAACTACGAGTATACCATAGTTGGCCAAATATTAGATCAACACCTTTCGGTGGTCAACAACCGAGTAATTCCCTGGTGTTTGCGAGTAAGAATAAACCCGATGATACTCCAGACTGGAACGTTGTTTCGCTACCATCTGGGTCATACCAAATTGAACAAATCAATAACGAATTACAACGCAGAATAAAATACATTACTGGAAAAGAATCGAAAATCGCTATAACAGTTCACGAGCCGACGTTATCATCCGCGATTGAGATAAACTCACCCGAGTATGCCGTATATATCTATGAGAGTTCTATTAGATCCGTGTTAGGATTGCCTGAAAATCTACCTCGACAAAAATTTGTTAATTTACCACCTGAACAGAAAAAAATCTGATTATATTTCAACGAAGGAGGATTATCATAATTATAATCAAGCACAATCATTCATTCTCAATCTTTTAAATCCCCCCTCTACTAACCCCTCGTCCTAAATTAACATATATGTTACCGCTAGATAATCTTTTTAATCGTTTAAGAGCAAAAGCAGAAGCTAATAATACAGGATATTTTACAATAGAAGAACCAGAAATTACCAAACAGTTTACAGCAATGAATAACGATTTTGAGCAAATTAGAAATACACTTATAACGGAAATTAATACAATTCCTCTAAACCGAAAAAATATCATCAAGTTCACGGAGATATGTAATAAAATCATTGCACATACGGAAGAGTATAATTTACGAATTTTTCAACTTATATTAGGTGATGATCACCCTCAAACGAGAACAAAGTTTGCAAAGAAATATAATATACGCGTAGAGGATATTCTAACATTTAAGTTTCCAGGCTGTAATATCTCAAAGATGATAAACTCCCTCAATGATGCTATAGATGATGATTTCAATAGGATTTACGACGCATCGAAACAAAATACAACAACAAACAACAACACTTCTCAAACATAAAAATAACCCAGACGACGGTGGTAGGCATATCGCTCCTCGAAACGTCAATATATCTTCGGTGATTGCAGTGAATTTAGTATGTGATGTTATCGAAGGAAGTTACCAAATGAATCTCGAAAGATCAAATGAAGCTCAACAAGGATATATTTTATATTCATTTGCACCAACATCTCCGCTCGGATTTTTAATAATTGAGGACCCACTTAATGCAGTCTATTTGCGATGTCAAAATGATTCGTTCACGAAAATTAACTTTAAACTCACTGACCAGTCCAATAATCTAATTGATTTACGAGGTTAGGTTTTACAAATTTGTCTGTTTGTGAAATCCTAAAATGCTAGCCATTTCAAGGATTTTCATCGTAAAAAAGATGTTTAAACCCATAGCAGCAGAGATTGCACGACAACGAATTTACGTCCCCAAACGAAGCTTTTTACGATTTTGGAGGAAGCCTTGGTTTGCCAAATAGACGCTTTTTTACGATTTTGGAGGAAGCCTTGGTTTGCGAAATGGACGCTTCTATAAGTTTGTCCGAGTCACCTTCCCTGTTGCTTCAATGATGCCATCAAAGATAAAAAACGTGTTCAGGTCATTCTCTCTGTGGCCGCGAACAAAAACATGAAAACATCAGGTGGTATATTCCCGTTGTTAGCTGAGATTGCAGCATTAATTTCAGCAGCGGCCCCAGTGGTATCAAATGCGCCGCTCTAGGAGCCGTTGGTACAGCGGCAGGGATGTTACTAAAGAAAGCTACCGGAAAGGGATACAAAAAAGAAACGATGAGGAAAGGGTATAATATTACCAGTAACTCAGTATTCATGGTACAACGGAAATGTCCTGAGACTAGGAACAGATTACTAACAATAGTTCCAATGTCAAATTTTGATTTACTCGATGCTGCTAAAACACTAGCGATAAAAAACTTTAGAGGTGTTTTTATGCGAGATCAATTACCACAACAACCAAACAGCGTTGAAACCGGTATCATTAATCTCGATAACAGCAGCGGGCCGGGAAATCACTGGGATGCATACGCAATTGTTCCGCGTGCAATTGTTCATTACCATTCATATGGGTTAGCGCCGCTTAAAGAATTTATGCGTTTTATAAACCGATTAAAAACTCCTATCTGGTATTCCATGCTACCAACACAGAAAATGAATGACCCACCAATATGCGGCATAGAAGTATTAAATGTACTCAACGCTATTTCATCATCGGGAAAACCACTCCATAAAACCTTACAAGAATATACAAGTATCGCATTTTAGAGAGAAATTATATAAAATAACATGATTGGTATTTGGGGGAGCATTCGCAGCGAACAGAGCAGAGAACAAGTCATAAGCAATGGAGCTAGCGATGGATATTATTCCAAACCAAGCATTGAATGCACTTAGGGGCCTTGGTCTCAATGTTGCATCTGGTTGGAGCATACGTGCGCAGGCTAATAGAACCACTCTCCTGCTAATTTGGGAAACTAATGTAATTAGAAATATGCCAAGGAATCGTCGCGGTGGCAAACGCGTGCAGAGGCAGAGGGAGCAATCGTTCATGCAGACCCAGCCAACTAGCAGCCCATCAGCGCACATTAACCAAGAGAACAAACTCCAACAGTCAACCGAGCCTTCATCAAAAATGATTGCAGTTATTGGAGGAGAAGAACTCCAAGGGCCCAGGCCAATGGTTATGACTGACCATGTAAGAACCGACCACGTTCGGGAAAAATAATAATCAGTCCACCACCACAACAACAACAACCTTCACCAACTTCGGAGATGTATGCGAGTATAGTAGCCCATACTCCTAAACCAAAAACTACTTCACCAAAAAAGTCTACACAGAGGTTCAAACCGACATATCCACGATGACCATCAGAAAATACCAACAACAATGTGATGATGAAGCAGCAACAACACAACAACAACAACAACAAACCTCATTAGAGAAAGACCTTGAAGTTTCGTCTTCCAGTGAAGGGGAAGAGGCAGAGGAGGATTTTCACGATGAAAACATTGTGGAAGACCAGGAGGCAACTGAGGACATCAAAGGAGAAGAATTTGATCCCATGATTAAAAAAATACACGTCATGGGGCTCACTGAATCATTAGAATGTATAAAAAGGCAGGCAATTACATCAACGCCGTCAAATATATGGCCTGGAGGACACTAAGAACACAAAAACCGAGACCTCAACAAAATTTGCAGTGAGAATACTTAGTCAATTTTATCAACAGGCGTGGCAATCTCATTCTCTCTCCACATTGATTGAAACTGCTGAATACCTAACACAAGTGCATGGATTCGAGACATTGCCTGCACAGATATACGAAGAACGTCGGAGTGCGGCAGAAATTCAAAAAGACGAAGAACGCCGCGGAACCTACAAATGATCAACAACAAGCCTTCTTTAAGGCTATCTTGCCTCAAATAGGGTACTCAGTTGGTTACGAGGAACCCTTTTCGAACAATCTTTATCACAAACCTGATATGATCATTTTGAACTCCGCTCAAAATTAACAATCTCTAGACCGAACAGTGACTATACTTTTATATGTCGCACAGACATATTAGTTTAATAAATTCGTTAGGGACTTACGATATGTACACTCTGTACTAGAATATTGGAACAGTTAGGATTGTTAAAGAAATTCTACGACTTATTTATTTGACACAATTGCACAGGTGGCTTGCACAGTATTGGTATTAGGATGTCCATTAGTACAACTGGACTGAATTTGAAATAAGTATGGCGAAGGCGTTTCTGGCGTGAACGATAACCATCTACAACATCGGCAGGCCGTCTCCCAGAACTTTTCCACCTTCTCCTCTTCCAGGGCCATCAACATAGCGATGTGAGAAAACTATTTTTCTCTCGTTATTCTATCGTGCCAATGCACAAAACTATCTTCTTCCTGATTGGTTGATAGGGTTGAGTGTGTGTTGGTTCTATTCCCACTCACCTGAAGGTCTTTCATTCGTGTCGATAGTTCCTTTTAGGGACTCGACACGACGACCAAATTAAATAGCATACAATGTATGCCCGTGGGGATGTGGCACATTTCCTTCCCCAGGGACAAAATTAAATAGTCATCTTTGATGACACTAACCAGTCGTAAATGCCCATTGGGCGCACACGACTATAATGAAACTAACTAACTATTTGGGGGAGATCTTTATCCAGCCTAAAACATACCACGATTGAAATATCTGCAACCGATGCTGAAAAAAATAAATAATCGAAGATGAAATAGCTGAGATGTTAAACCTCGCAAGTGTTGATCCAAATGAAATAGTTGTATTTCATAATCGTCAGGGAAAACTAATAATGTTTCCCTTGATGATATTTTAGTTAAACAAAACAACGCATTAGAAGATACTATAGCGTTGTTTTCAGATCAGGGTAAACTCAAACCGGGTGTTCTCATTTCACGTATTGTGGATAGAGATAAAAATTCAGAACCATTAAAAAACCTACGCGATGAATACGACGACCATACAACTAAATTCGATCGGTTTTCTGAATTACAATGAAGTATAAATGACAGTATTGACAAACCGCTATTAGATTTCTTTGGAAATCCACCGGTGCCCACACAGAAACTCACGGAGATAAAAACCACCATGGATATTTTGTCAAATTTGCGATCCGAGTATGAAGCTCATGTATCTCAGTTAACTACGTTACGTTAAAACTTTAACTGGACCGATGACTCCATTGATACATTTTTTGGCAAAACAAAAATCGAAACCCGATGATGTTCAAAGAGATCTCGCTGATATTATCACAAAACTCGGTGAAATAACAGCGATTAATCGACGAATAGAAGTTGTTTGCGAAGCGCGACGATATTAAAACGACAAACGATGACATCAGGGATTATCTACCGAGGATAATAGAAAAAACTTGAAAATATAAAAATCCCTCATGAACAAAAAAATATCATAAATAACGTGTACGCGATTCAACACGGATTATTTACGTGGACACCATCCACTAACATATTAAATATCACCGCAGCCGTCAAAGGTATTTATCGATTAATACTAGTGTCGCCGACATAATTTAATATTTCATCAACGAGTTCATATGGTGTCAACAATATGATGTCAACGATAATCGACAAGGAAACAACTGAACAATTCATAATAGCATCCACTGATAATAAATTGGCTGAGGTTTCAGTAACATGGTATGGGTAATTCGTAGTGGATTTAAGTAAACAACTAAATTTAATTCTATTGTAATAAATAAAATGTCATCACAGCAATATCGCTATGATCAGTTCAGAGAATTTCAAACTAACTCAGAACAGTCACTGAGGAGTATGAAGTAAAAATAAAAAAATACTGACGAAGAATCACTGTAGTTCCTGTTACCGTGTACTCGACATCAGGTGTAATCACCGGAGCTGGTATAATAATATCTCCGGTGACATTGATTGATCCAATAGCTGTTCCAATTTGTATAACAGCGGCGACAACAATTGCGGGAATAATTTCGATTATAACAAAAAGATATCATCATGCAGCCAGCGTAAACTGCAAGATTACGTAGTTAAATACCATGTTGTGTCAACCGCATGCTCCCAATTATCCTCGATGATATCTTCGTCACTCGATGACACATTCATATCCAATAGTGAGTTTTCAGCGATGGTACGTATTTATGATTCCGCGATGTCAAAATTAGAAAAACAACACGAGTATAATAACAATGGCGACATCGCAAGAACTACTTCAACGAATAGCGGAAAACACCACACTGTTGAAAACCAGCATGATCTCAATGACCTCAACGAATCCTGAATTCAGTGTGAATTTCCCTTCTGCGATTCCGGTGCAGGAAAAAGAACTGGCAAAATTACGAGTGTATCACAGTTGGCCAAATATTAGATCAAAATCTTTCGGTGGTCAACAACCGAATAATTTCCTGGTGTTTGCGAGCAAAAATAAACCCGATGGTACTCCAGACTGGAACGTTGTTTCTCTACCATCTGGGTCATACCAAATCGAACAGATCAATAATGAATTACAACGCAGAATAAATCCATTACTGGAAAAGAATAAAAAATCGCTATAACAGTTCATGAGCCGACGTTATCATCTGCGACTGAAATAAACTCGCCTGGGTATGCCGTAGATATATATCATAATTCAATCAGAACTATATTAGGATGGCCTGAAAACAAACCTCAGGCATCTTATCAAATACCACCAGAACCACAAAAATCTGATTATGTTTCCGCGAAGGAGAATTATCATGGTTATGAGAAAACCATCAATCCATAATGCACTATTACCTATCCGTAATCCACTACCCCCTATTCTACCTTCGACATTAGTGGTCCTAATGATCTAACATATTCGATGCCAACAGATAACCGTTTGAGTGGTGTTTTTTAGATACAAGCAGTGACGATAACCACATACTACAATAAATGAATCAGAAATTACTAAAGTATTTACCGCGATGAAAAATGAGTTTGAAAGATTTAAAAATCTACTCATAACGGAAATTAGTAAAATCCCACCCAACCGAGATGAAGTCATCAAATACATGGAGGT
Source organism: Unio pictorum (assembly GCA_030141615.1). Taxonomy (NCBI): domain Eukaryota; kingdom Metazoa; phylum Mollusca; class Bivalvia; order Unionida; family Unionidae; genus Unio; species Unio pictorum. Next base: position 2,782,451 of record JARLTB010000108.1, read on the forward strand.
ATGTAATAAAATTATCGCCGACATGAATTACTTAGTTTGGGAGTTATTTAATTTATATTAGGTCATAATAACCCTAAAACGAGAACAGAATTTGCAAAAAAACTTAATATACGCGTGGAAGATATCCCCGATTTTATGTTTCCAGGATATGTCGTACCAGAACTAAAAAAATCTGTCAATGATGCCATCGATGATAGTTTTAAAAGGATTTACGAGGAATGGAAGAAAATGCCTCAACCAGATACAAATATCCTCAAACATAATAATGACCCAGTTGGTGGTGGGCAACATATTGCTCCTCAAAACGTCAATATATCCTCGGTGATTGCATTGAATTTAGTATGTCATGCTATCGAAGGAAGTTACCAAATAAATCTCAAAAGATCAAGTCAAGCCCAGCAGGGATATATTTTATATTCATTTATATTCATTCACCAACAGCTCCACCCGGAGTTTTAATAATTGAGGATCCAACTAATCCACTCTATATGCGATGTCATAATAATTCGTTAACGAGAATTAATTTCAAACTCACTGACTAATCCAATAATTTGATTGATCTACGAGGTGAGGTTTTACAAATTAGTCTGTTTGTGAAATCGTAAAAAATGTTTTTACCCCCATAGCAGCAGAGAGGACGCAACAACGACTTTGCGTCTCCAAAAGACTTTTTTCTTACGATTTGGAGGAAGCCTTGGTTTGCCCAATAGACGTTCTATAAAGTTGTCCGATTCACCCTTTCTGCTGTTGGAAGTTATTGCGAATTCATTTTTGGACTTTCTGGTTTATGTCGATGTGACTCATCAATATTATTGGTATATCACACTTGAAATCTACTGGAATATCAGCAAGTTCAAGATTAGAATTCGTTCGGAACATTTCATACAAACTTGGACGTGTGATATAACTTTAAGAACTATTTCGGACTTAATTTACGATAATGTAAGCTCACTTTGTAATCTAGGGAAATAATTTGTTTTGTTTCAAAATGTACATAACGTGTTAGTTTTCATTTTATTTCTGTTACTTAGCTTACGACCATAGTTTCGTAAAACTATATCGATAAATTACCGCTCTATAGGTATGAATATATTTTCTTGTTTCAACTTGAAGGAGAGACTGCAGTATTCTAAAACAAAGGTTTGAAATTAACATGCTTTCAACATTTGAGCACATTTCAATGTGTTTACTGTTTCGTTACCATTCAGTACTAAAATTAATGATTTTGTTATTTTCTCTTATCCTAATATATCGTTTAATATTTTCAGTGTTTTAACCATTTTCTAATATAATGTGTACGTCATCTCCATTTGTAAACGTTCGCTCGATCATGGTTGTTCCAATGAAACAATTAATGTCCAGACTTCAAAAGAAGTAAATATATTAGAAAACCAAGATGACCTTAGTGAGGTTTGACAAAATTCGTACACACTAATAATTAAATAAATATAATGTAACATACATAACTACCAACCTATCTACCTACACACGCACATCCATCCCTCCATCCATCCATGCTTGCATACATACATACATACATATATACATACATACATACATGCATGCATGCATACATACATACATACATACATACATACATACATACATACATACATACATACATACATACATACATACATACATACATACATACATACATACATACTATTACTACTATGCTTACAAAGTAACAAAACCAACACAACCATCAAGTTTTGTAAAATTTAAAATCTTAATTAAATTTTCAAAAATTATAAACGAAAATATGAGAGTAAATTACAGTAAAAGGATGAGAATCAAAACTGTTATATGAAAGTTTTAATGAATGAAAAGTATACATTTCTAACATGGAAATGTAATGTTCTCCACTAATTAACATTTGAAGATGGCGTCGTCCAGAACAACCACCAATCAGTCTACAACATAGTTCCAGAAGAAAGTTAAGTCGTAATAATGAACACTTTCTATTTTCAGTGACGGGTCCAAACATATGATTTTTTTTCTTTCTTCTCTTGAATGATATATAAGTACAATATAAAGCAAGTTTGCATACTTACAACAGGAACACACTATATGAGGATCACTCCGAAATCGGAATGAGTCATTGCTTATATTTGCATTATATTGAAGCCATATTTTACTATTCACATCACGTGACGGACCATTCAACTTATTTTGTCTCGAGAATGCCTATTTATCTATTTATTTGACCTGACCCACACAATAGGAACTTACAAAACTCGGCAAAAATCCACTTAAATCTCATCAATCAAAGATATATGAATCCATGGCGCCATTAAATCTAATTAGGATAATTATTACAAATAGTCAACAAACGCTTAGCATCCATCAGACTGATTTCACATAGTAAATACGACAAAGATTAAATAAAATCATGTACTAGAATGCAAATATACATGGATGCTTATATTTATAAGGTTCAAACAAATGTGTATACTCTCAATATATATATATATATATATATATATATAAATTTAATTTAAATTAATTTAAAATTAATGCATAGTCATTTCACTCGCAATCACATCAACATGTAGTACTACGCAAAATAGTAGACATTGTTATCACATATTTAGGAGAAGAACATCAAAGAAGGACCGATGAACATAATGTAGAATGAAAGAGCATGATAAAGTTAATGGTATTGAATATGTCCATATTTCTATTGACAAAAGACTAGTAAGCTATAGTCTAAAAGCCAGACAAAATAATAAAAAATAAACAAAAATTAAAACTAGAAGGAAACGGAAAGTTAGATGCCACAGCATATATATTGTGAAGATATTTTTTGTGAGACCTGTCGTGCTTATTTCCTCCCACTCTCCTTAATTCGAGGTTTCCCAAATTACTGACTGGAAAATTCAATATGCTGTTAGTAGAGTTAAAGTTGCTAAACTAAAGCAAAATGGCAATGTCGTAAAATAACATCGATACGTTGTATGGAAATTGCAATATACTGTACGCAATATATTTTATAAACATGCACAGAACATGGGTTTTGTTATAGCATTCCATGCACCAAGAAATCATAAGTCGATAATTAAAGTTTCAAACATCAATCAAAATAGGATTTAACTACATTATTTATATTGGCAAACAAGTTAGTATATGTTTTGTGTCTAAATAAGTTTGATGCTATTGATATGTATATAAAAGCAATTGAACATTTGTTCGTTTGTTTTTGCGTGGCTTGGATTTAGATGCTTTGCCGACATAGACAGACACGATAGTATACTTAAAGCCAGATTTACTCTACTGTTGTTCAATGGAGCAACATCGCTGTATACATGCATTTAATTTAGCCTCGACTGCCATTTGACTTCAATGGCATATCAAGTTGTTGTATTGAGCGTCTCTCTCTCTCTCTCTCTCTCTCTCTCTCTCTCTCTCTCTCTCTCTCTCTCTCTCTCTCTCTCTCTCTCATGCCAAAGAAAACGTACATATATGAAACACAATTGCGAAGATCGCAGTAAAACAAAAGCTCTAAAAACCGGAATATGTGGTGTCCACGTGGTTTGAAATCTGACAGTAAATACTCGATTTGCTTGAGATGAAAGCAAAGGTTGTTAATTTATCTAGCCATAAAATGTATTAGTTGCGGGCATGACTGAACATGTTAATGCAAAATTCAGACGAAACTAGAGTATTCTTTAAATCATTCGCCAACAAACGTTTCTGCGTCAGCAGATCCCTCGTTGAACATTTTAGATTGTGTTTGATTTTTCAATACTGGAAATTAACCGAAAACAATTTCTAGTTGAGAAATTCATGAGTGTTGGATGATATAATTTTTCGGGGGAAACTATGTCTTTGATAACATGAAATATATTCAAAGAATGATAAGATATGTATCATATATGATACTTGTATTCTCGTCATCATGATGTCTTGAAATCACAATTGTTTGTGCTCTAACCTCGTTATTATTTCTTTCCAACTAAATTCAGTTAGGCGCCTTCGTTTGAATCTGCGTGATAATTTACCTCTCTATGGGCAAATGTTTACAGTATACACTCCGCTTTACAATTAAATGTATCAAAATGCCATTAACAGAATACGTGACATAAATTAATATCATTATACAAATACGTGTTTTGTTTCATGAAGCTATTCAAAACGGTCGGCGATATATTAACCGTCTGACTTAAATAGTCTAACTTACGGAAGCAATTGCAAGTTCCCCTTTTTTAATATGCATGATGCAAAGATAAACGGTAGAAAGGTTATTGTAATATTATTCAAAAACATTGGTGACGGACGGACGGACGCAGATGCTTACTCTATTATCCCGAAATCATGAGTACGTATATTGTTTCTTCCTTCAGTGTAAATAATCCATATTCTCTACACTAATATTTACAAGTTAATAAAGGCTGGTTTACGTCCATTCATTAACATTTATCTGCATTATATAAGTATTGAATAAGCTTCAGTTTTTTCAGTGCTTTTGAAAATATAAATCACATGGTCTCTTCTGTTTGTTCTGGCAACTGCCAAACCAGCTACTGTAATAAGATTTAAGGCAGTACAATATGTACTCAGTAGCCTAAAGTATCTAAATAAATCAGCAAAGAATCCAAACAATAGCTGGTCACGTTAGATATAAAGTTTAGCTGTGTTTCGTCGTTATGTGGGATTTGCCCATCTGGTCTCTAAATGTTACATTATACACTTGTTTTCTATTAAGTAGAAAAATAGGACGCTTTAAGAATTATAAAAAGCAAACAATATGTGTAATAATAATAATAATAATAATAATAATAATAATAATAATAATAATAATAATAATGATAATAGTTATACTAATGATACTACAACATTTACAACTACTACTACTAATAATTGCACTACCATTACAAATTGTATTAGCTCAGCACCCCTGGAAATGAAATAAGATAGCGAAAACACCTGATTGGAAACATTACTAGTACAGCGTTTAATTTTTATGTAATATTTTGAAAAGGTTGTATTTGTTTTTCTATGTAAACGTAGCGCTTACTCATGTTTTGTTCTGATAAAAATGTTCGCCGAATTCATTTTGTTAAGCGTTTAAGCGAACCTAACCAACTTCGCCTAACGTTGTGTTGCATATCCATACACAATTTCACTCGCATTATGTGGTATTGTTAGTTTTGTAGAAAAACGTAGTCTTATCAATTGGATATATTTTATGCAGAAATTATTATTTGGGGAGTCTTACCTAAAGATAGTCGAATGATTAACTCTTTGAATGGCTATTTATATCATGGCATTTGTGAATACTTATCTGTGATAATCATCATATGGGTAGATTGAAACTATGTGGAAATATTCTTATAAGCTGCTTCCCAAGTCCCTGTTATAATCTGCTTCATCTTCCAGGCAGCCAATATATGAGATATCCTCCTTAGCCATCATGTTGCTACAAGTTTGTAATGTATACCTCAGTAAACTGTGTTGCATACATATTACATATAGTTTCATGAACGATTTTAACATTAGCTGAATTGCAGCGTCAGTGACAAGTTGTATATCAACCAGCGTGGTACGCTTTTGTATCTTGTGTAGCATTGTTCTAACATTTAAAACGTCGAACGAATGCCAGATTAGTCATACTAGATTTATATGTATAGATTCTTGAGAATTTAAGTATTGCTTTAATGGTCAGTATCACATTACTGTATGTGTCCTTTTCTTAGAGCAGTTAGCGCTCACTTGGTACTTTGATTGCTTATATATCATGCAGTTGCATGCGTTTGATGAAATATTCTTGCTCTGACATACGTACTGGCCATATGCATGTGTCTTTTATGCATTCAGGTACATTAGGGACGGTAAATCCTGTTGATGTTGGTCCAGATGCTGGTGTTATTGTCGGATCCGTGCTAGCAGCTGTGGGAGTGACTATCTTTGCAATGGTGATACTTATTGTCATCGTGAAAAATAGAAGGTGAAAAATACAAGGAAATTATATTATCATTCTTCTAATTATTATTATTATTATTAGTAGTAGTAGTAGTAGTAGTAGTAGTAGTAGTAATAGTAGTACGATTTCTGTTGTCTATTTTCTTATCTAAAATTTGGCTGTGTACGTCTCAGAGATATGTTCTAGTATTTTGGCTGTTCCGAGGCAAGTTATTTCTGCAACAAGTCTATGTTCAGTAGTGCTTTAGGTTTCCGAGGCTGTTCCGTTTTTTGCGAGTTATTACGTTAAAGGTGCCAACTGCTATATGTATGTTCTATACAATCCTTACTTCCCAGGACAGACCCTTGTTTATATTTTTCATCCTGTGTTTCAATCGCCGATGTGGCACTATTACTTCTGAAGCTGCTACTACTACGACTACTGTTGCTATTACTACTACTAATCTTAAAAAGAAGATTAAATGGAAAAAGAACAATGAAAAGAAGAGGAAGCGCGAAACTGATCTTGTATTATATACAAAGCAACACCAAACTCGTATGATGCTGTCTTTCCTATCCCTTATTTTAGTTTCTCACTTTTCGATTTTTATTCTTCTTCTTTGCTTCTTCTTCAAACTACTAATATTACAATTTTTATTGTCATACAAGGAAATTATATTATTATTATTATTATTATTATTATTATTATTATTATTATTATTATTATTATTATTATTATTCCACATCCTTCTGAATGTATGCTCATCTCCTACATGAGATCATGAAAAATTTACGGCGTCAAATGTATTGTTATCATCTTGATATTCATTACATATTTATTAAATCTCAGTATTTAAGCTCTTCACAAACTCACGTCTCTTATTTATACAAACTTATCATGCTAACAAGGATGTGATGTACCAACATTTTTTCATATAAATTCAACTTATCTAATACATCATAAATTACATAGATTCAAAAGAATACGTAGCACTTTATGCACGCATTTGCTTACTTGTATGTTTGGTTATATTTGATCAATTTGACTTCCCTGTTACGGACACCGTAGAGAGACTCTGTGAACTATACGTATATATAGATATAAAAATATTAATTAACGTATGATGGAATAACACAATTACAGTATGAATTTTGTTCAATATTCAAGCAGAATGTACGTGATGATTGAACTATATATTCTTGTAATTCTTTTTTAAAGGAAGAAGGATAACAATGAAATGATCACAGACAATGTAACAACTGCTGCACTGTATGCTAATTTGGAAGTTGGCAACCCAGGTAATTATCATTATTCATTATCAAAATATGTCTCACAGTTGTTTGTTCTGCATTCAGGTATAAAAAGATGTTTCAATGATGGCAATGTTCTATAAAATGATTACATGTGATCCAATAATAAGATATAGTTCTATTAAGCATGCATTGTGTTTCCAAAAACCAAGAAATATGGATGAGGCACTATACAGTTTATTTACTTCAAGAATCTAAAGAACTCGCTGACCATTTTCCTTACAACATAAAATACGTTCGCATAACATAGTAAATATTAAGTGTTAAGGGATATACTATACGAAACCCAAATGTTACGTTCCTCAAATCGATTAAACAACATTTACGGATTGGAAACACTCAACATTGACTTTTCATCTTGAAAGGAGAGCGGTCATCTTGCAAAGTGTATTAACCCTTATCAATATTATTTAGATGCAGTCTGCAACATCACTGCCCGCTCTAGAGAAGAGAGGGAAAGGGCATTTTCTGCAATTGAAGAAACACGTCTACAGAGAGGAATGCCGATTGGCGCGACGAACAGCCATAGTGGTGTAATGGAATCCGATGTCTCTGTACACAATGAGTACGAGGTATTGCACTCCATAATGAAATTGATGCTGCATTTTTGTTATTTATAAAATACTAAATAAATTCCTTTCGAATTGTAATTATTGATTATATATATATATATATATATATATATATATATATATATATATATATATATTAACCTAGACCCACACATATTAATAAAAGTTTAGGACACTGATTTCAAAGTTTAGATTCATGCATCATTATATAAATACATAAATGAATTGAGAGTGTTTGTGTGGTTTTATATGTGTATGTGTGTATATGTCTGTATGTGTAGGTATGTGAGTGAGAGAGAGAGAGAGAGAGAGAGAAAAGGGTGAGGGAGAGAGAAGAAGACTGTGATATGTTGTTTTATATGTAAATACACGAACAATCATTCATAACTCCGAGATTCATTGCAAAGATTTAGCTGATTAGATTTCGAGAGAATTCAGTAAGAGATGTAGTATTAATTAAATTATGGTTCATTAGGGTAGCAAACTGTATGTCTTGCAATCGTTGTGCATTATATAATAAATATTCATATATAAAATATGTTTCTAATCTCAGAATTATTTAATACACTGCCAACAGAAAAGATAAATTGCTATATATAATATTAATTTTGAATAACAATGTATTGGTATAAATAATGCTGTATTCTGTATATAATCACTATCTGAAACCACCATGTTTGTAAACAATTTTATAGTGTGGAAGGATTAGACAAGAATTGGTGACTATCACATTATCCAACTTATCTTTGTCACATGACTTTAGAATTAGGAATTTCCATAGTGTCGATCAGGTATTTGTAAATACGTTTGCAACAATGTTTAGTCAGTTACAACAAAATGTAGTTTAGAGCTGATACGTTGATATGTGAATATCTTCTTTGTGTAAAGATATCAGTGATATTTAGTTACTGCTTTTATTCAACCTTGGTATGATTGACTTTTTGTTTGAATCGTGAAATGCTGAAACTGATATATACTAAACATCCGTTCCCTAGCATTCCCAAGGTGTATTATTATTATAATTCCATGTTCGAACTAATTCTAATACCATCAACACTAATATAATAATTGTGCCACGTGGGACTATCTGAAAGAACATGCGATTCATCAGCTGAAAACGCATTTTCAAAATTTATCAATGAACAAGACCGAAATGTCATTTAGTATCCTTTTACTGGTCTAGACAAACAAGATGAAATCAGAGATACATTTGGCATGCTGCCTCTAAGATGTATTTTCATTTTGTTTGTGTAGTTGTATGTCGATCAATCCATGTTATCTCAAACGCTTTTACAAACGCAAATGTATGTGTCTAACGAATTTTGCCAATCAAAATACATATCAATAACAATTATATTAATTGTACGAACTTAATTATTTCCCACACATTTATAAAATATATTGTTTATTTCATGTAAAATTCTATTTTGATGGAGATGGAAATAAAATCAATTGATTTATTTGCAATTTTGCTAAATGTGTTATACGTATGATTCTATAAAATGGTAGGTCACTCCTTTATCATCTTTAATGTTATTTACATTACTTTTATCCATTTTGTAAATTGAGTTGGGAACGTTACACTTAGCAATGTAAACTCATTGTCTTTCCATTGTATTTGATTAATATGGCATAATCGATCCTAAGTCACAATTGTATTACCAAATTAGATAACATTAGTGTATTCAATATTGCCGCTAAATCCAAGAAAAATAAAATAGACGATCAATGACAGACCTAAAATGTTTACTAAGCCATCCAGTGTTAAAATGTAGCATTATGATATTGAGTGATCGAGTATCATCAATTATTACCTTTTAGCATTTTAATAGTGGGACTACCTCTTAATGTACCTGAATCTATTTAGAATGTATACATACAAAAGGATATAATAGGTTTTCTTTCCATCAATATCGTTGGCTCTCGATGAGATGCTGCTATATCGTGTAATGAATGATTTTGTATTATTATGTATAAACCAAGCAATTAAATTACTCAAAGTCAAAGCTCATTTTTTTAAAAAAAATTCTAATCAAAAGGGCTAGTATAATCTTTTGCCATACAACAAGAACTCCATTGGAATATAAAGCGTTTACCGAAGAGGGTTGTTAATGATAATATATGTATGTGCGTAACACATACATAGTTGCTTTCTTTCTTAGCACATCTCTTCGTCTTGCTTATGTGGCCTTGGTGTATAAAGCGGCCGAGTTCGAACCCGGCCGAGTCATACCAAAGACTAATAAAAAGGATCTCCCTTTTTCGGCGCTCAACCTTTAGAGGTTAGTGTTTGGAGTGGTCGGACTGGTATTAGTAGTGTGAATGATTGGTTCATCATTTTACTTGTATGCAGCATGATTCCACAGTGCTAGACATCTCGTTAAACTGTCACACGGCTGACATGGTATCGTATTGAGTAAACAATAAAAAAATCCCACCCCAACACAAATTTAATCTTATAAATACATTGAAAGGTCATTTTGATGTATTATCCTAAGTGTATATAATAGTGTATCTCTAGTTGTATTCTTATAAGGACATCTTAGAGTGAAAATTGAAGCTACATAATGTTTGGCTTCTTGGAGCTTAATTTCATATCTTGCTGTATGAATGAAGTTAGAATGTCTTTCAATATCTTGCGTTCTAAATGTTAAATTTTAACATACAAATGCTTGATTTCTCAAACTAGTTAAAGAACATATTGACACTGTAAAGCTGTTTGTTTAAAATGGATATTCATGCATCATACATTAGCTATGTTCCTCTCAACAGCAGTCTGAGACTAATTTCAGTATCGAGTCATACATATTACAACTTTCACGTTCTTTCATTTTTTACATTGTATGTAACTATTTGTTTTCACAGAAACTACGATATGTCACCGAGTCAACTGAATCTGGTTACTCGACAATAGACCATAACATTATAAGTAAGTGTGCTACAATATTTAGGATGTAAGAGTGTTAGATACAATTCTTTAGTGTATGAAACGGATATGGCATTGCTATATTACAAGTGAATTAATCTGATTGATTGAATATTTTGACTACATTATTTTGTTTATGCATATAAACCAAAACGCAGAACACGTCTTTGTAAAGATCTTTAGAGAGCTATAGCAAATGTAATATCAGTTGAATTCACGTGAAGTCAGAATCACGTATGCACGATAAGGAATTATTTTAGTTACGGAGAACATTAAATAGGCTTTGATGCTTAACTTTGCGTTACAGGTTTCCAATTTTGTTTTGGTAACATATACATATGCAAATTGTATCTCGATAGTGGCAATGGTGAAGAGAGGGAAATGCCGATTTATGTTGCCAATACTTGCATTGATATTGAAAGCGTTGCTTACTGTCGTGTGTGCCACACATATATTTTGTCAGTATGTTCAAGTCATTCTCCCAAAGTGGAAATTACAACGTGTTGGAAATTCAATAGCTAATTGCTAAGCTATACGCGACGTGTATGATACCACACTAGTGTGCAGACCTATTCCTTCTCATTCGTATGTAAGTTATTCGTTTCCTCAATTTCACAGTCACGTAATGATGCCCTTTTCTGAATTAGATATTATGTGAGAGAGGATACAGTTCTGGTGTTCTTGTTCTTGATACACCTTAAGCAAATACTGAAAACTAAGTAATAGGGACACCTTAGCAGGGTTGCAACGTGAAAAGAATGTCCCATTGAAAATAGTCACAAAGACACAGTGATCCCTTTTAAGGGTGCTCTCAAATCTCATCTTTTACGAATGGAAGAAGAAATTTAAAGACGTATTTGTCCTGCATTAAATAGTGTCAACATTTCTTGTTATATGTTTTATTTTGATATATATATATATATATATATATATATATATATATATATATATATATATCTATATATATATATATATATATATATATATATATATATATATTGTTTATCTTCGTAGTTAGTTGAAAAGATCATATGTTGTGGTTTAAATTGTGTTATTCTATGATTATTTTCTTGCAGATCCTTCGTTACTTTGATTGCAAGTATTAACGGAACTGGATCTGGTCTAATCTCAACGTTGGTGTAAACCTCACACTCACAAGAAACATTCGTGCAATTGGTCGGTTGGAGGAAATCGGTGCCGTTAAATTATTGTTGCACTTATGCTTTTTCCGCTTCAGGTTTTGTATATTAAGAAGAAACGTCTCATTATGTCCCATTTCTCACAATTATACACTGACATGATCACTGCTAATGGGTGATAGATTAACAAACGGTGCTTTTTGTTTAAGCACGATGACGACACATATCAAACAATACTTACATCTATGCGGATGCGTATACGTACTTTTTCGTTCCTTATATATAATTCATTAAATTATTACATTTACTACTTCTGCTATTAATACTAATACTCATTATATTACTTGTGTATTTCATTTAGATTTTGTCCAAATGTTGCAGTCCATTGAAGGAGATCTAAGAATTTTAGAGGAGAAAACAATGTGTGTTTTGGGTAAGAAAAAAATCCTTCTGCTCCAAGAACTTCCGAAAACCACTGATAATGAAAAATAAGGACATTTATTAATTCGAAACGAGTGTTTGCAAAAAGGATATGAATATAATGTATTTGTCTTCCTGAAACACATACTATAAATGCTTTTTAATTATATGTACATACGTGTATATATATATATATATATATATATATATATATATATATATATATATATATATATTATACAATAATTATATATTATAGCGGAATCATAATGCACTTCGTATGTTTGATATAATCATGTTCGTATAGTTTAACGTTTTCACATGATAAAACGTCCTTGCTTCTTTTAAGCAATATGTTAACATCCCAATGCCAGCTGATTTAACTGATAGTAGCACTGTTACATGTTTATGTAAACTATATTTTCATATTATGAATTTCAAACATGATTGAATCTACAGAAGTCAAGGAAAAAACATCGCTTTTCAAGGCATAATGCATTTATAGCTTGCGCTCGTTGTGCATATTTCTAACGTTGGTGCAATAGTAACATTTCTACAACAACATTTAGTTATACTGAGGGAGTAACTAAATTAAATGTAATTTTATAATATAAAGTTCTGCATGAAATATCTGCATATATTATTTCGTTGAAAAATGTATATTTGAACAATGAGAGTGATTTGAAAATTTTGCTAACACGAAGCTTTTTGAACTTTTAAATTTAACCATGATGTACTATTAGGTAAATATATTAATAGTTATAAACTTCATATGGATGTTCGCTTTGTGTACACTGAAATAGATTTAAGATATGTCGATATTTAAAGTATATCTTCATTGTAAATTCGCTGGATTTTAAAGTTTTCTGATTAGCAGTTGCTATATTTTTGACGGATAAATAGGAAAACAGATATGAATTTCAAGACCTTTGCCATTTAACATTAAAACAAATAACTCTAAAGTTGGAATGATACATTACTTTAAGAGCATATAGCTCAGAATGTTGAATGCCTGACAAATGTTTAATTTTAAATTGGATAGCTGTAGGATAAGTAAAGTGCATAGGAATAATAAATACATCCCATGGTAGAATAGTCAACAATGGTCGGTTCCTTATATTTTCTCTACCGGTTTTTATACATGACGGTTAAAAAATATCGTGGAAATTTTCCTGTTGTATGTTATTTATATGAACAGGCTGGTTTCACCACTGACGCCAGTTAATTGTATTTAATTGGATAATTTTCAATTTCTGAATCAACTCATAAATGACAAAATGGTTTCCCTTAGATAGGATTTTATTTAAAATGTACGATTTGATGACAATGTGTATTGAGTCATGTTTAATCTGAAGTTTGCGTTCGATATGTTGTAATGCTGATTAAAATATTACGCCAGTACCTGATATAAATAGCATGACCGGAATTGCATGACGTCTGTGGACAAGATAGCCACTGTGCTTAGCGTTGTTGTCCCAAATGTTATCAGGCAAGTAATCGTCGGTAGTAACTATACTTATGTTTAAACACGTACACTGTCTATTTTAATGGCCGTAGAGTTCGACCATCTTGTAATTGATTTCATGGTCAAATGGTTTCAAAATGAAGTTGAAATGTATCATCAGTTTCATTGTGTATTCTCTGCGTCGGCTAAATGTTGCATAAGCACTTTGAGTTCGAGCAAGATTGTCTGTGAATAATTGCATATGCAGCTCCAAGTTTAGTCTTCATATTTGAACTTTAAGTAATCTATCAGCTGAAAGATACCACCTACGACGAACATCGTCGATTATGTATTTCAGCAGGCTTAATTTTCAAGGGTATCTAACCGCGTCAGGTATGTTCTGACAATCAATTTAAGTGAGATACTTATTTACCATGGCGATAAATTGTTCTCCTGAGTGAAGTTTGTGTGCGTTTTGATAAATCACTTAAAACGCTCAAACAATCGTTTCAGATCCTAGATATGTTCTGTCCCATTTGAACAAAAATAGATCAATTAAATTGTGTTGATCTTGACATGACTGATAAACCATGATTAATGATATAACGGAACCGTTCGATCTATAATCTCCTTGAGAAGATCAGATCAGGTTTTGTGGTTGAAGGATCACAACGTCTAAAATATATGTATGTAATATCCGTATTTTGAAAAATATGTATGCAATTACAAGCCACCAAATCTTGTAATGAGCGGTTTTTCAATGCTCATGATTCTCCAAGAACCTCGATTGCAATGTTTGATCTAAAATGGTATCAGGGTAGTCAACTTCCAAAGTATTATCCCGTTTAACCTTCATGAGAGGCAGTGACAAGATTTCTATGATAGAGTTAACGATTCTGTACTATATCCTCTTAAATCAGCCCATATTGGTTTTAATATTTACACTCGCATTTGTCTAGTTCCTGATGATGGCGTACGATGTCTTAGTCTTAGCATATCAGCATGTTCAGGTAAAACTAACTTGACTGGATCACGAAAGATGCTAATGATATCTGGCAGTTTCTTTTTATCTCTCTTGTCGATGAAAAATTACAAATACAATTGTCAACAAAACGTAAAGATTTGAGAAAAACCGAGTTTCCTGTTAGTGGATTCTCACGTATTCCGTGTTCCAGCGATGCTGCCGTCAATACAACTCCTGCAGTAACGACCTGAATACAGCGTCGCTAAAGTACAGTGTTGTCCACGTTACTTCTGATATTGCAGCTGTTATTTCTGACGGCATTACTAAAATTGCTGGCAGACGAAGTTTCAAAATACTAAATATAGTAGGAAACTAAATCTAATTCCATCCACGCCGTGATATAAGTAGTTGAAAGTGCTCATTCGCTAATCGCTGCCAAATGATAAAACTCGGAAAATGACTGGCTTGACTCGATGTACGTCAACGATAGTATAAAAACATCGTTGCTTTCAAGTCGATGCGAGTCAACGTACATATTATTATTAAAATAAAAATCTTTAGTTGACATCTACCTCATCAAAGTTTACTTGAAATATTATGTTGAGATTTTCTATCATAGACCCGCCTTCCTTTGAAAGCGCGTAATCAGCGATATGCTTGTAACGCATACTGATATACCGATTTGGTATTTAATAGGGTGATTATTTGTCTATACATGCTGAGCTTACCCTTCATCTTGTTCCAAAAGTTTTAAAGCACATTGTTTGTAACGTGCATGTCACGTTGGCGGTATACGTAAATGCTTTGCTGAGTGTTAACCGGTTAGCGAAGCAGGACATTTTGGCGCGGCCGATATGGCTCCGGTCGGGTTGTCGCGACCGGTTTGGCGCCAGCTGTCTTGGCACGGGCCGGTTTGGCACCGGCCACTTTGGCGCCGAACAATTTTTATTACTGTTGAGAGGTAACCTTACATTAGTGGAGCAGGTAAGGACAACATTGATTAACTCTGGGATCAAAGAGATCTAGTAAGTGAAATATAAAGTGAAAAATAAAAGTAAAACCTATTTCAATGATAAGCCTGTGTTTATTAAAATAACTTTAATTATCTAATGTTCATTCATCAGTCGAATCAATTGGGAGTCATCTACAACTGCGTGAAGACAATCTTTACATTCTTTTTTTCAACTTGCATCGCCAAATTTATATCAAGCTTATTGACACTGTATTTATCAAACATGTACTGATATCCATGGTGCTATTACTTTTCTTGACCACGCTTCGATTTCATTTAGCTCAATTCCGAAAAAAACTTTTACGTTAATACATTTGACAGGACACTTATTTAAACAAACAACTATATATAGAAGTTTGTTTGAGCCTGAATGGCTAAATCGTTTATCCTTTGCGTGCATTTCTTTTACTTTATAGTTGCTTTATATGAATAACACGTTAGACGTCAAAAGGTTAAATTGTTAATCCTTACGTGGTCATGACTCATAAAACAATATACCAATATAGTAAATTATCTTAAGCATCAGGCATATATTGTTATTTCTTAATCGTTTTGTAATTGCCGACATGGCCACTAATTATGTTAATCCTTTTGTCAGTGCCAAAACGTCCCGCGCCTAAACGGACAACGCCAAAACATCCAAGCGTCAAAACGATGGCGCCAAACAGGCCGTCGCAAAACCGACAGCGGTAAAACGTCACGGACCGCCGGATAGAGATGTAAAGTAAAATAACTATGTGGTACGTAAGGAATTCAGTCAGTTTCTCCAATATTGCTGATCTCACAAATATCAACGGTGGAAATGTCTTCACTTTTGGTTCAATTAGAATCTGGTTAATTTGTCACTGTTAGTGACGTTTCCAGGGTTGTATCTCAGGCGCTATTGTATTTAGGACTAAGCGTGTTATCACATTGGGCATGATACACAACATTATTTTTATTGCATGGTGCTATGGGTAACTCGTTCAGGATACTTACCCGATGTTCCATTTTGTTTCATGGTGCAGCCGGTACTACTTAACTTTGTACGGGCATATATGTTTAGCCGGGACCACATTGTAAGATGTAACATGTGTTGTTTTGGATATGTTAAGGTCAAAGGTCATCGGCCACCGGACAGAGATACCTTTATTTACTAACGTGAGTCAGTGTGGCTGCACATGTTCAGTTCGTCTGTCAAGATATCATTGGTTGTAACAACATTGCATCTTATACCCAATATATTCAGTAAGTGTATCGCCTCCAAATGAAAGTGCTAAACGCAGAGTAACTGATTTAATTTATAACAAAAAGTGCATTTAAGACGTTTATTACCACTAGCATCCAATGTCAGGCATTTTAAAGAGTTAATCGACCAGTCTGGATAACAATTGCTTGTTTGTATTTTTGTTAAATCGAGTATAAAAAAGACGTGAACACATTCAAGTAGACGAGTGTGACAAGACCGTTTATCACTTGCTGCTATCATAATATAGACACTGTCCAGTAATGTGATGGAGGTGAATTCGTTTTGTATTGGTCAACAGTGGAATGCTAGGGTCCTGAACCAAGTACTATACTGCTGATCAAACACTTGTCTGGATTGATTAGATGATGCAATATCCAAGCTGCAAAATGCATTACTACCGAATGTGCTTATATGGCAACAATAGTGTGCAAACACTTAAGTATAAGAAAAACGATTGCACACAAAGCATACGTTCGTCGATGCATAAGTCCATATGGTGTCATTTGAATAGTTTGAAAGAATCGAGCGTATTTATAACGGTAATTAATGCTGGATTTGACTGGCAGTTGATAGCGGTAGTTGGTCCAGATAATGATCCTGATAATGATCCTGATAAATCATCCACCGTATGTACCATGAATGCGTGCACTGTGGTAGTGCTGAAAAAGCCATTGGCGTTAACCAAAAGTATTCTAAACCGTTGTTGTTTTATTGCTATTTATCTTCTGATCTTATCCTCAAAATACCAAAAACTATGATCCGGTTAATAGGTGGGTTATTGGAAAAAGATATACTAGGTTAAATGTGCTGATCGTCAAAAGACGTGTAACGCATAATGGGAACATAACATCGTTACATGGTGAGTTACAAAGAATTGTCATAAACACTATAAGCTAAATTAAACAATGCATACAATGCATTGAGATCAAAACATTGCGTTGAGGTGTTATGATGATAAACGTTAACTCTTAAATGGCAAATCTACTATATTAGCTAATTGACAAGTTGATGTTGTAAATTACAGATGAGACTAGATTATAGTATCTATAATGGTACTGAAACGTTATCAACGTTGTCATAATACATATTTACGATCCGTGTCCATTCTACAGACGGATGGCTTATATAAACTTCGAACTAGTTTTTCATTCGATTTATTTCCCTCGCGTATTTTGATGTAATTGTGTTCTAGGCAAAGAAATATGTTCACTCTCTGATATTAACAACTTAAATTGTTTTCGGTAGTTGCTCGATATAAAGGTGTCATCAACAAGAACCCGATGGTGGTCTAATTTGCAAGCCATCATATTATATGTAAGGCAAGCAGAGGAATGTAGCATAGGTACTTAAGAGTTAAAGACCATATAAAGTGATCTTAGCCCTGGTATTAACCTGTGGATGCTAGATTAAGTACATGTTTGATAAAACCATATCGGTGATCACAAATGTGGGTGTATATTCTCAATACTCATATTACAGTATTACACAAAATATTTATTTGAGGTTGTTTAATTCTAATAATGTATCTTCCTTTCGCAGCTCTTTTATCTTTATCCGTCTCCTAATCGATTTGTTTGTTTCTAAACTTCTCCACTTTCTATTTCTTTTTCCTATCTATATCAAATGTTTAAATCTCATTTGATCACTTTTGCACTACTTCTGCCGCGTTTTGACTTCAAACCTCTCCATGCACCAAACGGAAGCTGGAGGATTTCCGTATAACGAACTTAGTGTTCAAAACTATACAGATTGAACCGTTGCAAAGCGCGTACAGTTTTCTGACTTCACCTATATTCAAACTTTAATGGAAATTACTGAATAAAGATGAAAGATAATACCAATACGAATGTTCAACGTTGACAATATATTTAGCCTTTTAAATCTTATATTAATGCATTTATTTGGCTAACTGTTGATAATATGTATTGCGAAAAAATGCATTGGCATCAGTTTACAATAACATATGTTGTCAAACGAATTCATTTTTTAATGTTTAATGAACATCCCATATGATTGATAATGTATACGAAATCGGGTCAAAAACCATCCTAAGTTCATGCGTTTATATTTTTATTATGATCCCAGGAAATCGATTTTTTTGGCATGCAAAATAAGTGCATTTACATTTCTTAAGTCAAAATATTAATACATTCTAAAAAACGAGTTAGGGGGTGGACGCCAAGGGCCAGTATTAAACGTGATTTTACCTTTTCATGTTGATTTGGATGGCTATAGGCGGTGAACTCATCTCTTCACAGCTAGCGATATCATGGACAAATATCGTCGAAAAAAGAAACCGTGGGGCACTTCCAATGTCCATGAAGAAGACTACTACAACACGGATACAAGACACCATGTAGTAGCTAGAAACATCAGGATAGAGATAAGATGATCAGTACAAGCATTAAGAAGACAAAACCCATTATGTATAGAAAGACAATGGTGCATATTGAAAGACAGACTGAGTGAAAATGACAGCAAAATGGCATATCAACTGGTGAAACATCTCACAACCCAATACAATTACCATAACTACAAATCAAGAAAATGATTAACAGACGATCAATATATCTTCAAACGATCGACATAATACTGCTCAGAATGGAACACTCATAATACCCAAGGAGATCCAGTAGTACTAAATTACCTTCAAGCAAAATATATTGATGATTACTTCTGTAAACATTCAACCTAACGACAAACAACATCAATATAGAAAGAAGGAGTGTGCAGAGAACCTAGAAAGAGTCAAAAGCTTGAATTATTTAGGATCAATTATCACAGATCAGGGCTTTAAACTTGGATTACTTTATAGGATTGAGCAGACATCATAAGCAATAACAAGTTTGAAACAAATAAAGAATATACCGAAATTGTATTTATAAACCAGGTAATTCTATAAATAAACTTCTTATTGGCGTATTATAGCAATGGTTGCAATGCTGCTGCCTCATTTGTACCCAATGAGCATGATCTGGATTTACCTTGGTATTGTGTTGACGCTATCTTTGTAAAACCCCAACGATTATCCGTCGAATCAACAAGATGTGGAAGATAACCAATACTGAGAGGTCGTTTACCGCTGCCATCAACACCATTTTATATTTAAAGTTTATGTACAAGATCAGGTACAACAACAGGAACCTATGTTTTGCTTAACGTAAACAGCATCAGTTGATGTGCCAGCGAGAGCAGCTGCATAGTTTGCTGCCACTTCGACTTTATTTTTTCATATATATATATACTGGACAATATTTTGTTAATTTGTTTGAACCCATATTTAGCGTGCATCTCATTGTGTCGCCAGATTTTGCTACTCGTATTGCAGTATAACCGGTTATCATATAATCGACGTAGTTTAAGATTGTCAAATCACATGTTGTTGTTGTAAATGGAGCTGATGTTGTCTTGTTGACACAATCGAGAGAATTACATGTCATTGTGTTGCTCGATTTTATAACAAAATTTTGTGTAACACATTTCACGTTTCCTACGCAGATGTCATTAGCCAACGGAATATTATCGAGTTGGGTATTGATGGGTATTGTATATCACGTTATAGACCATGTCCAACAAACCTGTATTTGATTCTTCAGCAAATATTGAGTATGCTATCAATGATCCTGTTAGCAGATAATAGGACATTGCATCTGATTCTCCGCTCGGAGTAAAGTATGTTGCTTGTCCTGTTATCTTACCACCGTTGAGAAATAAAAAAGTACTAGGTACAAATTCACAAAATTTCCTTCTTTATAAAGTCCCCACTGTATTAAGTTGGTTTTTACTTACTGCCTGGATAAGATATTTCCAGAATGTATAATTCGTTTACTCGGAAAAGTGCTAGTATATCTGACACAGTTTTTGTTAGCTGATAATAACGTAATGTCGTTGTGATATCACGGATATGATGAGCGTAGCCTTGCTATAGTGTTGTCCAGTGTCGGAAATGTCCAGTGTCCAGTGGGTCTGATGTTGTCCTGTGATGTGCAGTGGCTGGAGTAACCCATCTGTAGAGCTGTCTAGTACCTGGAGTGTCCGGTGTTGTCCAGAGTGATTAAAGAGACCCGAGCGTTCCAATTATCGAGGATTCGATGTCTACGTGGTGCAAGTTATACAGTCAACTACAGGAAGTGCACAATTTCAGTATGAGTGCAGTCATTGTACTACATAAACAACATTATACAGTGTTTGCTATCTGAGTAAACGATATCCATCGTTCCACTGTTTAGTCACTGTGAATCAGTCAAGCCCTGTGTTTGTCTTTTGTAGAGTAATTTATTTGTATTTTTGCTTCATAACATCTGTGCGTGATTATGTTAATAATCCTTTATTTGGATTAAATGCGCACCAACGTATTCATAATTTATTTGCTTAGTCAAGTCAGTCATTTTTAAACATTATATTTATATCATCGTCAAAAGTAGTATGATGTGAATCCGGAAAATCCGACCCGGCTATATTGTTGCATCTAGCTAATGCACTCTGTGTCCTGACATGATAAGGTTGCCAGTCATTGTATCACGGATTCGTCTTAAACAATTTTCTGGACAAACCCATTTTGCTGTAGTTGCTATTGTTTCACCGGCTGAACTACTTACAATATACCAGTCCGTAATAATTCATGATTGTTGTATGCATCTGATAAAATCATCATCATAAAATTGTGTGCATATGTTATTTGATTAGCAAAATACACATTGACAGAGAATGAGGGATAAACGTAGAAACAGTTTTGAGTTGCCAGATTTTCATTACCTGAAAGATTGGACTAATGGATCTAGCAAAAACAAACGTGTTAATAACTTTTCTACTCACGGACATAATACACTACAATCCGATGTATATTTATACGATCAATTCTCAGCAGAACAAATAGTGTCTGCTGAACGAGTACAATGAAAAACTAAAATATTAATATTTGGTTCTGGCGAAGATAAATTTGTTAGAAAGACACCTGAAGATCTTGTTCCTGTTCCCAAAGTAGACGTTGACAAAAGTCAGATTGTTCCTTTTGAGGATATTTCGTTGACTAATGCTGATATGAATAAGATCAAATCGTAATTTACTTTGTAGTGAAATCGAAGATATAATACAATTTATATTACCCAGGGTTTCAGCAACGTTCACCGTTGTATCAGATGAAACACGGTTTGTTTTATATTGTTTTACATTGTTGTGTATAGTATATCACGAGAACAATGATGTGATGTTCCCAGGAACATATGTGTTGAGTTGTATCAAGAGACCGCTCATGTATTCACAGTTTGTCATATTCAAAAAACTTGCCAGTGATACCAAAAACATTGTTCGAAGTGGAATTGCCAAGTTGTTAGGTAGTAAAGAGGTATAGAGGTATAAAATTAAGCTATTATTTACAGTAATGCACAAGGCGCGGATAAATATTATAAAGACATATGTGGCAACAGGAGACTACGTTTAGGATAGAAAGTTGAGCAAATACGTGCATGCATGACAACAACAATTTGAATAAACCACAAGACTCTTCAATCTAATCAACAAGTATGTTCTTGGCAAACAAACCGAAATTGATGAAGTATGACCTGAAGATGTACAAAAAATGAAAAGAAACGTTTGTGAGGTCTACTTAATGAAAGACAAAAAAATGTTTTGCGCATTTTGTTAAGCGAATTGGTGATCCTGAAGAAATATGAAGGAGAATTGATGGACTAAGGTTAAGTTAGAAAAAATACCTAAAGAAAACAATATTTTTCGGAAGCACATAATTTAAAATTGGACATTCAAACATGTTTGTTCCTTACACAATCAAGGAACAAAATAGTTGATAACATACTTAATATTTTATAACAGATAATATTGATATTGAACATCGAACTCATACAAAATTTTGCTCTTGTGGAAAGTAGAGAGTACAAAAAGTTAAAAATAAAATGCAAGCAATTGATTTACAAAATGCTGAGAATGTATTTAAAGTGAAATACGAAAAAGAAATTTGTTGATCTTTTACAGCAATACGTGACGGAATTATTGCTGATCATATAATTATAACGGGATAAGCTTTTAGAACAAGAACACAGCCATACGATTAATCATGGAAGTTTGCTATTTTTTAAATTTATGGCAAACGACGGGCGAGACCTTTAGTATCTGGTGCATGATTACAGCAGATTAAGTCTGAAGGTGAAATCGTTCAGTGGCTGATGCTTGTAATTTCATCGAAGGAAGATAGAAACACTAGCACAGAAATAAATAATGAAATAGTTGATATACTTTCTTATTTGAAATCAAGCGGCTCTTTAACGAAGGACGAGAATTATATGATGTACAGCGAATTGATTTGCTAACACCGTGCTTATAGGTTCTATCTACCAATACAAAAAGATGACCCCGATGACGCTAATACTTTTTTTATGTCGGACAGCATCAACAGCGCAAAGTTTTCATTTGTTTTTATAACGCTGTAATTGGTATATCAACTGATAATTTTGAGTTATTATGATTTATAACACGTCTCGAGCTAGAATAACATTTAAAAACAAATTTATTATTGTGTTTAGCGGACAATATGGAATATGATCATTATTCAGATATAACACAAAACAAATATAGATCAGTTCCACAATGTGGATGAGTTCCACATATGCGACAGTTTCGTATGACAACTGTTAACATCACATATGGAGACACCATATTTTTGTTGTTGCAGGGTTTTACATCATTTTGCAGCACACGTACATGTCGGCCAGTATCTTTTGTGGAGGAAGAACCAGTGAAAACCCTTGAAAAAAGAACCACCGACCCATGAGAAGCTACTGGCAAGTTTTCTCACATAACTGCATTAGCAGAATCTTTGATTAGAACTCACGCAGACAGAGATAAGATGGCCGTGATCCTAAACGGAGAACGCTTTAGACCACTGGGCCAATCGGGGCCCCGACACAGTATTGATGAATTGTTATATTTCAGCTGTGTTAGACATAACACGAGGTACCCAACTACAGATATTTTATTGGTTTAATTCTGATCTTTCACCTGGATTATTAATGCATATAAATCAGGGACAAATTATATATTATTATATTAGTGTCGATAAAAAATATCATATAGGATGACGATACTTACCGACCAATCTTGCTATCCCCATCTAAGTGTCAGCAACTTCGAAAAGTCAATTGTATCAGACAATTTCTACCAACAAGATGGCACAGCAAAATATTATAACAGAAGGCTCGTTGGTGGTCCTTTGGGAATATATTCTAAATATTAATTGAAAGCATACCTGGGACAGCTCACAAAGTACTAAGAATAGCGTTAGATGCGTTTAAAGGGCTTTTGCAAAAGGAGCCGCATCTGGAGCAGAAACAGCTGTTGCACATAAGTTCGCTTATACAATTAAAGGTGCAAACTATTTTCTTTACACTGAATATCTCGAAGAGAACTCTAATGACCCTAACACGATGGGAATCAGAACATTTATTACTCAGACTAACATGTGTGTTTTTTGCTGCATAAATCCTTTTATAACGTTTAAGGTAGCAGTCGAACAGCTGTTAATGGTAATGTTGGCGTCAATACAAAATCTGCACTTATAAATAACGGATGGAGCTTGTTTAAAAGTGTATGATATCAAGTAGCCAATCAAATTGTAAAGTATATTTATATGTGCTTGTCAGTTGCAAGTACTACTGTTAACGTGGTGTCGTTTGACGAAGATAACTCGATATATATTGGAACAAACATGTTGTGGTTCAAAGACACGGGAAGTAGAAATGAATTTCGTTATTGTAATGCACTTGATCTTGGAGGTGATGATTCAACTAGAGAATTTATAGTAAGAAATTGCTGCACCTGCTGCAGTAACTAACATGTCAGAGATAACAAACCGTATTGCAGATACTATTAATAACAGAAATTGAAAATACAAAACAGGTTACGCTAAACAAAAAGCATGTACTAACGGAAGAAGACAAATTACGAGGATCCTACCGATGAGCACGCTATTTTGGATTTTGCAGCAACTATAACAAGGTATGTTGTGGTATAAAAGATACATTTTCTCTTGAGAGAGCTGATCGAAGAGATTATTTGATTAGAACTGCTGCCGCTCTGGTGGCGGTGATCCTGCTGACAGTTTTCAGTTTGTGATTTCACGACTAGCGAAATGGATTCCAAGAGATGATGCATCTGTCTCAAAAACTGATTCAACTTTAACAATATTAGCCGCTTACGGACGAAAAACGTATTTATGACATATTAAGGTTTGGCAGATATGTGTAACAAATTCTACTGAAAACACTTAGCCAATAACAACAGAACCTAGGAAACAGTAATGGATACTTTTTTGTTGTATTTTGACGATAAGAACGATGCAGTAATCAACTATAAAATATATTTGGTTTTGATAACGCTTAAATCCGTAATGGATGAGCGATAAAGTGCAATGTTGGAGATGACGCTAACAAAAATTTAATTCGCGTTTATATATATATCTGATGGAGACGATGCAGAAATATCTGTTTAGATATTTCATTTTGACGTCAGTAAACACAGATAACGAGCTGTTAGATCAATCGCGTTTATATAGACAGTATGGACGTTATTAGAAACATCGGCTGATGAATATTGTGCATACGCGCTTGTATCCTCTTCCAGATGCATAACAATTGACCATGTACGAGGTAAAATGACCGTAGAAATGTAGACCACTAGAATTCATGTGTAATATTAAACAACAACCAATTTTATCTTATACAATTATCTTTTACCATATTTAATGAAATATATTATGCTCGAAGTTAATTTGTCACAGGTACAAATACAAACACTAGCATGTGCAATATCTAAACGAAAAACAGTTTCACTAAAAATAGATTTCAAAACGCATCGCGTTCCAACAAAATTACTTCGAACACAACGCCTGATAAACAAAATACAAAAATAAGACGTTAATACTCGATCTGTCATTGGAACAAATAACATAATTTACCAGATCGAAAGCAATCCAAGGTGGATCTATCCAACAACAATAGCTTGTATGCCATGAACACCAATGCATTATATACCGCCTGTACTTGGAACGTTAGGTATACTTAAAGCGTCAGGTGAAATATTAGGAGCTAAACAAATGCTGTGTCCGGCAACGGCATACAAAGTTGCTGTAACATGTAGAATGCAAAAGCAATCGAGTGATGTGCGCTCTAATTTGTCTGATCAGCAATTATAAACAATGCAGACACGAAAAGCTAGAAAAGTGCTTAGGACAACAAGAAAAAAGACAACCTAGACGGTTTCGTAGGTCCGCTGCTTGAAGAGATATCAGGAAGTCTGTTACCAAATATGTTAGGAAACGGACGAAGACTGTAAAGCAGTCTGATGCAATCACACCCTATAGTAAAAAAGACTAAGGGATGAGGATTAATATTACTTGGAACCAGACGCGTTAAACATTTTGAGATTGCAGATAAACTGTATTATGTCTATGAAATTTATAGCAGTATTTTCAAAAATTTAGTTAGCTGGCTGTTAGATCAGCATCGGATACCCACCGCGAACAAACAACAAGCTGTGTAACTAATGTCCATGACTTCAAGGACATACATAAAACACATTGGTTGGTATGCACTTTACAACTACTTTGACTCGTTTTGTATTCCTCTAAGTGATGGTATCAAAAAGCACATCTTACAAAATATAAAATAATAGTTTTAACTGGAATCAGTTTCAACCAGTTGGAACGTCAAGTTGTGGTTATTATTGCGTTATGCTTATCTTGCAGATTTCAAATCTGATGGTGTATACCTTCTACTTAGTGGTTAATTTATACTGCTTGTATCAACTAATAGAAACGGACACTCAGTTGATGTATTGCATTTATTTGTTCATTACCTCTAGTGTACGTTTCCTGACCAAAAGACCGAAGATAGTTCCTTCAGCGACTACCCTATGGTGTATAATTTCTACTTCGTGCCTAATTTGTAAGACTGGTATCACCTATTTGAAACGGATAATGAGTTTTTGTACTGCTAACACTATCTGGCTATATCTCATTCGATTATACAGATAGCCAACACATGTAGTTACTAAATGTCTAGAAGGCATATTAGTTGCAATTATAATGATAACTTTGTTATGTATTTGGTAAATAGATCACACATTCTTTAAGGTTTTAGTTTTGTACACCTATCTTGTGAGTAAGTAATGTTTAATTGATGCATTTTTTGGAGTCCTGCAATGCTCATACCAGCCATCCCATTATCATCACCACTTCGATTAATCATTTGAAATATCTGTCACTGTGGAAAATACCGGTGTAATATGAAAACTAGATAATGCCCAAACAACATTCAATGTGATCCAGGTTGGATGTCATATGGCTGAAAATATGGTAGGTGTTATTCTTTTTCATCAGCATAACTACGTCTTAAATATAAAATTAGGCATGTACTTCATATTAAGGATACACATCCATACAAGCAGTACCTCTACATGCTCAGCGTCTAAAATGAATTCTTGGACTAATTTGTATGTAAAATGCCATTATAACTATCCGTTTTTAATATCAAATATACAAGTTTGCAGCCTGTAAAGCGTAATGAAATTTTTTCACTACAAACAACCCAGTTAGGAGAAGACAGAAAAATAATATTACAAACACAACTAAATGACTGAAATGCACATTAAATATTGAAATGAACACGATATAACCGTTTGCAATAAAAAATATAGGACAGTTAGTTGTAACTCGTTTACTTGTCTTTAAAATAGTAGTATAAAATATTCATAAAAAAACTTCTAGAAATCGGCAAACATTACCGTATGCTTAGATTAGCTCATATAATTAACTAATTATATGACCACAGATGAGAAAGATAAGAACCCTACCTCCATGTAATCACTAAGTGAAATGTTTAAATGTTGAAACAATTGCATACAACAATATGTGTAATTTGAAAGCCTTTATATGTGATGAGCTGTGTTGGTTGTAAGTAGTGTCGTAATTACGCGACTAAATTGCGCTAGAATACTTACCATATCTGTGCTATGTAAACCAATACTTGTCAATAAGCCCTGAGCACTGGATATTCATGATAGGTTTTCTATATATACCGCAGTTACGCATGAAGATGTTGAAGATTTCTACTCACGTAGACAGAACAGTGTACCTTATAATAATGTACACGTAAAATACTTTGCCTAAGTTTGACATCAAACATTTTACTATGATTACTATTGTTTAAAAGTTTCTTAAATAAGTTCTTCACCTTTCTTTCCCAAGCAATCATTTGTAACTTTGCTGCGATCATTTGATTGGTACTAATGTTAGGGTCCTGCTCTGGAAATGGAGCCCTTTTACGCGATTTCTATGTTACAGACAAATGTTTACATACATTTAAGGTAAATGAGTACCATTTGCCTGACTTCATTCATATGTTTACGTGTAACTGATCTGTTATCGTATTTATATTATCTTTAATACTCGTTCAAATGTGCACTAAAACTTGCATAGACGTACTCCTAACGTTGCAAACCGATTGATAATAAAGTCAACGACTTTAACAGATTATTATGATTACACAAGTAACACAAAACGGTTTTTTCTTCTCATTCCAATATTTTCACATGTGAACAATATAACACATTTCACATATTAAATTATAAGATTTCCTACCATGACATACGATTTTTGTATGTGTTGTACCTGCAACAAGAAAACCGTTTACTTCGTGAGCTAGAACAAATAAACATAAACTGCCGTTCGCGTATCTTTGAAGTTATGTCCCTTAGTTGTTTGACAACAAACAATAAAACGCTGAGATGCATTGCTGAATGGGACTCAAATAGCATACAAAATGACTAAGATGTAATATACTGTGACATTTTAGGTCAGCACAGTCGTACCTGTTTCTTATGTCACGTATATATGTATGATCAGGCTTTGAAAGTGTGATGAATCTACGTCGAAGGAATGGTGATAGCGTGTTATACAGATGAGTGAGTTATAGTTTCTAAACTTTGATTCAGGAGTAAGTTTGGTATATGATTAAATATTTTTTTTTTACCTACGTTAATACCAAACATATTTCATCTCGTGGAACACGAACTATATATTTTATACCTTGGCTTCGATACTCGTTACAATATAATGTATTTAGTACCGTTAAATATATCCTGCAATAAGAGATGAAACGGAAAACTAACTTTTATTTCATGCATATTTATTTTTCTGTTTATTGCCTATTATCAGCTTAAAATAATATCATGTATTATATGTAATGTTTACTTAGTTATCATCGAATTATATTTTTTGATTACATATTGCATGAATGTTTGATAAAGAAACATTGCTGAGATGAATGGGAAAATATACATGTATAAATACATGTATTTAGATGTTTAGACCGGGGAACCATGTGGCCGAGTGGTCCAGAGCGCACACCGTTACGGATTACTACCATCTCACCTCTGCGTGGGTTCGAGTCTCGTGTTCGGCCGACGTGGGTATGTGAAAAAGCTTGCCAGTAGCTTTTCGTGGGTCCGTGGCTCTTTCTGTTTCTCCCCTGGTTCTTCCTCCACAATTTATACAGGCCGTCATGTATAGCCAATCTTGTGCTGACAAATGGTGTTAAACTCTACAACAACAACATTATAGACCGTGTTAAGAGCATGTAACAATGGATCGCGATCCTTCGAATACATTTTGGACCCAGTGAACGTTAAACGCAATTTAAGTAATTGTTTGGTTTTTCAGTAAACATAGCCTTCAAATAACCAGTTGAAACAATTCACTTGAGAAATTGACAAAATATCAGGGAGAACAATAAATACACATGTGCCTTTCCCATTAGCGTGAGTATTGCGTAATTATCAGGCGACGTTGGAACTGAGATGAAAATTACGGAGGTGCATCTTTTATTGGCAAAATGAGGTAGATGGCACGCTTAATAAGAAAACATGTGTATGATTCAGTCATTCATATAACGTTTCTTTCACTTACCACCTCATTTACAGTATCATTATGCTACTTACAATGTGATTTTTCTTTTGAGTGGATCAAAACATTAAACAAAAAACAATTCAATCTTAGCTATTTTTATGTTTAAATTACAAAGCACAGCATATGTTGAGGTAATATCACAATAACTAAAATAATGGTTGATATAAAATTATTGTGACAAGATATAAATTGAATCTCAATAAAATGAGAAAATTAAATTATCTCACAGCAATACCAGAAAATGTTGAAAACAGCCTGCTCTAAAATTCGAAGTTATTTCTCTTTGATAAGATAACCAAAGGGGAATAAATATTTGATGCAATTTCTTACAAAAACACCAATATGGTGGAAAGAACATGCTAGTTTCTTTCAAGCTGAATCGAATTAAATATGACAACTACCACATGGTAAACTTGAGAATAAATTCTCTATAGATATCTTCTGAAGCTTATCTTAGCAGTCCTATTGAAGCAATGATGACTTCGATTGACTAGATTAATCGCAAATAGATGTCCGGTCGGCCTGGTAATTTCAAGTTTGCTCGTAAATAAATTTAGTATATTTGATTCGTCAACAAACCCATATTTAATCATTGAACATACATACCATACTATCAATCCTTTAATGATATACGATCAAACCAGTATGTAACTAATACTTTGTTGCCCATCTGGAAATGGTATTAAATGACAGGTCGTCTTATATGCACATTTTTACATACACTTGGGACGATGGAAGCATGCAATATGATTGTATATTCCGGTTGTAGTTGTAGAAGATTTGATTGCATTTGACATTAGAAACT
Organism: Unio pictorum; assembly: GCA_030141615.1. Classification (NCBI taxonomy): domain Eukaryota; kingdom Metazoa; phylum Mollusca; class Bivalvia; order Unionida; family Unionidae; genus Unio; species Unio pictorum. The sequence continues at coordinate 2,813,149 of JARLTB010000108.1, forward strand.
AACATTCATTTTGGTAAATTTACTGTCCGATATTTCATGTCTGGAGATTTTTGACCATGCTTCGGATATGGGAGGTCGCGAGTTCGATCCAAAGTCTTATAAAAATGGTACTAGCAGCTGCCTCGCTTGGCGCTCAACATTAAGATTTTAGTGTTAGGAGTGGTGGGCTTGGTGTCAGGATAATGGGACTGGGTGGGACATGATGCTGAATGTATGCAGCATGATGCCCACAGTGCTAGACATCACAATAAACTTCCACACTGCACAAATCGTGGTGATATGGCTAAAATTTGTTTATTAGAGTTACGTTAGAAATCTCTCTCTCTCCCTCTCTCTCTCCCTCTCTCTCTCTCTCTCTCTCTCACACACACACACACACACACACACACACTTGACCATGAAGGCTCAATAAATCAAGCATTTAGCCCTTTGATTTTTTCATTCTTTAAAGTAGCTAGACCAAAATGGTGGTCAATTCCGTCGTTGCCCAATCTTACGTACTCACCTGAGAACAGAATGAATCAACATCTACTGGCACGCTATTCCAAAGTAGACTGGTTCTAAGTCGCTCGTATATTGTTGAAATTAAACGTGAGCATTACACAGAAATCTGTAAATCAAATGTATAGAATACATAAGGCGCCGCGCTTTGTGTTAGTTATTGCTTTTCTCAGAACGTCACAATCTAGCATGATAGGTGGATATACACCACTAAAGTATATTCTGAGCGATAGAGTTATAACAGGGTATATTGTTTGTATACATCTTCGGCATATTCATGTAATCTAATGTACCATAATCCTTTTTAACACAATACTGCTATTACACTTCAGTGACCACACTGGAGCACATTTGTAATGATGAGATGCATAACATAAAATAAGATATGGGATAATGTAAATATGTTTTGAAGACTAATACATTTTCCAAAATATGTTAATGTGTTCACGTGTAAATGTCATTATATTCAACATCAGCTAATTAGTATAGGCAAGTAAATCGTTCTTACAATTCGTTATCTTCAGAATCAAATTGTGGGATGTTGGAAACAGTTTCTTTGTGGCACTGAATATAGGATCGCAAGTATTTTTATCATGCCAAATAATTCATGCTGCTGCCACTAAAATAATCTTTTATTTACAGGTCAGACCTTGGTCGAGTGATCCAAAGCTTACACCTTTACCGATCATTGTCATGTAACCTCTTTTTGTGATTGCTCCAAACTGGAATTCAGCCAATGCGGAAATGTAAGAATGCTTACCAGTAGTTTCTCGTGTGTAAGCGGTTCTTAGAGTACGAATTAAAAACTTTCTTCCCATTATGAACTCATGTTTTGTATTAAATATTAAAATATTAACAAGCATCTTCTATAAAATCCAGGGATAGCACATTGCATTATGTCTGGTGTATATTTATAATTCTCTCTCTCTTTCTCTTTGATTCTCTGTCTGTCTGCTTGTCTGTCTCTTTCTCTCTCTGTGAGCTCCATCTCATTTAGGGTTGAAAAGATAACACACGTTTGTCGATTGTGGGATTTATTATGAGATGAAATGGCATGAAATAAACAAGACTCGAATGGTATAATGTTTCCAAATTATATTCAATCCCTGGTCTTCAACTATCTATCTATCTATCTATCTATCTATCTATCTATCTATCTATCTATCTATCTATCTATCTATCTATCTATCTATCTATCTATCTCATATTATTGCTAGAATATCCTACTGAATGGAATAAAGTCTGGATGTAAAGAAAGGAATGGATCATCCAAATTCCGATCCTGACAATTAAATATTTTGTTATTGACATTAGCACACCTTGTACGCAAACAAAAACCGCGAAGAAAAGCAAAAGACGTAACGAAGATTCCATGTAGATTCAACAACCAATTGTTGTAAAAGTTGCATTCATTTATGCTTAAATAATGCTTCATTTCCAGGTTTATTTAATAAAATTAATATAGTTTGTGCACTCAAAATGCCTAATGGGTAGACATGCATGACCTGAAGGTTAAACGTAACACAAACTACTCAGGTAGTTGCGACGTAAACTATTTCCTAAAATAAAATAGAAACTCGATGTAAGTTAACCATTATAATAACATTCTGATATATCATACAAAATCTGTAATCACTTACAGTAAGTTGGGAGTAACTCTATGAAAAACTATTAAATCCGCGCAAATAATATTCACGACTTTTAATGACGCGAAGTTTAGTTTACAGCTGCCAGGCATATAGTGTTTGCTACACATAATATTTATAAACAGGTATATCTGCTTGGAGAAATATTAACATGGAAGGCTCACCCACGTCCTGAGACGAATGTTAAGGATTATCAAATTGTGTAACGATGAAGACGAGAGAGTACATGATAGCCTCCTTTTGCTCATACATTTAGTTCCTTCAATTTGTTTCTAGTTTTCTTTTGCTCCCTCTTGTGAAATTGTAGTCAATTGTTTCTGAATCGCAGCAAATGATATTCCTGTTATTTATAAACTCCTTTTGTACAACTGTCTATTAATGGCCGTGTGTTAATTGTTTATAAACAGGACATTTTCATGAAATTACGAAATTCTCAATCAAAATATTTTTTGCATCGCCTTGTTTTGTTCGTGACATGCAAATATCATTCATTACCTATTGTATTTCAACTTATATGATTTCCAATATACTAATACCTCTTATTACTAATTTACATATACATTTTCACTATCATTCTTCACTTTATAATAATTAAATATTAATTATTTACGACAAACATTAACCTATGATTGTATGCTTTATATGATATTGTCAATGACATTTTCTTGTTGATAACCATCAATTTAAATGCATTAAAATAACGTTTGTCTTTGAAGAAAATAAAAAACGAAAGGAATAGTAATATTGACAACTTTAAAAATTTACTTAAATTTTTTGAATACAATTGCAAAAGTTTCAACCGAAAAACAAAATATATCACATATACACCTCAATAGCAAAACATTTTTGTTTTTCCCACCGTATAACAGAAGGACAATAGATTTTACTGGTATACGTTTGGGATTTACTATTGGCAATTTACTAGCCAAAGCAAAACTATAGTGTTTAATATTTGTTCCATCCACTTACCAAGTTTTGTATTATTCTTCGTATAAGGTCCTAAATTTCTTCCTTCGAATAATTATAATGAACAAAAAAAATAAAAACACGACAAAATAATAAATTGCTCATTAATAATCGAATGCTTAAAATATAAATTTTTAAATACACCAATGTAGTTGTGAAAATCTTCGACTATGAATGATTCCATGGTTACTGAATATAGCAATATTAATTTCATTATAACGTTCAATCAGGGAATAATTTTGCAGCAGTTTAGTGTGAATCATTTTGAACACGGTCAAGACTTGTAATTATCGCTTTGCTTAAAATAGGAAATATTGCCAACTACATGTAGACTCTGAGATCACCAGCGCAAAGATGTGGCATAAATCCGCCGTAAAACGAGAAACGTGGAGTGGTTGCGATGGATTGGTTTGATTGGTTGCGATGATCGATTATGATTGATAATAATTAATAAAATTGTTAGTCGAACTGCTTAAAATGATTCATCATGAATTTGTTCATAGTTACTATCTTAAAGTCATAAGAAAGCTTTTATTATAACTTGGAGTCGCAAGCAGGTTATATGTTTTATATGTTCATAATATTATAGATAATTGTTACATTCTGTTGGAAAAGAGTGATTGGTACTGTCTCTAAAGGGGTAGGATAGTATCAGTGTTAATGACAACAAAATGCATTTTTTCATTTCTTCTAGTATCATTCGTTGAAAACGAAAACCTGCAATATATATATAATAATTTCTAGAGTAAGTTAAAGAAGGCACAAGTAAAACTTATTGTTTGGAAAAAAAGCCTCACACAGAAACTAACTACTATCTGAATCAATTGTCAAAATGTTTACTTCCATGTGAATCGTTTTAATGGAGCATCTATTAGCCATGCTTTTTATAATCAGTATCCTTTTCAACATTTATATTTGCAATACACGCACAGTTAACAACTTTTGATATAACATGTATGACATTAACCAGTTGGTACATTTTGGTTTAATTCACATTCATTGACTTAATATTTTTTATTTACACTTTCTTTCTGAATATAACAAGACTGAGTTGCTGGGCGGAAAGTGGTTTTCCTTACTTCTAAATTACGTTATTGCACATATTGCATTTTAATGCCACTAATATTGCTGTATCACATCGCATTCAATCCACGCTTCTCATTTTATGGCATATTTCTGCCACATCTTTCCTGTATGTGCTATAATCACTTGAGCTAACATGAAATTTAAGAATGCTACCTTTTTATCAGATATAATCTAACAGTTATCATATTTTTATGCTACACTGTGCTTTATAAATAGCTTAATTTTTAATCTTATTTACAGTTCTCGTGGCATAGGTGTTAGTTGGAGTATATCGGTTACCTCCCCTAGATCATCTTTCGCAGTTATAAACCGGTTCATTTGTTCTGCGACGTTCAAATTACAAAATAAAACTGTAAAATATCTCTCAGAATAAATGATCCTTCTTGCATTATCTTGTTAGAAGTATTTTGTGTGAGTTTAATCTTTTTTCTCATAATACGTTGTTAATGTTTGTTCTTGTTGCTGCTTTCTCTTTGACTTAATTACCATTAATGAAATAAATGTAATGATTTATTGTTATATTGAATAATGATGAATGTTTGTTGGCCTCTTTTGTTCCGAGTCCTCGGCATGCACACCAACTTATACATTTTAAATATTATATAGGTGTCGGATTTTGTGTTGCACCAAATATTGTCTCTAAGTATAACGTTCTGAACCGGGTGTGTGTGAAGTTTTCAAAATGATAAAACATTCCCTCCATAGTATTTTATTCTCTTTATGTGGACATCGGTTTCATCATTCTTCTTACGTAGCAAACCTTTGCTATTACACACTTTCTTGCCTTGAAATCAAAGTGTATCACATTAAAATAACTGTTGGTTTTGATCTATATTTGCATCATTTTGATACTGTAATTACATTTGTGATTTATAAGTTTAGTTTCAAATTGTGAGAGCAGTGTCTAGTATTTACTATTAGAGTTATCGTATATACTATTTCTGTGCATGACGAGAAGTTACCCCACCGTTTGAATGGCTTATATCAGTGGAGCAATTCAAGATAGTGGAAGTTTTACAAATGTTTTAACAAAACAGAAATAGCAATTAATCTGTTATTTCCAACTCTGTTGACGCCGGCTCTTTCGTTGTGATGGTAACAGCTGGAACTATTACATACACAATATAGATATACACAACACATCCCTCATAGCGAGAAAGAAAGATTTATAGAAAACGACGTTCATTGACCTATTACTCAAACATACAGATGAAAATATAATCATATTAAGGAACAAATGAGGGTTTCATATGAAGGACACAAAATGTAAAATATAAAGCAGCATATAACTTGTATTAACATATAAGTGCATGTGCATTTATCTTTTCCAGTGTTGTGTTTGTGTTTAATGTTACATTCAGTCTCCAACAAATGCCATCTCAACGACCTTTGCTTAGTGTTTTCTATATATTTTGTTGAATAAAGAAAAGGGAGGTTTGATCACTAAATACAATAGTCGGAAAAGGAACTGAATTAACATACACTTCAGTGTGTTCTAAAGCCCATATTAAAACCAAACTTCTTCTTGATAGTGAAACACGTTCTCTGGTGCTTTGTTATTTTTTGTATTGAAATATAGCAGAATGGATGATCCACACGAATTTTTGTATTGCTGAACTAATAATAATCCAATAATCCCCACATCACTTGCCTCTACATACACTTAAAGTGATTGATTGAAAATCCTGAGGCCGAAAAACCTGGTACAATCTTATGTATTGACTATAATTTATCAAAAAACCTTTCGATATTCATCACTATCTATCGAAATGTTTTAAACGCCCCCACCACCTGAGTTTAGGATGATATGCCGATAATTTAAATGTTCGGATGCCTAATGAATATACAACATGCTGGAAGATTTCAGACAACATTTGACCCTTGATCAGATTGGACAGCATTTGGGAATGTCAAGGAGTGAAAATGTATTTAATCAAAGCTCTTGTTACTATGGTTTAAGTCTTTATAATACTTAATGTAGTTGCCACTGGAAATCTTGTCAACGAACATATTATGGTTAACCACTATTGGTTGCTGAACTTGGTTGTAGGTAAAGGCCCGATAAACCTGCCATTGTTCTGCTCAATGGTTCATCACTTGCAGGACTAGGTTTAAGTTGCAGATCAGATGTAGGTAACTTTAGGTTAGCATTCCAGGATTTACAGTATCCAGACACATCACGTTAAATATTCGGCTTATAAAAATAATTAAAGATCATATTAAAAATCTTATTGACATTTCATTGACCGGGCAAACTAAATATGTCCTGTGAATACGTGTTAAGAACAATTTAATAGCTGACAAGTCATCAACAAAATAACAAACTGGTTTTGGTGTGAATAGTGTCGCTAACATCCCATTGAAAATAAACAGAGCTCAAAATATTGTTCCTGTTCGACAATAAGTGATTGTCTATTGTCACATTGATTATAATTGAGATTATGAGTAGGAGAAAGATGATTAATTTTAGCAAAACCGTTTGATTGATCAATACCAGGGCTTCATAAAAAATAGCTGACCAAAAATGGTTTAATCAAATGAATATTTTTCTGATCAGAATCTTTCTTAAGAACTCTGTTTGCTATGACTATGTTAGCTGCACAGTGTATAATTCTGGCCTTTCGTTTCAATCGGGTCGACATTTTAAGCAAGTCATGGCTTCCTAGTTACATGAGCTTTAACCACAACCCTTTACTACAGCTGGGTTATTGCATAGCAATACATAAGCATCCTATATTGACAAATAATTCAAAAAGTCAATAGTTACAGGTCCTGAAACTAAGTCTGATGGTAAATTAACATTATGGAGTGGAATTTTAAATAAAGCCACTCTATTCCTTGAAAAAGAACATTTTCATTGCATGAAGACTTGTCAGATAGAGGCAAAGTATTGATAATAAAATACTCTGAGAAGTTCCTGTGTTCGTTAATAATTTAATAGGTATTGGCAGAATGAGCAATCAGTTATATAGAACCTTTCAGAGGAAATAAAATTATGACATCAAAAGTAGGAGCAATTTACAAACGCCGTAGCGATCCCACCATTTTAGCTAGAATATTAAAATCAACAAGAAATATTACAACTGGAGCTATGTGCCAATAGCTGGCAGCATAAACACGTATCAGCAAAATAGTATGCAATAAATCAAATTGATCTCTATCCCTGTAGAGTGATTGTAATTTTATGATGTCCTTGGATTGCGGCAAGTCCGAACAGTAAAGTATACAAATCCCCAAAATATCCAGACGTTTGGTGTATTTGAAATGAAATGTCCACAAGTCGGGTGTTTCTTAGAGGTAAAATATATGGCAAAAGATTAAAATGGAGTTCTGAAACTGAACAAAAATCACAATTACTATTACTAACCTTTGATTCATCTTGCAGTTACGGTATTACATTGGTGTGATCGTTTAATCTGGTGTCACAATGATCAACATATAGAAACAATATATTTCAACCAATCAGTTTGACAACAAGTAAAATACAGGGTAGGTTACCTTTTTATCAATTACTGCATTTAACAAGGATATTTAAGATCCAACATGTGACCATGATTGCACAATGAGACCTCTAAGAAATTTGGAAGCACACAGGCAACAGATCAAAGTTGATTTATCGAACTAATTGGTGAGAGGGAAATAGGAGAATAAAAATAAATATTAATTTCTTGTGTGCGTTTCTTCATACGTTCATATGAATCCTAAGGTTTGCAATTTGCTGTTTTTTCATCAATTTCGCCGTTACTGAACTCCCTCTTACTACAAAGAAAATCAGGTGTATTTAGTGTAATACTTTTCAGCTGCGAATTTACGAAGAATGAATCTTTTGTCGTCGGCCATGATATAATCTGTGGTTCAAAAAGGTCAATTAAATCAGATAATTGTGCAACTTCCATATCAGACATGCAACCAGTATAAAGTGAAGATATGAAAGTTATTGCTCATTGAGGTACAACACCGAAACATATTTAAATGTGATGGCATTTTTGTAATTTGAAAATGAAAGGGAGTTAAGTACAAGAGACGAAGGTTGTCGAGTTCTTATCTCGGTAAAATAAATTATGACTCGGGTGGATGTATACTAAGCTCTTTAACTTTCTGGCATTAATTGTTGACCAACATCTTTTGGTAACTTAATAGGAATGGCATAAATAACAAAATATAGAAAGTTTGCTCGAGTGACTACGTTACGCTTACGGTTGCCAAACAATTAAATTTAACACTGATCTCCTGTTCAAGGAGACCAGCTTTTGAACGACAAAGAAACAAGAACATTTAGACTATACAAATCTTACGACATTTTCTACCTGCCAGACTAACAGTTTAACTACGTTCGTAGTAGACACTCTGCTTGGTTTTAGATATTGGCTGATATACGTAAAGCAAAGTCATAGGAGGAAAAACATGTGTTGGATACTATAAGTTAGTTATCTCTTGAAAACCAATTTGAGCAAAAACGTTTTACTTGCAACTGGTTTTTCAGTCTCTAGCATTCTTCCGATTTATGCCGAAGTTTGTCCTCCAACTCTTTTATTCCTAGGGTATATATGGATTGTTCCTGATATTAATTACCAGATTTGGTTTCTGTGTCAGCAAACATATCTGCCCCAGTTATATCATTACCCATTTCTCTAAATAAAAAAAGATCCTTGTACAATCCAACAACTGAATATAATATTATGTAAGTCAAACACTAACATATTTCACCCGCTTCTCAGGAAACTGCTGTATATAGAATTACTTGAACAATTATGATGTAATAAATCCGTTAAATTACCTGGCTAAATTGTAGTTTTGTAATAATTGTTTCATTACAACTGTAACAGAATTGTTACCGAGTGGATGGTGAATTAAATGAACAACACAAACATAATATGTGAAAGATAATGTTAATTTATGAAACAAATTATTAATGAAAAATAATGAAGTATCAACACAATAACTCATGCGTTCAACCCACGATCACACTTCACAACCATTCACAATTCAAAAATAAATTAAATATTAATACAAAATAAACACAGATCCAAGGAAACTCCTGGCCTAAACACAGATCCAAGGAACATCCTGGACTACACAAATGTTTCAAATAAAATGGAGCCTTTACAAGAGTTGTATTATCGCACGTATGAATTGCGATAACAAATACAAACATCTACATGTATTTAATCAAGTTGCTAACTGTTATTGAGATTCATGTAATCCCTTGAAATACTACTGTGATTCAAAGTAACTATGTGTAAATATAACAATGTATTCAATTTTAACTACAATTTAAACACACTTATGCGTCTCAACCCTATACAACCGTACGATTCACCAACTGTTGAATCGCCGCCCAGCTTCTCCGAATACCTAGGGTTGACCCAATACTTTTATCGGCCCCTTGCCCTTCACGGATCTTCTACAGTTATACGTACAGACAGCATACAGCATCTACTAGAACCACCGGTCCCAAATACTTAGATGCTACCCCGGATGTTTACACCTCTAGACAGATCAGACACTCGGACATTTAGACTTCTAGATTTACGCATATTTAAACATCTCGACAGACGTAGACGGACAGACAATCCGACAGACAGACAGTCAAATGCCTCAATTTGATCGCACAATTAAACAGCACAATCACGGCGCAGTCAATCACATTCAGCTACAATTCAGAGACATTCAGAGACGTTCAGAGACGTTCAGCTACAATTCAGCCCTTTGGCTGGAGAAAGAATGATCAGCTATCTCTCCTTTGATAAGATACTTTTGGACTCGTCATCTTATCAGAAATATTCTGCCTTATATATCCCCAAATAGGTGAGCAGAATGCACGGCAAATAACTCAGGTACAATGGCAATTGATTTGTAGTCAGGCACATGCAAATTGCTACACGTTACTTACCTTGAAAAACACTTATTCACCCCAGGTAACGCATGTACGACGAAACAAAACAAATGGTGAGATTAGTTTGTAATTCAAGAAGAAATAAATTCAATTTTCGCCTGATTCTGTGACAACAACGTGTATTCAATTGTTTTGTATGATAATATCATTGACTGTTATTGTAAAAGATTCAAATTCAAAGTTTAACAGCAGTCTGAAATTCTTTTCTTCTTGCATATTGTTCCCTTTCATTTTACAAAAAAATGTCCTTAATTACCTTTAAGAAACTGTAAATTGTTCTACAGAAGCAAGTAATGTTTTTTTTAAGCATCAACTGTGTATAATTTTATCTCTTCAGTAATAGATTGATGACACTGTAATCATCCTTTTTAAAATCTGTTGAACACACGACTGTTGGCTTTGTAACCTAGTGAAAGCTAATAAATAAAATATGTTGCATACACAAACTATTACACGATTCTAGGAAGATCTATTGCAGGCGTTTGCTAAAATATTGCTATTAATAGTAAATTAAATTTACAAAATATGTATGCAGTAAAAGAGAGCAAGTGTTGAAAATGAAGAACGTTTATATTCTGAAAATCAGCAAAAGACAGCTGGAAATGTTAAAATAAAATTTATACATTTTCAGTACGAGGAGCATATATTCATTTTGTTTAAGAACGTCCCAACTATATTGATACATTTGGGATGTCACCGGATGGTGTGTTTTTATTTTATTTTCAGCGTCGCTTTAACATTTTTTCAGTCATATCTACACGAGGTCTGCAGTGTGACAGTCGATAGGGATGTATATCACTGGGGCAACACTAAAACTAACTGTTTATGTTGAGCATCCCGCAAGGCAGCTGCTTGTACCATATTTATAAGTATTTGCTATGATGCGGACGCGCAAACCAGCAGTTGGACTGCAACATTCAATATTTTCTGATTACAAAATTGCATAGAACTATTCATGTTTTTCTTTGCATAACGTAATATATTTCTTGAAGTCAAAATATCATCAATGCATAAATAAACGAGAGGAACATTTTATTATATACCGAAATGAGTTATGCTTTGAAGAAAAAGTAAACTCCTTTAACGTCGTCCGTGTATAAAAGCGAACAAGTAAACCGAGCATATACCGTACAAGAGCACAATATCTTTCAAACCGTAAAGATTTGAGGAAAAGATAGTCCCGGGTAATTGGGTTCTACCTTCCCGATGTTCAATCTAAAAATTTCCATATTTGAGCGATGCGACTAAACGCAATACTACTGCAGCAACAATATGGATACAGAGAAGTAATATTACAATGTTGTCCACTTGACTTTGTATATATTTCTTGCATTGATAGTTCAGCCGGAAATCTCGACGACACTACTAAAACGTTCTCGCATTTCAAAATGATTATTTTTGTTGAAAACGGAACTTCATTCCACATCACCCCTGTTGTAAAAAGCTGAATTTGCCCATTCGCTAGCCGCTGGCAACTGATTAAATGCATAAAATGCTGCATATGAAGTAGAATATTCCGAGTAGGTGTTAACTCCTGATTGGTTAACTCCTGATTGGGTTAACTCCTGATTGGTTAACTCCTGATTGGACGTCGCCTATGGTATAACGCCAACGTTGTTTATAAGTCGTCGTGCGTCTATGTAGAATTTATTACTGACATTAAAACTTTTAGTTTACATCGACCTCATCAAATTTTACTTGAAATATGTGTTGAGATGACGTATCATCGGACCTCCTCTAATTGCAACTGCGTAATTGACTATATGCTTGTAACTCCTGAAGTACCGATGTGGTGTTTAACATAGTAAACAAATGTCTATACATGCTTAGTTTACCCTTCATTGTGTCGCAAATGTTTAGCACGATAATGTCTCTATGTATGGGATTACTGCGTTGAATGTTGCCCAATGCAAGTACGAAAATGCTCCCCGGAGAGAGATGTGAAGTAGACCAAATCTGCCGTACGGATGGCGTCATATCAGTTTCCGATTGTGGTGGTCTTACGATGATATCACCGGTAGAATATTTCCACCTTTTGTTAAATCAGAGTTGGTGGTTAGGTTTCCAATCATATTTACTTTTAAGTTATTGTACATCCGGCACTCATCGTTTTCTCTCCACGAAAGGTGTTGTAGATAAACCGTCAAGGATACTTACCCCAAGTTCAGCGATACATGTTTTTACTAAGGTGAATCAGTGTGACCGCATATGTTACATTGGCGCTGTCATACGTGTATGTACTAATGAAGCATCGTACGCGTCTGTTCAGATCGCCTTCTCTTATACCCACTGCGTTCGTTGATGCTTACACTTCATAGGAAAGTGCCAAATGTCGATTAACTCATTTAATGTATAAGAACAATGACAATTTGTACTGATAAGACGTTTCTGGCGTTTCAAACTTTACAAACAATGGTTTGCTTCGTTTATTGTGTTTAATAATCATAAATACAATCAACTTTAAACACCATTTATCTCTTGCTGATATCAAAACATACGCAGTCTGGTAACGTGACGGAGTTGGACTTATTGAATATTGGACAGAATCGGGATGCTAGACCCTGGACCAAAGATACTACAATTGATTCAAAACTTGTCTGGGTTGACGAGCGGACACTTTCATAACCACAATGAAAAAAGCATTAATACCGACGGCGTTTACACGGCTACAATTGTGCACATAAACTTAACGATGACATATATATTGCACGCAAAGCATACAATCGGATATGCGTAAGAGAGATAAAAAAGAGCATTTACTGCCATTTGAACATTTTGAATGCACCACGCTTGTTTAAGTCATAATTTATGATGACTTTGAGTAGCTTTTGATAACGATAGCAGCAGCGGATTACGACTCTAATAAATCATCTACTAGAAGTACCAGGAAAGCGTTCATTGTCATAGTGCTTAAAAGGTCATCTGAGGTAACCCAAAATATCCTAAACCTCTGGCGTTGTGCCGCTATTTGACTTCTAGGATTACCCTCAAAATAGCGAAAACTATGATCCTGTTAATAAGATGGTTTTTGGAAATTATAATGATGATTTAGTATGTAACCATCACGAAATGTGCCGGTTGTCGCACTCCGCATCAAGATCTACTCGGTTAAACCTGCTGATCGTCAAGAAGCGAGTAACGAATATTTATTACATAACAGCGTTACGTGATGGGTTACATAGATCTTTCGTGAGCACTATACTATCAATAAATCATACAATGTGTATGTGTGAGCTCACAAAGTTGCATTTAGGTATTATGATGATGCGCGTTACCTGTTAAATGAACGAACTACTACATTAGGGCATTGACACTTTGATGTTGTACGTACCTTATGTTGAGACTGGATTATAATATCGATAATGGTATCGAAATTGTATCAATGCTATCATTATAATTATTTACTATCCTCGGCCATTCTATAGTTTGGGTGGGATAAATACATGTTTAAATGATTTTAAATTCGATATGTCTCGTGTAGCATATTTTGATGATATTTTGTATCCACACCAAACGTTTGACTAGCTAATATTTACGAGCGAAATTGTTCTCGTTAGTTTCTAGATATATAATGCACTATGACAGGACTATTTGACTTTAAGTTATTTGTCATTTTTTAAATATAATTTAAACAAAATGTTTTCAGTGACAATTGCACCGATAGTGGTGGTCTAATTAGTAACCCATCATGTTTAATGTAAGGCATGCAGAGGCAGTAAATATAGGTATTTAAGAGTTAATGGTTACACAAGTGTTCTCGTCCCCGTGATTTAGTCATGGATGCTAGTTTTAGCAACATTTTGATATGGCCACAAGGAGATCAAAAATGTGGGGTGATACTCACAAAAAAAACATATTTTATTGTCTGATACGAAATATCTCTTCGAGCTCATTGGAAGAATACGTGTTTTTGGTTCTTAAATGTACCATTATACTATTTCCTTTTTCCTTTCGAAGCTCCTTTATATTGTTCTTCTTTGTCTCCCTTTGTTTGTTTATACCGAGGCCAGGGCTACTTTCACCTTTCAGAGAATATGCTAATGCATAAACTCCCTGATTGAAATGCACGAACATAAAATAACTGGTTGAGTTTTTATTGCAATTTACAAATGGAAAAGATTTATAGTTACAAGGTACTCATACAAACCAATACACTTAATAAAATGGAATACATTTTTACTTCCCTGTAGCGGAGTTGTTGTTGTTTGTTTCTCTTAACGTCTGACACAATGTCTGACACAAGGAGTCTATGTACTGTCCATATATATGGAATACTCTCCAAATTTCAATGTCTATGTGATCAATACCGTGTATAATCTTTGCGAATATGTCATACTAGTTATCATTGAAATACAGTTTTACATATAAGATTAAACATTTCCAGAACAAGGTTTGATAGAAGATGGGCACATAATAGGAAAGAAAATGCTATTAATATTTAACTGGGTAATACAATGAATCGTTTAGAAGATTCATTTTGATTCATATTAATCCTGTACTTTAAAAATTAGAAGCATTGTACATACAGCTGACTGGTTATAATTTAATGTGGTAATGGAATTATTGGGAATTACTTCTTATTGGGAGTTTCATATGTAAAAAGCATTATAGCTTACTGGCTGCATACTTAATCATGTATCCAGCTTGAACATATTGTCTCATATATGCTGTTCAAGCAAATTATATCAATGGTGCTCCGAACCCAATGAATAACATAGAAACAAATTGTACAGAAAGTATTCCAGCAACCCATCATCCAGTTTAGGTTTTGTTTACATATAGCCTGGCCACGATGGCCTGACACTAAAGTTACAAACAAACTTGAATGCTATTTAGCATTTCTTTCAACATTTGATTCGTCTGTCTGACCAAGTCATGTTAGATCTCGTTACGATTTTCGCGAAGGAATATATATCCTAGACTTGACACGGATATGGCACTTAATATGATTTGTAACGCTTATAATTTAGTTTTCGGTAAAACTAGTAAACGTTCATAGGAATGTATTGAACTATATCTCTTTAATTTAAAATGTTTGTAAGCCCTGACATGAACGGTTATCACTCGCTCCAGGGTAACAAGCTCGAGACAAAAATGACTTTAAGTAAATCGAGCATTTCTATTTTTCTTTCTTCTATTTGTGCTGTAGTACGTATTTAAATTTGATTTCTTCACACCAGTTGTAGCCAGTTTTTTTATTTTTTTTAAATCGTGAGATGTGCTAGGTTCTACTGTTTAATTTGCCATTGTACCTTAGTTATTTGTTTTTGATGATACAATTTCGCTCTTTCATGTATCATGATGTCCCACCCAGTCACATTATCCTGACACCAGGCCGACCAGTCATAACACTGATCTCTTAATGCTTAGCGAGGTAGCTTTTAGTATCATTATTGTAAGTCTTTGGTATGACTCATCAGGGATTCGAACCCACGACCTCCCGCTTCCGAGGCTGACGCTCTAACCCCTAGACCACCAGAGCGGTCCGAGTGTATTCAAGTAGTTCGATTTCTGGAAATTTGTATCGTATCATACAGTGCTTCCCATCTTTCTGACTTTCTACATTAAGAAGGAATAAAGATACTGTTATCACCAAAAGCATAATCCTGTTTCACGTTTTAACCATCTATGCAATGTTGAAATTGTAACACATTGTTCTCGTCTGTGTTAGAACCTTTTTGTCCCATCATTAATGAATCTGTGAAATTTGTATCAGTGTTTCTTACTGAGGTTATAATCTATGTTATAAAATTTAATGACTTAAACTAGTGCTAATAAAACGCATATTACATAAGACAGTATTTATTGATATAAGTTTGCATTAGTTTCATCTGTGAGTACGCTGTTGCTCTTTGCAAAACCTAATTCATGTCACGATCGGAAAAGCCTAAGAGAGTTAAAAGCAAGTTCATTAGCTTACATTTCAACACTTTCCAGGAGTAATTTAAGATGAGGTTGAAAGCAGTCGCTGAAAAGAATCCTGTTAAATCATCACCAGAAGTACCAGTAGTGCGTTCTCTGTGATTCGATTACAATATCTTCACCGTTAACCAAAATATTCTAAATCGTTTGTGAGGTGTTGCCATCCTGACTGCGTTACTAAATGTATCAATGAATTGCTGTTTGAGAAATTGTTACTTAACATGGGTAATCATCTGATCATATTTATCTTATAATCAATACTACTATTGCTACTACTACTACTACTACTACTACTACTTATTATTATTATTAGTAGTATTAGTATTATTATTTTATTATTATTATCACAAAGCGATGTAGTTCCCTGATTTCACATCTTTCATACATTTCTCTGGGGAAAAAAAGAATGAAAATAAAACATAATAGCAATAACACATTTTCTACGGTAAAAATTGTCAAGCCTTTTCAACCAAAGTGTTCTGTACTCATTTGCTTAATGTTGATTCAGGCAGCATCCGCATCAGTTTGCAGTAACAACACTTGGTCTTAGACCGAAGTCTTGTATGAATAGATCGGATATACTCAGCTCATAATATAATATGAATATAAAGTAAGCAAAATGACAAACCAACAAGAGGTAATTGAAACATATTAATGTATTTATCGTTGATCGAAATAATTATTCTTGTATAAGTAAACTTACATAGATCCTGATTCATCGTCGTATGACAAAGGCGAAAAAGTATCTCGATACGATGGTACCGAGAGATGTATGTATGTATGTATGTATGTATGTATGTATGTATGTATGTATGTATGTATGTATGTATGTATGTACGTACGTACGTACGTACGTACACGCACGCACGCACGCACGCACGCACGCACGCACGCACGCACGTACGTACGTACGTACGTACGTACGTACGTACGTACGTACGTACGTACGTATGTATGTATGTATGTATGTATGTATGTATGTATGTATGTATGTATGTATGTATGTATGTATGTATGTAAAGACAGTTGTTTAGGTGCTGCTATGTAGAAAATGCATGATCTGAGATATATTGATATATATGTAGCTTAGAAATTTGGATTATTATATATTTATTTACACATATTTCGATGTTTACATGCATGTGCATATATATGCGTATATATATATAGCTAGGTAGGTAAACACCGAAGCACGTAGGTATTTAGGTAGCAAGATACGTAGGTAGCTAGACAGGTGGATATTTTGTATGTCTGGATGTTATGTTCTCTTCGACCTATCATAAGATTCAGTGGTATAAAAGGTCAAGTATGAAAGTTCTCTTTTGTAGAGATAAGAAAGTGCATATTTCGCATCTAGTTTATTGTTAGTGAATGATTAAGATCTATATATTCTTTATATAATATATCTAGCTGGAATTCATGTCATCGATGTAGTTACGTATACATGTTAATGTCTGTTAGTAACTGATTAGTAACTAGCTGAGCCAATTTAAATCCACTTATAATGAGATTCACACTAGTCAAATATATTATGTATCATTGTACAGTAAAATGAAGAACAATACGGGCAAAAGATAGTAAAATATAAAATCAACAAACAAGGATCAACATGCATACTTGAAATTCGTGTTTGTTAGGTTTTGTAGGTTTCACTCTATTTTGTAGCACATTATATGTTATATATGATTTGGTAGAGGTAAAACCCAGGAATAATCACTTATGTGACATACGTTTATATATGAAAGATCTCTGATGTAACATGTGTTCACTTAATTGCGATGATTATTTTTAATATAAGGTTTTTGCAACGGGAATTTGTTAACATCGCTAGAATATTAAATATTACAATGAAGCACTCGTTGTATGTCTGTCTGTATGTCTCTCGCTCTCTCTCTCATACACACACACACACACACACACACACACACACACACACATATATATATATATATATATATATATATATATATATATATATATATATATATATATATCTAGAGAGAGAGAGAGAGAGAGAGAGAGAGAGAGACATTCAAAATAAGATGGCATTTAAAGTGTTAGTTTAAAGCAATTTGATATACCAAATCTATTGTGTATTGCTAGCAGAGAAATGGACAGATAGGGCTCAAGATTCAAAATTTATTCATTCAACTTCAAAAAAAATTCTTCGAACGTAACACGTCCTGTTTGAAATGAACCAAAAAAAGACTATTCGCCAAGTTCGCTTTCTAGTTTACAAGTAGAACTGTGTTATAGCTAAGGCATTAACCAAAACATATACATTTAACTGGAAGGGGTGCATTTTTACTTCCTTGTTAGATGACTTGAGGGATCAAGTTCACACGTATCGTCGTTACTATTTTGACAAGCTCCCAACTAAATGTATGAAGGGAAAAGAGAAACTACACAGACAACTAGATAGTGAACAAGAATGAGCAGCCAACTTCTATTTCACGTGATATGTTCTGTCGTACTTCATCCTGGATTAGGTAAGTGTATACCATACCAAGATATATATCGCAACTTCTATACGACGCACATTACTGATCTTGAAGTGTCAAAAGGTTTGATTAGCACAGTTGTAAACACTATTGTATTTGAGTACAGGACTATGAATGGTATATTCGTAAAACAGTCCCTTTATTGTGTTAGATAGGTATTGAATGTTGTTGTTCAGGTATAAACCAATATTTCAGTACACGATATACTGAATATACATAGCGTTGTGTGATTAGATCCAATATTGATTAGATCCAATATTGCCTTCACTAACTGACGTTAATACCTATCTCTCGTTCGGGGAATTCCCATCATTTTCCAAAACTGTCATTGTAAAGCCTCTGCTGAAGTAACAATCACTCGACCTTGACCATTTAAAAAACGTAACACCCAGTTTCTAATTTTCCGTTCATATACAAAAACTTAAAAGGTTGTTCTAACTTAACTTGTATCCTATCTAAATTCAGTCTTATAGCAATTTACAGTCTACATTTCGCCCTTGCCACAGTATTGAAACTACTCTTCTGAAAGTAGTTAATGACATTAGCTCTGTTTGGGATAGCGGAATGATTACAGTCCTTAAACCCCTTGCTTTGTATGCAGCATTTGACCAAATACCCTATATTATATTATATTATATTATATTATATTATATTATATTATATTATATTATATTATATTATATTATATTATATTATATTATATTATATTATATTATATTATATTACATTATATTATATTATATTATATTATATTATATTATATTATATTATATTATATTATATTATTTTATATTATATTACCTTCTCCAGCATGTATTTGGTATTCACATGACAGCCTTAATGCGGATCAAGTTCTACTTAGTGTCTCAAACGTCATATATCATTATTCAGTGTCACATAAATGTTACGCGGATGACATCCGATTATACAAATCTAGCCACCCAGCTGAAGCTGATGCTATATCCAGGAGTAGTGAGGTGCATGTCTGATGTGAAATGATGGATGACATGTAACAAACTGTAGATGAATGAAGATAAAACTGAGACCATTTTGATCATAACACAAAGACTTTCTCATTCACATCCATTACTTCAAACAATAAATATCAGCATAACAACATTAAATTTACATGATCAGTACAAAACATAGGCGTCACTCTGGACAGTACTCTCACAATGTACCAACATGTCATGAACATATGCAAGGCTGCATATCTTGAGCTTAGACGCATCAGCTCCATTCGCATATATATTTCAGTTGATGCCACTTAAACACTTGTGTGTTCACTAGTACCTTCAAGACTGGACTATTATGACTCAGTTATGTCTGGTTCGTCTCAATATCTACTCCAGATACTCTGGAAACTTCAGAAAATTCAAAGCACAACTGCTCGGATTCTCCTCAGTACCCGATACTAGCTATCCATTCGATCCAGAATCAAACACAAAATTTGTTCTCTGTGCTACGTTTCACTGACGGTCTCCAGATAGATTTGGTGGGAATCTGTTGAACAGGTAAATTATTAAATCAATAATGGATGAGTCAATCGAGATGATTTACACGGTTACTGTGGAAAACTACGAGAGCCTTGTTGTGATCCGAAGTTACAGGAAAATAAAATTGCGTATATATGGCACATGTACGCAAAATTAGTGCGTTCCTTGAGTTAGTACAGCCATGTCTTTTCCTTACAGCGATTCAGTGCCTCGTTCCTCAAGATGTAGCCGTATCTACACCGGTATGTAGGACACCCTAGTTTTGAGATCCTGAACTCCCTCTTATCTCTCTCTCTCTCTATAACCATGGGCAAAGTAATTTCTTACCTTATGACTAATCCCGTCTTATAGCAATAAAATGAGAAGAGGGTTATGAAACAAAACCTTATCTTTACACATTTAAACTTAATTTATACTAAATTAATGGGTGAAATGTATTATAACAGGCGGCATTGCTGCTCTGAGAGCGTGTCTTTTCCCGGGAACCATGCTTAGAATATAATGTAATTGTTTAAAGCCATTCTATAATCGTGCAAGGCAATTATACAGATTACTGCATGATTTTTTTTAAAATACACGAACTCATTGAACGGTTAATGGAAGAAACAGTTCTAATGGAATCACTTTGGTAGTTTTCTTCATTTAAATTCTGATGCTGGAAGCCCATTTGCTGTTCACTGACATGGAATACAATTTCAAAGTCTCATAATTTCAGTGTCCTGGCTGTTATAAATTGACCCAGTTTCTGTATAATTCTTGTACTTACACTCTATAATTTGTTTAGGATATTTTATAGGTGATGTTATTGTAGAAAGGTTCTACATCGTAGATTAAACATCATCAGAAACAGATGTGATATGCAGCAACCCGACACTCATCCTTGTAGATGTGCATACAATTGTAAAGCTAATTTTATCTATATTAGACTGGATAATGAAACTAATTTTATTTTTGGTTATTCATTCAACTTAAACGAGCGTGATTAGTCCTGTACTTTCAGTATTAGGGTATTCAACATACAATGTTTTATGCAATTACCGAGAGTTACTTCCTATTCAAACAAAACTTCGATTATGTCCATGTATTTAGTACGAAATACTTCTCTAAGCAACAACTGATTTGTATAAAATATAAAATAAGGAAACACTGGTTTATTGAAAGACAGAGGTTTTTGTCCTTACAGTTGTTTCTTTGCATGTTTTGCATCCATTCTGTCAAGGATGTTAGATTTTCTGTGTGCAGTGGAATTTCTTCAAATATATTTTTTCTTTAATTTCTTCCTTTCCTCCCAATGTATTTTCTTATTTCGTCTCTTGTATATATTAGTGATTGCATTAATTGCATATGGCTGGGTTCATTATCACTAATTTATTTGATTATCATCTCTACACTTCATTTTAACTTATTGGTTGCATACCTTATTATTTCATCGCGTTTATAATATTGTCATGGATCAGCGCTCGGATCAAATTTTAATGCTTAAAGCACTAAATTACATGTGCTCCAGAACGTAGTCCTGCAACACTTAATACCGTTTAAGTTTTATGTCCATATATCATGGACATTTAAGCCTTTATTAAAAAAAACCTATGTAAGCTACCTTGTATTTCGTTTTAACACCTCGATATTGTTTTATCGGTTTGCCAAAATCATGCTGGATCTCGGATCTCGTTATGGTTTTTGCAACGGGAATTTGTTAACATCGCTAGAATATTAAATATTGCAATGAAGTACTCGTTGTCTGTATCCTAACAGAAACTTGGTTACATTCTGCAGGTGCTGAATGTAAGTATGCGGATTTAACACCCAGCGATTACTTCATCAAGTCGTTTCCCCGCAACTCTCGCGGAGGTGGAATTGCTATAATTACAAAGAATTCCATGATCAAATGCCTTAAGTACAACCCAATCTTAAATTTGTGCCACACATCGTTTGAACTAGTCCAAACAACACTCACACTGGAACAAAGATCAGTCCATTTTTTCTGTCTCAACCGTCCTCCTTCTAGTAAAAAAAACCAGCTGACTCAATCTCTCTTTTTGAAGCAGTTTCCAAATCTTCTAGAGTATGGAAATTCGATAGGTGGCAACCTAATTATTCTTCGAGATTTCAACTTTCACTTTGACTGTCCTGATCAACCATACATATAAAAAATCGTAGATTCAATTCATGTTTTCAATCTTAAACAGTCAGTTAATCAACCTACCCATAAACTTGGTCACATTTTAGACTGGTTTCTTTATAGACCTGATGATAAAATTCTGCAATCCACCCTTATATCTCACGAACTTGCAACGGATCACCTTTGCATTGTATGCCATCTCGACTTATCAGTCCCTAACCCTCCACCTCTATTTGCTACTAAGAAAAACCTCCGTATGATAAATAGAACCAAATTAATACATGACATCCAAGAAAACCTAACAACGTTCTTACATCCACAGCGGAACAACTTGATAACTGCCTGCGTTCATTGCTTGAAAAACATGCCCCAGCTACCAATAGCAGAGTATCAATAAAAAAAGTGTTCTCCATGGTATAGTAATGTTAGGGACCAGCTTCGCACTGCTTAAAGGCTTTCCACCAGAATCACTATTCATAAACAAATCTACGATGCCGCTAAGAAGAACGTTACAAACATAGTCTATTTAGCCAAATCATCCCACTACAGTACAAAGATCACGGAGAGTTGCAGCTGCAAAGAGCTCTTCGAGATAACTAACAAACTAATGTGAAGGAACAAATGTACACCACTTCCAACAACCTTCTCTCCACTAGACCTACCAGACCAATTTACAAATTTCTTTGATGACAAAGTACAAACCATTAAAGATTCGCTTGACAGCACAATTTCAACTGATTCGTCACCATACATGTATGATGCAAAATTTCAGCGACAACCCTTAGGAGCATTTGAACCTGTTTCTATTGATGAAAAGTGCATCAAAAGTCTTGTTAACTTGATCCAATTCCGACATCACTGCTGCTTGAGTGCTTAGACCCAATATTGCCTTCGCTAACTGATGTTATTAATATCACTCTCTCATCAGGGGAATTCCCATCATTTTTCAAAACTGCCATCGTAAAGCCACTTCTGAAGAAACCAACACTGGATCATAACGATTTATAGAACTACCGCCAAATTTCTAATCTCCCATTCATATAATTTGTTTTTAGAAAAGGTTGTTCTAACTCAACTTGTATCTCATTTGAATTCAAACAGTCTTTTTTATCAATGTACAGTCTGCATATCGCCCTTGCCACAGTACGGAAACTGCTCTTCTGAAAGTATTTAGTGACATTCTCTCTGCTTTGGATAGTGGAAAGATTAAAGTCCTCACTCTCCTGGATTTATCTGCAGCATTTGACACAATAGACCATGATATATTACTCCAGCATGTATTTGGCATTCAGAATATAGCCTTACAGTGGTTCAAGTTATACTTAGTCAACAGGACACAAATTATATCTGCAAATGGAATACACTCCTTGCCAGTTGACGTATGTTGCGGTGTTCCACAGGGATCGGTTCCTGGACCTGTTCTCTTCATTCTGTATACTCAGCCGCTCTCAAGTGTCATAGATCATCACCCAGTGTCGCACCAATTGTATCCTGATGACACCCAAATATACAAGTCTAGCCACCCAACTGAAGTTGATGCTACCATCCATGGAGTAGAGAAGTGCATTTCTGATGTGAAGTCATGGATGACATGTAACAAGCTGCAGATGAATGATGATAAAACTCAGGCTATTTTGATCACAACACAAAGACTTTCTCATTCACATCCTTTACCTTAGACAATAAATATCAGCAACACCAACATTAAATTCTCACATCAGTACGGAACCTAGGCGTTACTCTAGACAGTACTCTCACATTGCACCAACATGTCATGAACATATACAAGACTGCATATCTTGAATTGAGACGCATCAGTTCCATTCGTAAATATCTTTGAGTTGATGCCACTAAAACACTTGTCTTGTGTGTTCATTAGTACTTTCAAGACTGGACTATTGTAACTCAATTCTATCTAGTTCGTCACAATATTTACTCCAGAAACTTCAAAAAGTTCAAAACACAGCTGTGCGCATCATCTTTAGAGTACCTCGATCAGAGCACACCTCACCACTGCTCTGTACCCTACATTGGCTATCAATTCGATACGGAATCAAACACAAAATTTGTTCCCTGTGCTACGTTTCAATGACAGACTCCAGTCCAACATACCTATTCAGCCTCACCCATGTGCATACACCAGCTAGATCCTTACGCTCTTCTTCTGATAATCGTATACTCATTGTTCCCAAGGTGAAAACTAAGTCATATGGACAACATTCGTTTGCACTCTAGGGCCCGGCGACGTGGAACGAATTGCCCATTTGAAATTAGACACATAGACACAGTGGTCCCTTTTAAGAGTGCTCTTAAGACTCACCTGTTTCGACTGCAGGGACAAACTTAGCGACATAATCATGTTTTGCATCTTATATTTTTTTCACCATGTTGTTTCATTTGTTGTTCTGTAGTGTAGTCATATCATTATTGATGGTGTAAAGCGCTTAGAGCTTCGTAAGATTAGGCGCTATACAAAGTCCTCATTATTATTATGATTCTATCTCTCATATATATATATATATATATATATATATATATATATATATATATATATATATATATATATATATATATATATAAGATTTTAATGATGTCTAGTACTGCGGTGATACTGTTTGGTATAATATTTTGCTTGAAATATGTGCTATAAAACTAGAAAGGTCATAATTCAATGATTAAACTTTGCATTACTTTCATCTTATTTTGTTGCAAACGTTAGTCCTGCCATAGGTGCTTGTGTCTCGAATGTCTCATTCATACTACATAATGTCAATTGCACCTTCCAATAACACTAACCAAAAAATCGATTGAGATTTGTCCCAGATAAACAATACATTTTTATTCAATCAAATAACATTTTATATGGCTTGCAGCATATGCTAACACTATCATTGTAACTTTAATTGTAATCCTTTGATATATTCTGAGTGAAAATGAAGGTTAAAATATAATTTTTTCCCCCACAACACCAATATTGTTATTTTAAATCTATGCCAATTCTGCTTGGACTAGACAAATTATCTATAAGTCTTATCATTTCGCATATGGGTACACGTTATTGTTCTAAAAGAATAAACATTACATTTATAACAAAATATAAATAACTGATAGCATTTAAAATGTTTAATGCAAGTAAGAAGTACCACGACCTTTTCACGGCATCCATAATTTCTAGTTCCATCAATTCTGCGAATATCACTCTTCCCACTGTATACTGTTACTTTGTTGAATTCCAGTATTTAAATGTTAGCATATGAACCATTGGGTTTCAGTGACATGAATACATGTTCCCTGAATTGTAGTTTTGACTACATGTAGAATCTGTACTTGGTCGCTTAGAGCATTTGTTATTAATCTGAAATCAATTATAAAAGTTTAGAAACATAATGAGAATTCGGGTCTTTTTGTGCTCGCATATTTCTAGCGCACGTGCATGATTAACAAGTTGCATCAAATACACTGCATTTTGCATTCATTCATTGCACTTAATATATTGCATTTTTTAGGCTGTGGTTTTGAATCCAAACTCATTGAAACATATGTGTACTTTTTCTCTCGTCTCGTAAGCCTTGCATATTTTAAGAATAAATTTAGATACTACACTTTTGATATCTCTTGAAATACTTGCCATCTAGAGTATATTTTATTTTCACCTATATCTGACTTGAATTACTAGGTGACCATCTTCATGGCATTAAATAAGTATGGAAAGAAAACTTGAAATCGCAATATATGCATATAATCAGTGTCACCGGTATCAACTGGGCCAAATTCATCATGATGACTAGCAAGAACCATATGCATTTCGAGTGGTTTACGTTTTGTGACACATAATGCTAGTGATCAGAGCATTGCAAACTAAGCTAGATGACATTGAATCGATATTTGATTTAGCCGTAACCTCCAAACTCTGGTAAAATGCATAAACGGATGAGTACAAAGCACATAGTTTTGACTCAATACGTCCTAGAAATAACGCCAATTCAAACGGCTGGCAATGGAGTAATTCATTTTATTCTGGCACAATAACATCATAAGCGGAGATCTGCCATTTCGGTTTCTTGGTATTTCTTTAATTGCTAGAGGTTCATTTGTTCTAGTGTTGTAATTGTCAGAATAATATTTATGATAATCCAAGAACTGTCAAAATAGGCAGAAATGCTTTTGATAAATAACCCTACTTGTAGATCGAATGTGTCTTAAAGATGTAAAGGTTGTTATCTGTATGTTGGGGCGGACGCTCTGACTACTAGGACACTGGACCGGTCATGTTTGATGTCCTTTTGCACCCCAGCGTCAAGTGGAAATCATTAGTAAACATTCCCTCCAACATTCTATTTTGAAAATAAGTTCTTTATTAAAGAAAAAAACCTTGCAATACTGGCATAAACACAAGACAATATTTAATTAAAATCTAAATCACAAGTATACTTTCACAGGGTATATATTTAAATGTGACTCTAACAATCTATGAATAGATGTTTACGTACGTGTTGCTAATTAGTAATAACAATCGTAATACTAATGGTGACTATGGAGTAGTTTCTTAGAGACTGATGGGATTTAAAAGTTTCGATAATAATTACGTGTTTCTCATTAGGTGAATGAGTTTCTTTCTGATTGATTGGTCAGTCTGAATCTGGCTCTAATTTGCAAATTATGGAATTGATTGAGCTTCAAAAGCATGAAAGTGAGTGAGAGATACATGCAGGACAAAGAATGAGAAAGGGGATGCTAATGCAAGAAGAGAACAGAAGAGATTGACAAATACAGAAACAAAAAATGCATGTATCTTGAAGGTCGATGAAAGCATATTGACAGATGTTTCGGAATTGTAAACAAGAAAATAGCCAAACACATGTGGAATTTTCTACGAAAAAGAAAAAAATATTTGACCTGTGGTGTGCATCTAAAAAACTGATAAAAATTATGACAAACTTAGACAACTCATTTGAGTCGAAGAGTTCAAGAACTACATCCTTAGAAATTCAAACTTTACGCTGATATACATATACTTGAACATAGGTTGTACATGCAGCTGACGGGTATTTCTTGACACACTAAGTTTTATTTCTCAATAAGCCTTCCTCTCAGCAAATGGTTAATTGGAAACCGAGACAGTCTTCATCGATAACTTACCAATGGCATTATTTTACAATTAAAAACCAATGTCTGATCAGACTGATAAAAAAATCCTTATCTCTTCCTACGTTCCTTATTGTACGAAATGGGGGACGTTATTACTGATTGATTTATATTAAACAATAAGCAAAGTAGATGCAAACGATTTTGTTTCTCTTTGATCAAAGTCTCGATCATGGATCGAAACATACGTCTGTGGTGTCAAAGAAACCAAACTTTCAGTCTGAATAAAACATGGAGAATTATCAATTATGGATCATATCAATGGAATCGTCAACACTGATTGGCGATTCGATCAATCCTATTACCATATTAAATGACACAAAAGCTTCTCATTGTCTTTAATTGTCAGGTACCCTGCCTTTGGTTGAGAAGTCTTCTGCTTCTGAAAGCGTTTCATTTGAACTAGTAGAATGCAGATTGTTCAAAATGTATCCCGATAATGATAATTTAACATTAAACTTAGTTTCAGGAGCTGTTACAAATGCTTTACCCATTGAGGTCGTTCATTTATTGCTAGGCAATGGCTTAACTTGAAATAAGGTTGTAGTTAATCCACTTGTAACTGAGAAGCTATGTTTGGATTAAAAGGCTGAGCCTATTGAAAAAGCAATCCCTGATTTATACCCCGCTGGTGCATTTTAATGAGCATTGAAAAAGTGCTTCAGAGAATGAAGTTGACCAGGAGACTATTCCTGTGGCCAACACATGCATTCGTCAGGCTGTTCATGAGGTAACTTTTGCTCCTGTTACAGATCAATTCAAAATTATTAGTCATTGTAATCCGCTTTTGACCAATCATTCTCTAATGTCTACTCAGAGAAAGAAAGAAAGAAAGTCTATGTATAACCCATGAAACGTCATTGGCTTAAGCATAAGTGTAATTTTTGTAACTTATGCATATCTTGTCACACTTGTTAGTTTGTATAAAGACCTAACCAAACGATACCTAAAGCTAATTTTCAACCAATTTTCCTAAACCGTTTAGAAGAATAATGGTAGTTTGTTGAGGTCTCTTACCCAATTACAAATCAGACTAATAACACTTGCTGATCATTATGTGTGCTTCAACAGAGTCGCTAGAGGACACTTGTTTTGGATACAACTTTTGTGGACCATTGAAGTTGGTGAGAGAAAACGTTTAAATGAAATATCAGAGATTAATTTACTTGATTATTTGTTTACCTTTAAGAATAAATCAAGAGCTTGTGAAATCACAAGAAATAATATTCAGTCAACCCGATAAAAAAATCTGAGGTATGACACAAATACAAAGAAAAAAACCTTTTAACCTGGCGATAAATTGTATCTGTCTTGCCAGTAAGAAAGTAATAGTAAGCGATTTAATATATATTATCGATAGTCCTGGGAGGCTAAACTCTAAACTATTTGGCCATATCAATATGTTAAAGAAGTATGTTGATCGAGATAGCTCTGTAAACCATTCATTAAATTTACCTGTTTCTGACCCACTGCATGACTATTTAAATGATGACGCAAAATAGGAACATTATGACGTTAGTCCAACCAGTCTTCAAAATTCTGCAATAAAAAAGCCATGAAAATAAACTTTCACATCTACAGCAAGAAGAGACGAATAAGTTAAAGCAGCTAATATGTGAATATGGACACCTTTTCTGATATGTTCCAGTTTTAACAAACAAATCGACTACAATGTTGAAATTGTAAATTCAAAACCTGTTAAACAACACCCTTAAAGTATGAATCCTCTTAAGAGCTAATGTTTAAAGAAGAAAGCCGAATAGTGTTTGGATCATGGCTTTATTGAACCAACCAAATGTAACTGAAGTACGTGTGGAGTAACCTAACAATTCTCCCTCAATGTGCACAGAATTCAGACAAGTGAATATTGTCGCCAAAACGGACTAATTTCCAATACCGTGAATTGATGACTCTATGGCCATGTTTGAAAATGCAAAATGTGTCAATACGTTTGAAATGTCAAAAGGGTTATGTTGATTCCACTTATGGATAGAGCAAAACGAATGTTCTACCTTTTTAAAACTCCAAATGGACTCTACCAATACAAAGTGATGTCATTTGGTATGAACAATTCTCCCTCTTCATTCCAACGCATGGTAACATCTGGTATAATGTAATAAATGCATTGAGGACGCCACTATTTACGAGGATTTTTGGA
Source organism: Unio pictorum (assembly GCA_030141615.1). Classification (NCBI taxonomy): domain Eukaryota; kingdom Metazoa; phylum Mollusca; class Bivalvia; order Unionida; family Unionidae; genus Unio; species Unio pictorum. Next base: position 2,842,588 of record JARLTB010000108.1, read on the forward strand.
AGGAACAGCTGGAGACTATCCGTAGATTCTTCGTTCACTTGACAGTTAATCGAAGTAAAAGTTAATTTTATCGAGCTTGTGTCACAATTTAGGGCATATTGAGGGACATGATTAAGCTATATGCACATTTCGCCATAATTGTTGAACCTCTGACCAAATAATGCAGTAAGAATACCAGGTATTATTGGTCTGTCAAATCATAGGATACGTTCGATAAATGAAAGTCCGTACTTAATAGTGCACCAATTCTTTCAGTTTAAAATTTCAACGAAAAGTTTAAAATATTTGTTGATGTGAGGGTTTTAGGGGTTGGTGCTTTATTAATTCAGAAATTTACACAAATGTCGTGGATCATTTAGTGTGGTTTTTCTCGAAACATTTGAAAAAGCATCTCAACAATTATTCAACTTTTGAGAAGGAGTGTATGGCTCTAAGTTTGGCCTTACAACACTTTGAAGCGTATAATAGTTTTGCTCATTATCCAATTATTGTATTAAGTGATCAGACCACGTTACTTTCACCAACAAGATGAAAATTCCATGGAGTTTGATGTAAGAAGAACAAAACATCTATATTCAGCGCATCAAATGAATAGACTAATTTGGATTCACTTCATTATATTTTAAGGTACTTTTCCATGTTTCACTTATCACTTTGATTATTAACTTGTTTAGTTTTACAACATTTGTTGGATTTGCTTCTTTGCTGATGTTTAAGTTTGTGACCATAGAGTCGTTACTTTTCAATTAGGTGGCTGGCTTTTGTTATGGTAAAGGTACATGTATAATAAGTGTAGAATTTCATTCATAAATCAAAGCGTATTAACCATTTCAACTCAGCTTGTAGGTGTGCATTTGTTGTCGTGATATGACCCCCTCCACAAGTTGTTGACTCGAAATAATTTGAAACATTACTCATTGTATGGAAGATTTGTTTTAAAATTTAATGATTTCAATGCACGAGAAACGTTAGATTCGGAGTTTGTTGATTGTGTGCGGCATAGAGCTGCTATGAGATAATTAAAATACTATATTAGCTTTCTTCAATTCATATGCAAATGGGGTAAGGGTCAAGACTGTAAATCGTTATTTATTTATATACTCAAAGAGTCATAATGAAAAACATCGCTTCTTAAAAAGACCTTGATAATTATTCAAAATTATTTAAAGACTTTAACATTTAAATAATTCAGTCGCATTATGTGAAAGGACTTTAGTGACATGTTACTTTCACGGGATTTTTACTTTGAAGTGAATACGTTTAGATTCAGAAATATGATTTAATAGTTATAGTGATGCAAGCATGCTAGCAGATATATACATAGAAAAGTTATTCAGAATACATTTGGATAGTTTTCTAATTGATGCGAAATTGATAAAATTTAGGATAACATACTAGAAATTAATAATTTTTTTAAAAATTGCTTGAATATGTAGAATCGACGTTTCTAAACCTTTGCCAGAAGGTATTTATTCTCTTATTTAATATCTTCTTGAGCATTATTAATAGTGAAAATCGAAGTTGACCGCTGATTGAATTTATATTATTATCCCTAGATTATGCACTGGCAATTCTCCAGCTTTTATATCATGCAATACAGTCGATATTACTTTTGGGACTTCGTTCTTCTAAAAAAATAAATTATTTCGCTATTATCTTCGCTCGTTCATGTTCGTTAAATGTTCGTTCATTTAATATTGCATTTGGATATTTACGTAGTTTCCAGTGTGAATTATTTAAGACATAAAGAAGTGCACTCAAACAGTGGATGCAATTGACATGCTGGAAAAAGGCATATGCATCAATGCTACATAATTCAGACAGTTAAAACAGTTTAATAATATAATGACAGAAATTAACATTTTATAATTTTCACTGCATTACTACAATCCGTTTGAAAAATTATATAGTTAATAAAAATGCAAATTCACTATAAGTTTTCAGCTTTCGACGATTACATCCCTTAAATTAATTTCCAAGATTTAAATTGACCACGGAATGAACTTGAATACAAGTGAGCTAGTAACGTCTATTTGTGTCCACATAATACCTCTTTTACCATTTATTATGACATGCTTGCAGGATTAAAATGGCACGCATTAGTTTGGCTCTAAATTTCAATTACATGAACACGGTGATATTAATATTTGTGAAATAACATTTCAAATACATTTTGTTATCTGAATTATGAAAATGAATGAGATTTTAAATGTATCCATGCTTATTGTGCATTTTTTCTGTAATTCAGGTACTGATCATTGTGCCTTTTCTTGGACATGGAGATGACGACGTTTCATTTTTATTTCAAAGTTATTATTGTGTTTTAAAGTTTGTTTGATGATGAAAATGGTTACTATTGTCATCATCATCATCATCATCATCATCATCATCATCATCATGGTTATTATTATTAATGACGTTAATGACCGCTCTGGTGGTTTAGTGGTTAGAGCGTCCGCCTCGGAAGCGTGATGTCGTGGGTTTAATTGCCTACCGAATCATACCAAAGACATACAAAATTGGTACTAACAGCAGGGTGGGACACCATGCTACATGTCTGCGGCATGATGCCCCAGTGTTAGACATCATTATAAACTGCCCCGCTGCAAACTGCGTAGCGATATGACTGAAAACATTTTAAAGCTACGTTAAAAATTCTATTCACACGCACACATTATTAATATTATTATTATTAGTAGTAGTAGTAGTAGTAGTAGTAGTAGTAGTAGAAGTAGTAGTAGTAGTAGTTGTAGTAGTAGTAGTAGTAGTAGTAGCAGTAGTAGATTCAGCAGTCGTGGTAGTGTAAATATTCTTGACAATACACTGAGCTGATGAAATATGTCTGATTTTATATAGTATCGTGGACGTTGTACGAAATGTATTTAAAAAACAAATCCAAAATTTAATATAAAGATATTTTGCTGCCGAAAAGGTAATATGGAAGAAAGAAAAGGAAAGAAAAGGAAAAGACACTAAAGTAATACAAAATTTACATTTAAGATATAATTATTTCCTTGATTCCTTTTCAGCTCATGGAATATACAATAAAGCAATTCTCATTATTTTCTTCGAAATAAGAATGTACGGACATGTCCGCAGAAGCTTTGGTCCCTGAACTTTTCTTACCGAAGATATTCCAATGATCCAATGAATAATGTGTTATATAACTTATTGCTTTTCAAGGTGTCGGTGAACAGAACAGCTTAACATTGTAATTGATACCGCTAGCAAAGTTAATATAAATACCACGACTACGATGACGACGATAACAACGATAATACGGGAGACACCGATAGCTACTACTACCAGTACTAATAATAAAAAAGGATAGACCTAATTATTAACAATTTATCTGACGGAATTTCTATTATAATCGCCCTATTTTTTTTCAGCATAGTATTATAAATGTATGTCATATAGTAAATATTGTAATATGTATCAATGTAATATAATGCTGTAATAATTACTCAGACACAATATTTAAAATACGCAAACATTAAACAATGAGAAAAGAACCATTTATTTTACGAAGAGCATTAGTATCGATATGTTTAACCCACAGGTTGTCATTCATTGTAAATGGTTTTTCTTTTAAAGTACGCAACTAAAACATTTTGCACGAGAAACGAAGTTGATAGTGTTACAAATGAATATTTTGACATTGTTGCACATAACCGTTATCGAAGCATTTGTCATGACGATATTATACATACATATCTATATGGAGGGATGAAAAGGAATGGATGGATTTTTAAATAAAAATAATATATTTGTTTACCTTTAAGGCACGGTGAACTTTGCTCTACATAAGTCTGCAGTCCAGTCAACAACATTGTATTATTATAATTTCAACTGGACTGCTGATAAGGCGGTGGATGGGAATTCCGATGGCAACAATCCAGATACTTCCAGGACATGTAGTGCAACCATAAATACAGACAAAGTATTTGTAAACCACACCTGGGAAGTTGACATTGGCTTCCAGATCATTTTAAAGTCGATCAAGGTATATGGAAGAGGAAGAACTGACGGTATAGTAGCATCACAAATATAGTTTTATTTCTTTCTCAATATACTTACTGCGTAATAGTAAAGACTGATAAAATCAATCACATGCAGTCATAATAATCATTTTATGAAAGGTCGGATATTTCCTATAGGTGTGTATTTGTCTTGTTGCTGTCAAATATATGTATGGGTACACGCTTTTTTAATAACACCTCCCGCTACGTCGTTCAATAAACTGACCATCCGCTTAAGCAATATCTGTATGTAGAGAGGTACAACTGATCGAATTTTATCGCACATGCATTGACCTTAATATCAGAGACATAATGACAGTATAAACTATTTGACTTTTGCCTTTGTTTGCTAATGATTGATTTGATACAATAATGATAATTTGTGGCAAAGAGGGTTTGTATTCATACACACACACACACACACACACACACACACACACAGAGCACGTGATTTGCATTCACAATACAGTTTTACTGAAGTTCAAGTCCTCCTTAGTCAACAAGACAGAGATTATATCTGCAAAAGGAATACACTCCAGCCCCGTTGGTATATGTCGTGATGTTCCAAAGGGGTCTGTTCTTGTACCTGTTTCTCTTGATTCTATACACTCAGCCTCATCTCAAGTGTCATATCATCATCCGGTGTCTCACCAATTGTACACTGATTACACACAACTACAAGTCTAGCCACCCAACTTAAGTTGATACTAACATCCAAAGAGTATAGAAGAGCAATTCGGATGTCAACTCATGGATGACATGTAACATGCTGCAGATGCATGATTATAAAACTTAGGCCATTTTGATAACAACACAAAGACTTTCTCATTCACATGATGTACCTCAAACAATAAATATCAGCAACACCAATATTACATTCACACAGTCATTACGATATCTAGGTGTTACTCTGGACATTACTTTCACATTGCACCAACATATCTGAACATATGCAAGGCTGCATATTATGAGCTGTGACGCATCAGCTCCATTTGCACATATTTTTTAGTTGATACTACTAAACAACTTGTGGGTTCATTAGTATTTAGAAGACTGGCCTAGTGTAACTCAATTCTGACTGGTGTGTCTAATATCAACTCCAGAAATGTCAGAACGTTCAAAACACAGCTGCTCGGATCAGCTTTAGAGTACCACAATCAGAGTACGCCTCCCAGCTGCTATGTGCCCTACACTGACTATCCATTCGATCCAGAATCAAACACATACTTCATTCTCTGTGCTATTTTTCACTGACGGACTCAAGTCTAATTTACCAATCTGGCCTCACCAGCGTGTACGCAGCAACAAGATACTTACGCTCCTCTTCTGACAATTGTATATTGCCATAGTGAAAATGAAGTCATATGGAAAAATATGTATTGCATGTCAGGGCCCAAGAATATGGAACGAATTGCCCATTGAAAAAAGACACAAAGAAAAAGTGATTCATTTCAAGAGTTACTCTTAAAACGCACCTTTTTCGACAGCAGGAACAAACTTAAAGACCTAATAATGTTTCCTACCTTAAATATGTTCAGCTTTTCTTATGGTTTTCTAATTGTATTGTTTCTTATTTTCTTTTCTGTAGCCATATCATTATACATGTTGTAAAGTTCTTATAGCTTCTAAAGATTAGGTGTTAGTCCTCATTATTATTATTAGTGTTGTTGTTATTCTGAACCGTTCTTGTTAATATGTTCTATATCACCGATTGCTTATTCTGCATATCTCTATTAAACGATTAAGGAACACAGCGACTTCTCCGCGGGACTTTATTAAAATTCCACTCAATAATATTAATTTACAATCCGACGTAGTTGCAAGACATGCAGCTACTGAAGTTGTGAATATTTGTCAATAGAGGGTGTTCATTTATTGCTAGGCAATGACTTAGCTGAAGTCAAAGGTTGTCGTTGTAATCCTCTTGTAACTGACAAGCCAAGATTAGATTAAAATGTTGACCAAGTTGAAAAGAATATGATGATTTAACACTGTTCTTAAGAACGATGCCGATCAGAAAATATTCATTTCGTTGAAACAGTTTTTGTCAGACTTTTGATGTAGTCACTTTTGCACCTGGTATTGATCAATCAAAAAAGGTATTCCTAAGATTTTTAATCTTTTTCCTACTCAGTCTCTCAATTCTAATTGGTGTAACAATAGACAATTACTTGTTGTCGAACAGGAACAAGATCCTGAGATCTGTTTATTTCAATGGGATGTTAGCGACACTATTCATACCAGAACCAGTTTGCTATTTTGGTGATGACTTGTCAGTTATCAAATTGTTGTTAAGACGTATTGATATGACATATTTAGCTATCACATAAAACTCATTTGACCGGTCACTGAATTGTCAATAAGATTTTTAACATGATCTTTAATTATTTGTATTAGCCGAAAATGTAAAGTGATTTGTCTAGATACTGTAAATCTTGGAATGATAACCTGAATATAATTACATCTCATCTGCAAAGTCAACCTAGTCCTGCAAGTGGTGAACCATTGAGCAAAATAATGACATCCTATGTCGGTCATTTACCTACATCCAAGTCCGGCAACCAATATGTTTTGACCATAATATGTGCGTTGACAAGATTGCAGTGGCAACTACATTAAGGAATATAAAGACTTAAACCATAGTAAAAACTTTGAACAAGTTCGTGTACACTTTTTGACCTTTATAAAATCTGTCCAATCTGACCAAAGGTCAAATGTTATATCTGAAATCTTCCAGCATGTTATTTATAAATATTCGGCATATCATCGTAAAAATCTAGGGGTGGGGACGTTGAGAATATTTCATTAGATATTGATGACTGTTAGGTTTTTGTCACATTAAAGGTAATAAGTAAGATTGTACAAGGTCTTTTAGCCCCATATGTCAATCAATCACTTTAAGTGTCTGTTGAGGTAAGTGACGTGGTTATTGGTGGAGTATTAATTCAACAAGACAAAAATGGCGTGGACTATCCACTCTGCCGTAAAATAAAAAAATAACCAAGCACCAGAGAACGTGTTTCACTATCAAGAATGTGTTTGGTTTGAATATGGGCTATAGAACAGACTATTGTATTTAGTGATCAAAACTCCCTTTTCTTTAATCAACAATAAATATGGAAAAAAGTAAGCAAAGGTCGTTGAGATGGCCTTTGTTAAGGACTGAATATAACATTAATGAAAAGCACAAAACGGGAAAAGATAATTGCACGTGCACTTATATGTTCATAAAAGTTATATGTTGCTGTATATTTTATATTTTGTGTCCTTCATATGATACTTTCATGTGTTCTTTAAGATATTTATATTGTCATGTGTATGTGTGGGTAATATGTCAAAGAAGGTTTTGTGCTATAAAGCTTTCTTTTTCTATATAAAGGGATGTGTTATGTATTTCTATATTGTGTATGTAATAGTTCCAGCTGTTACCAACACAACGAAAGAGCCGGCGTCAACAGAGTTGGAAATAACAGTTTATTTGATATTTCCTTCTTACTAAACCATTTTTAAAACTTCTACTATCTTGAATTGTTCCACAGACATCAGCCATACAAACTTAATATTTACAAGCTGGTGTTCATGCCGAGGACATTGAACAAAAGAGGCCAATAAACATTCATCATTATTCAATATAACAAAAAAACATTAGATTTATTTCATTAATGGTAATGTAAGTCGAGAAGGGAAAAGCAGCTAGAATAACAATCATTACCTACGTATTATGAGAAATAAGATTAAACTCATACAAAATACAGCTAACAAGATAATGCAAGAAAGATCATTTATTCTGAGAGATATTTTACAGTTTCATATTGTATTTTCAACGTAGCAGAATGCATGTACCTGTTTATACTTGCGTAAGATGGTCTAGTGGAGGTAACCGATACACTCCAAATAACAAAGATGACTAGAGAACATAAATTAAGATTAGAAATTATGCCATTTAAGAAGCACAGTGCAACATAACATATGATACGCGTTAGATTCTATGACAGAAAAGGTAACCTTCTTATAGTTTATTTTACGTCAAGTTATTATAACACATACAGGAAAGAAATCTGCCGTAAAATGAGAAACGTGGATTGGATGCGATGTTATACAGCAATATTAGTGGTTTTATAATGCAATATGTGCAATAACGTAATTTAGAGAAGTTGGGAAAACCACTTTCTGCCCAGCAACTTAGTCTTGTTATATTCATAAAGAACGTGTAAATAAAAAATAACAAGTCAATGAATGTGACCTAAGCCAAATTGTACCCAATGGTTAATTTTATCCATGTGAAAAAGTTGTTAACTGTGCGTGTAATGCAAATATAAATGTTCAAATGGATTATGGTTTTCAAAAGCATGGCTAATATGTGCTCCATTAAACCTTTTCGCATGGATGTGAGCATTTTTACCAATGATCCAGATAGCAGTTAGCTTCTGGTCAAGGCATTCATTAAAAAGAGATTACATCTAGTTTTACTTGTGCCTGCTTTAACTTATTCAGAACTAAATAATTCATTATATTGCAGGTTTTCGTAGATTAATGAGGAAATGCAAAAATGCGCTCTGTTGTCATGGACACACACACAACATCCCTACCCCTTTAGGGATAGTACACATCATTCCTTTCCCACAGAATGAACACTAATAAAAAAAGATGAAATTAAATTATTCATTAGCTTTGTATAAAAACCACACGTTCTTTCGCTTATTGGAATTGAATAACTCTGTAAGCATTGAAAACAGTTGTTTCGCAGCATTTAATTTGCGTTTCATACTTTTTAACATTCGTCCGCATCTCACACATTGCGACCGATATAGTCCTAATTTATTTTCATAGCATTTATCATATTATCATACATTAATTCTTATACTATTAAAATATAATGCAGGGAACCTGTGGTAACGAAGACCAATTGACATAATCACTTCGGATAATCACTTGATTACTATATTCGGTTACAGGAGAAGCAGCAGAGAGTGTGAACAGACCAAGTTTTCAAGCAAAATTAAGCCTTCCACGGAGACTTATTTTTTAATTAAAAAGTTGTATGTGGTTTTCTATTTGGTAAAAAAAAAGACGCCATTTAGTTGGCGTTCACCTCCTCGGCTGCTAATGCGCTAACTAAATATTTGATCAAGTCCGACACGATATCTTGTCCGAGGGTCTGATAAATTTATCGTCACAAATCCGTGTGAGATTGTCTGAGCGCGGCTAAAGAAATTTTTAAATTGATTATGATCCATATCACCACCACACCAAGTTTGCCAAATATTTCTAAGAGTATGAGTATCAACTCCGTTAAATACACACAGCATATTGCAGTTATCTCGGATCACTTTTGGTAACGTTGAGTGATATATATCACGTCGGTGTTTTTATGTCTGCCTCGGGAAAATATTCTAGCAGGATTTTTTTGATTATCTAACATGATATCATCATATACGACTAAATTGTTAATACTTCCATCAATATCATCAATGCTAGGTGCCTCTTCGATATCGGTTATAAACTCAATGATATCATCACCGTTAATTTCTCGCGCAGCATCATTAAAATCTTTTAACACTTCATAACATCGTTGATCGTCTACACTCGGAGCAATCATGTACAATTTATCCCACTTCATCCATCTCGTTATCAAATTAAGTAGCAATTGTGTTTTGCCACTTCCAGATGGTCCGATGATAATCGCGCGAATAGAATCTGGTAACATTGCATGATGTTTAATAGGTTTTCGTTGTCGAGTAGCTGAATAATCAATTACATTCATAACTGTTATATATAAATTATGGATCTATATTGTGTGAAGTGTAAGACACGTACTGGCACAAATGACTTGACGACGATTACAACGAAAAATAATCGATCAGCGCTTTCTGGTAAATGCGTACAATGTAGTACGAAAAAATTTAGATTTGTTTCCACAAAACCTTTAAAAAAAAACGAGGAGGTGATATTGCAGCCAAATTGACAAAACTCCCAGGAACACCGTGGGCAAAGTATCCAGGAGAAAAGCACCTTCCAGGATATAGCTACTGTGGACCGGGAACACGATTAGATATCAGACTTGATGATGAAAATCAACCCCGACCCGGCGAGTATCCAATAAACGCTATTGATAAGGCATGTCATGCTCATGATGTCGCTTATAAAAGCAGTAATCTGCAGCATAGACATCTTGCGGATGTGAAATTAATTCATGCATTAAATGCTATTCCTGATAAATCCTTCAAAGAAAAGTTGGCTTCTTGGTTGGTAAAATCTGCTATGAAGGGTAAATTGATGTTAGGTGCTGGTAATTGAAAATGCTAGCATTTTAATATGGAATCTATTTATTATTCTCCGAGAGGATACTGGAGAGGTTACGCAGCAATCAATAAACTCGCTAGCGCATCAAAGGTGAAAAAAACCACTGCAGCGAACTGGTTATCTAAACAGGCAATATGGCAAATTTATCTACCAGCTCCTAAACAAATTAACTACTCGCATTTTGATGTGACCGTTCCTAATGAAGTTCATCAAGCTGATATACTATTTCTGCCGCATGACAACGGTTACAAATACGCGTTAACCGTAGTTGATATTGCGAGTAGATACAAACAAGCAGAACCGCTAAGGACAAAATCAGCCACTGAAGTAGCTTCTGCATTTGAAAAAATTTATCGACGAGGTCCTCTGCGCTGGCCAAATCTGTTACAAGTTGATCCTGGCAAGGAATTTCAAGGCGCTGTTACATCTACGATGAAACATCATAATGTCGCCATCAGACGAGGACACACTGCGCTACATCGCGATCAGGCAATTGTTGAACGGTTTAATCGGACTCTTGCAGAGCGGTTATTTGGATATCAATACGCGAAAGAATTCATCCAGGATAAACGATCCCGTGAATGGGTCAAGAGATTACCAGGTGTAGTTACCGCAATCAATAATGAGATTACTAGAACAATTAATATGAAACCTGTCAACGCTATTAAGAAAGCGTCTATCAAAATGGAAATCCAAGGAATTTCACAAAAAGAATCAATTCTTGGTAGTAATGTCACTGTTAGGTACTTATACGAACCAGGAGAGCTTGAGGGTGGTAAAAAAAGGGCTACTGATCCTATTTGGAGTGTTACTGCACACAAGATATCCGGTATAACACGATCTACGGGTAGACCTCCAATCTATAGACTGGATTCAACTGCTCCTCAGCGGGGTTTTACACGCGAACAATTACAAGTGATTCCTGAGGATACTCAATTACCACCGCGTGGTCTTAATTAGCACCTCTGCGTCTATTGCACTCAAGACAAGTCAACCTCACATTGTTTCTGACATGACCGAGATTGTTATTTTTTCTGTCTACGGTGAATTGGCGAGGATCTTTATCCGAATACTGCCAACGCATTATACAATTACAACTCGCGCAGTAATTATTCTGTTGTTGCTTCAAAGTGATTATTAATTCAGCATCAATGTCAAATTCTCGTTTATTTTTTTTATCCTGTTGTTTATAGCCAGAGAGTTTTTTTCTGATTATATCGCCGGTGACAATATCGTCACCAATGATTTCATCGTCAACAACAATTCTTCGAAGTTGATTTATCCGTCGTACTCTGGATACTGCGAGATAAACTAAATTTGACCACTCAATGCGATTATCTACTATCCAAACAATTGTGTCTGTGATAGTTAATCCCTGTGAAGAGTGTATTGTTGCTGCATAACCTAGCGTCCACGGGGATTTATCAGAGTCCCCCAATGCATCTTCGACGACGCTGATATCAACCAGCACAATATCATTTAATACTAAATTCTGTTTTTGTTGTTGTCCAGGAATATCAACGTCGATATTCTGCTTTCGTGTATCCTTAGGTCCATAACACAACGGAACTGGAAGTGTTGCAAATTTTTCTTTATGTAGCGCAAACAACTTCATCTGAAGTGCGTCTCTGACTATTTTTCTACTCGCGATTATTAAATCATTTGGCTTCCACATTTCCAAAAATTCCTTCATGGGAGTTTCAGAGATTATTTCACGCGCTATTTCACATTGGATTTTATCAGGTTGTAATCTAATTAACGCTTTAAACTCGCGTAATTGTTCATCAAGTGATCTATGGTCGGTATTAATCTCTTCATAATAATCTACAAAACCCTTTAACCATTCATGTGGAGATCCACCAACAAATGGCTGCGGTTGACCGTGATCACCACACATGACGACTTTTGTGTTTTTTGTCAACAACCATGATAGAAATGTCTTTAATACTGTTAATGATACAGTGCATATTTCATCCCAGATTATTATTTCAGGAATGAATTTATCGCCCATTCGATCAGGAGTCCATGTATCGCCTTTCCATCGAAAGAAACTGTGATAAGTACAGGTTTTTACTCCCCGCGCTATCATCTCTCTGGCGAGTCTGTGAGTTGGTGTTAACACAATCATGTTAGAAACGCTAGCGTTTCCACGAAGAAAAAATAATTCGATTGCACGAGTTGTCTTTCCTGACCCACCACAACCGTTTAAATAAACTGTCTTGTATCTACAAATCGGATCGGATACAGGTGGTGCAGTAGAAAATTCTGATTGAATTTCACTACGGTCACAACAAATATATTTATCATCCATAGCAACGTCTGCGGATTTACAATACTCATGTAGTGTTTCTTTTTTAAACCTCCAATTTCCCCACGCTTCCTTAGGATCTGTGAATTTAGCAACATCTGATTTGTATTTCTCATGGATATACATCGAATCAGTAGCTACTCTAACCGCGGTATTAGGAAATCTATTTATCATCGAGAATAGATTAATAATAGAATAGGCTAACATAGAACTTCTCAAATGTGTGTATTGACAACTATATCCATCACAATAAGTAACAATTGTACCTAATTTTTTACCATTTGATCGAAGAGCATCCTCTACAATAATCTTAGTATCGGAAGTATTTTCTTCCTCCTTATTTTCCTCTATTTCGGATAAAATAACCTCTCCATCCATCGATAAAAAAGCGTACTCCATTCCTGATAAAAAGGCGGTTTTGCGGGTTACAAAATTTCCTTTTTTTATTAAATCGGCTATGATAAAATTGTATTCTTCATCGTCTGTAATTAATCTCGAACAATATTTTGCATTGTCAAATATTCCACCTTGAGTGAATTTACCGATTATTTTTCGTCCGAAGTCTTTAGCCTCCTTGCTTCTACTTTCGAATAACTTTTCAGACCAATCTATGATATATTCTTCGCTGCAATCTTCCAATTTTTTTCGTTCTTCACTAATTATTTTTTCTAGATCGGGTTTTGGTAACCAAACATCTTTCTGAGCGTTATAACAAATAATCGCTTCACCAACAATTAACAATGTTAACATACCACTATCTAACATATATCTCAATAGCACAATTGGCATCCACGCTTTTTCATACATATGTCTACCGAGCCAAATATAACTACACGGATGTAATCCATCGCGGAGTTTAAATGATATCACACGAGCAAATCCGGTTAAATCAAAATTAGAATTAGAAATGCTAGCATTTCCACTAGCAGTTCCGGGTAAACAACCATTAATCGCAACACGAGTCATTTCATGTGTGGGATGTCCAAATCGTTTAAAATACTCAGAGCATTCTCCATATCCGAGAAAACTTCCAGGATAACACGCGGATATATCAATTGAAATCATACCATCACGTGAGTATTTCGTATTCCACAATCCTCCATGACCTAATTCGACGCAACTCAACTTCACGTCATTGAGAAAATCACTTCGTGTTGGACGCCATGAATTCTTTTCTCGTGCGAAGTGAGCTACTACTGATGGAATTGTAAAACTATCCGTAAGTAGTTTTTCTACAGAAAATTCTTTAGAATTTTCCATATACTCATTAGCGATTTTTTTCATTCTAGTATCTAATTCTTCAGTTCGATATAATTCACCATTTGGTTTTACAAACTGATCAAATCCTATTTCCGGATGATCATTACTACTGAGTAACCATACTGACACAGGATCATCTTTGGTTAACGCGTGAATAGCATCAAATAATTTCTTTTCATAGAAACCGTCCTTAGAAAATTCTTTAGGGATATATCGAATAGTTCTTTCTCGTGGGAATATATTTACCGCGGGTGTCCACGCGTGTTTGTTATGATCAATAATTTCAATTGGAGCTCCTCGCGATTGATATTTCGGTTCGTATAATACTTCTCCGGTTATCGTTGCTACCGATATTGGAAATTTTAATAATGCTTCTAATTTAGCTATATCGGAAATCCTTGCTCCATGTTGATTCACTGTTAGTTCCCATTCGGTTATTTTTTTTCTTCGTAGATCAGTTAGTTTATTTCCTCGGAGGGAATTTGTAAAGTGTTCTATTAACCGTGTTGCTACACAATTTAAATTCAAATTCAAATCACTCGCCGTTTTCATAGGTGCTAGTTTTGCAATATTAGGATTATTATTTATCGGATATAACCCATACACAACGACCGTTACAGGATATGATCTCTCGTAATACGGTCTATCAATTCCAGTTAGAATTCCTGGCCTGGAATTTCTATTCACAGTAAGAGTTTGTTTATCCTTGAGGATTGTTCAAATTTATCCCTGATAATCCATTCACCTTCTTCTTTGATAATAAATTTTATTCTGAAAAAATAATTCCTTACCAGACGTGAAAGTATCTCAGCTGCTCTTTCATCATTCATGGTAAAATCAACCGTTGGAACACTAGCAATTCGATATGTGAAATAAATATATTCTGCTCCATCACGCTTAAACTCTTTAAAACAATTGTTGATTTTACTCAACAGGGATTTATCATCTCTTAATGGTTTATCAGGGATTTTATCCGGATTAATTTTCGATAATCTCTTAAATTCCATCGTAAATTGCTTTGCAATTTCATCCTTCTTGGAAAATTTTTTTTTTTTTTTATACACAGACCTAGAGAGTTTTCTAGATTCTGACATATTATAATTAAAACAAGTATTTAAATAGAAAGTTTTTTATATAATGAATCATTGCAAATGGCTTATGATTGGATCAAAGATTCCGTGTAACAAATCATGCAGAAATGAATTCTGTGGGTATCATATGCAGAGTGTAAGAAACGGTTCGGAGGGGCCTCTACCATGCTTGCATTGTGGGGTAGGTGTAAGAGGCAAGTCGCAGTTATGCACTAGTTGCGGGGGTAAGCGTTATAGAGAGTTGAAGCGTTATTATGACAAGCGAGTATTGAAAAATCCTGACAATGTCAACGGCAAAATCATAAAAAACGCGACTGACTATATAAAAAGATTTGCCAATGTTATAATTCAGCCAATTAACGAATTAGACAAATAAAAGTATTATATATAAATGAGCCAAGAATTTCAAAGACATCCTGTTATTAAAAATTATGAAGCTTCTCGTGATGGTGTTGTTAGAAACTGTAGACTCAAGAAATCTGTTGGGTGTGATAATGGTATGGGGTATTTGATGTTTACTGCTGAAGGGAAGAAGAAGTATCTCAATCATCGTTTCGTCTATGAAGTATTTAACGGATTGATCAAGGATGGTTTTGTTATTGATCATATTGATTCTAATCCCAAGAATAACAAGTTGAACAACCTTCAAGCTATAACGCAGCGTGAAAACACCAAACGAGGAAGAACTGGTACTTGTAAATCAATTGGGAAGAGACCAATAAAGTCAATTAATACTAAAAATAACACGGAAATAGTATTTCAATCAATGTCAGAAGCTGGTAGGCATTTCGATATTCACTCGTATTCTATTCAATGCGTTGCAGAAAATAAAACCAAGACCGCTTTTTCAAAACGTTTTAAAAACAACATTCAGTTTGTTTATGTATAATACGTAAATAGAAATCTTACGGATTTCACATGGGAGATAACTCGGTAGGGTATAACGCGTGTGACAAATCACAAATGACAGAGTTACGGATCTTAAACACAGTCATTGATTTTGATTGGTTAGTTTCGCTATTATGAATCTGAACAACACACAATCAATTTTGTCTTTTTTCAAGTATTAACAGAACTGTTTTATAGACACGTCGTATTTAAATATTATTTTAGCGTCTGTTTCAAGTATTATACGTGTTTTCAACATTGTCAGTGATCGCTAATAAACAAAACAAACAATTACAATCACTACACCTCTTATGTCACTTCGTTGTAAATGAGTAGTATATATACAAATCTGTCCTTATTATAATTGGGCATTAGCCGAAATTCAATTGTAAACCAAACCTGAAATCACACGTGGCGTGAACGTTATTATTGACATTCAAACCAGGTGTGATTTTAGGTTTGGTTTTACAATTGAATGTAGAATAGCCCGCGTCATCCATTGTCATTGAAATCAATTCATTCACCTATAATCTATTGTTGTACCGTCCTATGTGTATACAACCGCCTACCACACTAGATCACGGGGTTGTAAGTGCAGTCGTCATTCATTCATTGTCATTGAAATCAATTCACATTCACCTATAATCGTTTGTTGTACCGTCCTATGTGTATATAATCGCCTACCACACTAGATCAGGGGTTATTGTGCCGTCGTCATTCATTGTCATTGTAAATATCATAATCACCTATAATCTATTGTTATGTGTTTGTCGGTCCCGCACCAAACGTATCCTCTTGTAGGTCAAACCTGTTATTTGGCAAGTTAGACTCTACTCGTAGGGGAATACGCTTCGTGATTATATGTAACCGTTGAGCGCCGCTTGATGTATAAAACACCAAGGGGGTTCAAAACGGTGATGTGTAATTGTACCGTCCTATGTGTATACAACTGCCTACCACACTAGATCACGGGGTTGTAAGTGCCGTCGTCATTCATTGTATATAATCATAATCACCTATAATCGCATTAAGCTTCTGGGTATACTAAGATGCTCAACACCTTAGTGTATCCAGAATTCATTTTTGAAAAATTCTAAAGAATTTTCATACAAAGTATTTGAAATACAAAGTATTTGAACAAATATATTTTTATATAATATGAATCTTGAAAATCTCAAATCGATTATTATTGAAATCAATAAGCTTAAGGATCAAAATATAAAATTATGTTCAGGTTTAGATTGTGATCAAATTATGACCGATTTCGAGGATATACAATTTGCAGAACAGACCGGAAAATACGTCCTATCTAAAAAATATTTTTTAATTAAGAATATCCAAAAGCTTATACGTGAGAGCTTAGTCAATACGGAAGATGTTAATGTATTCGTACCATTATGTAGCATCGTTGAACGTGTACGAAAGCAATTAGGCTTAGAATATGAACAAAAAAGGCTTATTAATTGTAAGGTGAGACAATTAAAAATACTAATGGAAAACTCTCTTTAAAAATTCTACGCAGAAACACAAGTGTTTCCAACGCTAACGTTTCCTATTTGAGCCCCACGCGTAGAGAGCCTCAACCAGTACGGTATATGACATGTATAATCACACTACCTGTGCAAACGAGGAAGTAAAATTGTGTGTGTGACCCAGTACAATAACAAAGAAGTATAACAAGTTAGTGATTTCTTTTTTAATTAAAATTGCAATGAAAATCTTCGATGAAAACTCAAAGAGTTTCAAATTGAAATTGTCTTACAATTTAACAATAGTGATACTCTTTTAATAATGATAGGACAATCATTAACTACACGGAATGTAAAGGAGAGACTTAGCGCTCTTAAGAAAATATTACCACTTCGTGATCGTATACGTGAGAAACTTCAACAGCGGCAATTACTTCAGACTGACTTCACAGAGGATACAGAACAACTTTTTAAGCCAATTGTTAGTGCCACTGAGGGTGTAACATCAGCAATTTCTAAACAAGAAAGCGCGCAGAAAGAATCTTTTCTCCCTGTGTTAGGGAAGATAGCAAAACGAACTAAGCATACAAAAAAATCATTAAAAACACTTCCTAGTGATATAGTAACTGCTACAGAAAAACATCGACAACAACAACGAGAACTTCAGGAAGAAATTGAACGATTAGGTGAGGTTGATATTTCCTCACCACCGCCTGAACCACTTGAAGAAGAAGAAGAAGAAGAAGAAGAAGAACAAGAAGAAGAAGAAGAAGGCGCAGTTCCCAAGAAGAGTCGTATTGACTTTATAGAAAAATTCACTCCCGGGGGTATAAAAACAATAAGAGAATTCCCATTAATAAAACAAAACGATTATATCACCTTTGGTATTTTTGCTGTTCAAAGCTATTATTCAAGAAATAGTTTTTTGAATGAGAAATATATAGATAGTAATATATCACGAGATAACTGGGTTGATTGGTTGTTTAAAATAAATCAAAATATTGATCGTTTAAAAAAAGAAAAATTGGAGTATAAATTATTTAAGACTGGAGTTGATGAATATAATTTACAAAAACAACAAGAACAAGAAGAAAAACGACAAGAACAAGAAGAAAAACGACAAGAAAAACTAAGAAAAAGAGAAGCAAAAACTAAGAAAAAGGATGGAAAGGGATATTCACCTGTGGATTTTCACTCAAGAGTTGGAAACTCTAATGTTGGAAATGCAAGCATTGGAAACTCGAAGAGAGGAAATGTAAACATTTCTTGCCCTGGTAATATTCTTGGTGATATAGCACGATTAGAAGTACTCGTAGGAGGAAAACGAGCCGGGAATAACTCACCAGAAATAATCAATGAAGCAGCTGATATCTGTAGGAGGTTATTTCAAGGAGGTATTATGGATATTTCAACATATCGGGATTTTATTGAAGAATTAGCTGAAAATTCTCATGGTTATCATAGCGATTAAAATTACACTAGCATTTGAAATGTTAGCATTTCTATAGAGAATGATCATACACTACAACCATAATAAACCAACTAGCGTCTACGTGGTAAACTCACGATTACCAAAATATCACGCGTATTATGGAGATGGTCTCGGTAACACTATAATGGGATTATTTTCAAGAATGGCTCCAAAAGTAGCTCCGTATGCAAAGCAATTATCAATGAAAGCAATTGATGTTATCCGAGATAAGAGTATTAACACTGTTGGCGATCTTGCTGGAAAGGCATTTTCAGCTGTTAAGGATAAATTAACAGCGTTAGTGAAATCACGAAGAAAATCCCAACCAGGAATGACTTCACTACCATCTACCGCGGTAATGCCTACACAGGTTAGTAAAATAATAAACAATGCAGTAAATGAAAAACTACAGTCAATGATTTCATCATCGATGACTCCACAGGATAACATAACAGCAAATATGATAGCGGGAAGCGGTTTTAGAAATTCAAAGAATTTCCGTCGTCGGTGAAATTGCTTTGTAAATTATTATAAAAAAATAATTATTATAATAAATAAAAAATCTGCGATGTTTACACTGAATTTGGGGTGTTTTTTGATGATTTTCAGCTGTTTTTTGATGATTTTGTGACAGTTTTTGCTAGAAATCGTAGGGTAAAGTGGTCGATTTCTAATGTTAATTTCCCATATGTTTTTCCACCTAAAATTGATTTTTTGATGATTTTTCAATAATTTTAGCAATTTTTCATATTTTTTAGTGATTTTTGACTGATTTTCAGCAAAAAATCTCAATACTCGCCGTAGGGTAAAGTGGTCGATTTCTAATGTTAATTTCCCATATATTTTTCCACCTAAAATTGATTTTAAAATAATTGAAAATCTTTAGATTTCATCTTAAAAATTACACAGTATTTTTGATTTAGACCATCAATGTATAATATAAAATGTTTAAACAAAACCCTGATGTTGCATTTGACATGGAAGCCCCAGTTCTTAAAGATACTTCTGTACGCGATTATCAATTTTTTGCTTATCACGCAGTGCAACATAATCTTCGTGGAAGAATTGAACTTCAAGTTCATGATACTAGTAAATATTTTCTACCAGCTGAAGCTTTTATTGAAGTTGAAGGTGAACTCGTAACAGATGTTGCAGCTAATACACCATATGCAAATGACCAACTATCCGAGTTGGTTTTGTTAACAATGGCATCATGGCGTTATTTGAAAGTGCTAGATATCTCATTGATGGAAAAGAAATCGAATCTATTGAACGCGAGGTTGATATTGCTACCGGAATATTCGGATTAGCGAGATATTCTGATGACTATACTAGATCAGCTGGTCCATCTATGATGTTCTATAAGGATATTACTGATAACGCTGAGCACGTCCAATATTCTAGAGTAAAGGCAACACATGCTTCTTCAGTTAATCCAGCACCAGCCGGATATGTAAGACCAGCTGGTGATTTTGATGTCATAAATAATATTACTAATTACAACCTAGGATTTGCAACACGAGTAGCAATGTTGCAAGGAGAGAGTCGACAGTTTTCATGTGCGATTCCGTTGCATCACATATTTGGATTTTGTAGAAATATCAGAAAAGTTATCTACGGAGTAAAACATACTATAGCGCTAACGAGAAGGGGTACTGATAATTATGCAATCTGGCGCGGTGCTGGCGTTGCCAATGGTAAAGTCATTTTATCAAAAATATCACTATGGATGCCAGTGTTGACTCCATCGTTGTCAACAGAACCACGGTTACTGTCATTTATGGATCAAGGAGGGAAGAGATTATTAAGTTGGCTGTCAACGTCCACAGATACCATGGATTCTAATATTGATGGTACACTTACATGGCATCTAGCATCAAAACAGGGTATTACAGGTCCACGGCATATTTTTATTGCGCTACAGAATACTGCGCGATTAGACAATCAAGAACGTTCCCATATGATATTTGATCAAATTGGGTGTAGTGAAGTCTCGCTGAGAATAAACGGACAGCAAGAACCATCAGAGGATATTCAACTTGATTATGGAACCAACCACGTTGCACGAGTTTATCATCGGTTGTTGTCGTATATGGGACGCGATCAAAATGTCGATACTGGTCTACAAATATCACAATTGGATTTTAAAAATCTGTATCCGATTTATTACTTTTCGTTGGAACATCTCGACTTGATGAGACAGTCCGTCGTTGATATACACTTCCGAGCTCGTGTAACCCGTCCTGGTGGTATTGCTAATTATAGAGCGGTTGCTGTCATTCTCAGTGATAAATCAATGATACTCGAAGGTGTTGGTGGACGAATGAGATTGGTAGATGCACCAGTAGAAAATCTATAATTGAAATCACTTTGAAAATTGCAAAGCAATTTGAATTTAGAATCAATCTATTTTGTATAATGTCGTATAGTAATATCAATGTCACATTGACACCTGGTCAAATAAAAAAATTACAATCTAAATCAGCTAAGCAATGCGGAACCACAATAACGCTGAAACCTAATCAAATGAATGGCCGGGGAAATAAACTATCATTAACGAAAACTCAGATTAATCATTTTAATAAAGCTCTGAAAGAAAAAAAGGGAGTTCAGGTTACTCTTTCTACGAGCGCGATTAAAAACATGGAAAAGACTGGTGGTATATTTCCGTTGTTAGGGTTGATTCCAGGGTTGATTGCCGCAGCGGCCCCAGCGGTGGCGAAGGCGGCAGCGATAGGAGCTATTGGTACCGCGGCAGGAATGGCGTTAAAAAAAGCAACTGGGAAGGGTTATAAAAAAAAAGGAAAGGGTCTAAGACTACCAGGAACCCCGTATTCATGGTACAGCGGAAAGGGTCTTCGAATTCCAGGAACGATCTGATAGTTCGGGAATCTGCGATTCCTTTGTCCAATTTTGATTTAATTGATGCCGCTAAAAAACTCGCGATTAAAAAATTCAGAGGTGTTTTTATGAGAGATCAATTACCGACACAACCAAATAATATTGAAACCGGTATTATTAATTTAGATAACAGCTCCGGACCTGGAACTCACTGGGTTGCGTACGCGATTGATCCACGTGGGATTGTT
Source organism: Unio pictorum (assembly GCA_030141615.1). Classification (NCBI taxonomy): domain Eukaryota; kingdom Metazoa; phylum Mollusca; class Bivalvia; order Unionida; family Unionidae; genus Unio; species Unio pictorum. The sequence continues at coordinate 2,864,489 of JARLTB010000108.1, forward strand.
TATTTCGATTCATATGGATTAGCGCCACCGAAAGAATTTAACCGCTATGTAAGTAAATTAAAAATACCCCGTTGGTATTCCACGTTACCAACGCAAACAATGCTTGACCCACCCATATGTGGCAATGAAGTATTAAACGTACTTGATGCTATTTCAAAGGAATCTTTAAAACCACCTCATATAGTAGTGAATGAGTATACTAGCGGTCGTTGGATTAGAAATCATTGATTGGAAATCCGTTAGAAAGAGAAAATATTTCTATAATAATGATTGATATTTGGGGACGACCTTTATCATCGCTGAAGAAACCTGATAGTGGAGTTGAAACCGTTGATAACAAGGATATTAAAAAACTAATCGAAGATGAAATAGCTGAAATATTAAACCTAGCAAATGTTGATCCTGGTGAAATAGTTGTATTTCAAGATCGTCAGGGTAAATTGAAAAGTAGTAATATCTCTCTTAATGATATTTTGGTTAAAAAACGAGACGCAGCAGAGGATACTATCGCGTTATTTTCTGATGGGGGTAAACTCAAACCAGGTGTACTTGTTTCAACGATTACGGATAAATTAACAACATTCGATAATACAGCAAATTCATTGAAATCTCTTAATGATAAGTATGATGATCATATAGTTGTATTTAACCAGTTTACTGAATTAAAAAAAAATACAATTGACAAACCTATACTAGAATTTTTTGGAAATCCACCAATAACCACACCAAAACTCACCTCGATAAAAGATTCTATATTGGAACTAGCAACTCTTCAATCCGAATATGAAAAACATGTGAAACAGTTTTCATCGTTTCGTAAAAACATCATTGACAAGTTTATTGGAACCTCATTTGATAAAATTGAAATAACCCTTCCTGATATTAAAAAATCAATCGATGAACTTAAAACATTCAACAGCGCAATGAGGGATGATGCAATGAGGATAATAAGCGTCATTGAAAGAGTAAAAATTCCTCATGATAAATCTATCGTCAACAACGTTGTATACACGATTCAACACGGATCATTTGCGTGGACACCTACAAACAATATTTTAAACATAACCGCAACCGTAAAGGGTATTTATCAATTAACAATAGTATCACCGAATCAGTTTAATATATCATCACGTAGTTCATCTGGAGTCAATAATACGGTATCAACGATCATCGACAAGGATACAATTGAACAATTCACGATAACGACTACAGATAGAAATCTAGCCAGGGTTTCAGTAACGTGGTACGTAGAATTAGTAGTGGATTTAAGTAAATAGGGAAATCCTTCGGATTTCGCAATTGAAAACGCTAACGCTTTAAACAATAATATGACTCCATCATCGAATCAATATCGCTATGATCAAATTAGAGAATTTAACACGCAACTTAAAACACTCACTGAGGAGTATCAAATAAAAATAAAAAAATACCAACGAAGAATAACCGCAGTTGATGTTACCGTGTATTCAGTGTCGGGAATAATCACCGCGGCTGGAATAATATTATCCTCGGTTACTATGATTGCTCCGGTTGTAGTACCAATCGTTATTTCTTCGATAGCTACAATCGCCGGAATATTAACCGGAATCACAAAAAAATTATCATCATGTAGCCAGAGCAAACTACATAGTTATGTATTAAAATTTCATATTGCATCTACCAGTCTTTCACAATTATCCTCATTAATATCATCATCACTTGATGACAATAATATCACAGACAGTGAATTTCGGCGATGGTGGACTTGTATAAACAGACAATGCTAAAATTAGAGAGGGATAATAATAATAATGACATCACCACAGGAATTACTTCAGCAGATAGTAGAGAATACAACACCGGTGAAAACGAGCATGATATCAATAACATCAATAAACCCTGAATTTAATGTGAATTTTCCAATTCCTGTTCCGGTGAAGGAAATCGCATTAGCAAAACTACGAGTATATCATAGCTGGCCTAATATTAGATCGAAAGCATTTGGTGGTCAACAACCGAATAATAGTTTGGTGTTCGCGTGGAAAAATCGTGAAGACGGAACCCCAGACTGGAACGTTGTCTCGTTACCAACAGGGTCATACCAAATCGAACAGATCAATGCTGAATTTCAACGCAGAATAAAATCTCTCACTGGGAAGGAATCAAAAATCGCTATAACAGTTCATGAACCAACGTTATCAGCTGCGATCGAGATTAATTCCCCTGGATATGTTGTAGATATTTATCAGAGTTCTATAAGATCAGTGCTAGGATGGCCTGAATTACCACCGGATGACTCGCGAAATATTATTATACAACCCGAACCTAAAAAATCCGATTATATCACCGACAGGATAAAACCTAATAATCCAATAAAAACCTATGAAGATTATTCCGTTAACAAATTCATGAATAATAACCCAGATTATTTTTCAATTTACTCTCCTATCATCAACGGAAATTTCACAGCGATGAATAATGATTTTTCATTACTACTAATATCCCTTAAATCCGGCTCTCTCACTAAAGACGAGTTTATCAGCGTAGTAGAAACAGGTAATAAAATCATTGACGATATGAAAATATTTAACTCGAAAATTATTCAAGAAGTATTAAATGGACATCAGATTTTACAAGATATATTTGCAGATCTATATAATATTCCCAATACGGAGATTTCAAAATTTAAAATCCCTGGGTATAACCCGGATAAACTAAAGAAAAATCTCAATGATGCTATTGATATTGGGTTCAAAAGAATTCACGATAATTGGAAAAAATCGAAGAATCCTACAGCAAATATTCTGACATTCAATAATGATCCAGAAGGCAGCGGTAGACATATTGCTCCGAACAATGTGAATATTTCAACAGTGATTGCACTCAATTTAGTATGTGATGTTATCGAAGGAAGCTATCAAATAAATCTCGAACAATCAAATCAAGCTCAGCAGGGTTATATTTTATACTCATTTGCACCAACAGCTCCTCCAGGATTTTTAATTATTGAAAACCCAATTAATCCTGTCTACATGCAATGCCATAATAATTTATTAACGAGAATTAGTTTTAAACTCACTGACCAATCTAATAATCTGATTGATCTGCGAGGGGAAGTTTTGCAAATTAGTCTGTAAAATCTTAAAAGACTTTTATCGTAAAAAAATTGTTAGCGCATTAGCAGCCGAGGAGGTGAACGCCAACTAAATGGCGTCTTTTTTTACCAAATAGAAAACCACATACAACTTTTTAATTAAAAAATAGGTCTCCGTGGAAGGCTTAATTTTGCTTGAAAACTTGGTCTGTTCACACTCTCTGCTGCTGGAGACATCTTTGACGTACCACAGCTGTTATCCTGAGCCAGTCCCCCACATATGCTGGATTAAATACTGCATTGGTAGCCTTGCTTGATGGTATTGGTCAAGGTTTGATCCATGTTGTATTGATTCATAGTAGCCCAAAATGCCTCATACCATACTCTGTTAAAAGCCTTTTTCAAATCTATGAATACATGATAGATGTCCTGTTAATGTTGCGAGTACTTTTTCGCACAGAACCCTAAGATTGAGGATTTGTTCTGTTGTGCGTCTTCTACTCTGTAACCCTGTGTGTTCTTCATCGATTATTTCTTTTGCTTGTGAGTTCAGTCTGTTCAACATGGTATTAAGTATCACCTTACTAGCATGGCTGATCAAACCGATAGTTTTGTAAGTTTGGTACAGCTGTAGATTATTTTTGGGGGAGTGTTATAATCAGTGACTGTGTCCAATGAGTTAGTCATCCACCTGTCGGCCAGTTCTTCTTGGATATTTTTGTTAGTAGCTCCATCACTGATTTCTCACCGCCTACACACATTCTTGATAAGTACAGCTGGGAATTTTTCCACTCCCGCTGCGTTACCATTCTTTAGTGCTCTTGCTGACTCTACCTCTTTAGGAATGGGGCAATCATCACCATTTGTAGAGTTTGGAACTTCAAGCACATATGTGTCTCCTGTGTACGGATAATTATATAGTTTGTTTTACAATGCTCAGTCCATCCTTCTGCAAAGTCACTTGCTTCTTTGAGGCATTTTCCATTTTCGTCTTGAATGGTACTGACCCTTAATAATTTATATGAGGTTATACAAACCAAACCGAAAACCTAGATTTCAAACTAAAAGAAGCTATTAAATAAATGTATTCAATATCATAACATGGACAATATACCACCACATGTTGTTTATAGATGTCATTTGCGACACCAATATTGTATTGTATTATCACATACTTATATTAGGTCTCCATAAGGTCCTACCGTCTTACTTCTCTGATAATGAAAATTCAGAGATTATCAGACAACGGAAATAAGTTTACCCTTATGAGAAACCCAATTACTAGACTCTAATCATGCAGACTATGCTATGTGAGCACTATCATTTGTATATATTCCACAGTAATCAAACAAACTGACATAAGGTTAACCATAAAACTTTTCAGGAAGTAGATTTGTTAGCTTGAACTAAGCTCTTATGTAGATCCATTGATTGTCTCAATTGATTTAATTACCAAAGATAAAATTATAAAGAGTATACATAGACCCATATTACAAACAATTTCAATGAAGGTGTTTGTATATGCAATTTGTATGGTAATGTGTAGAAATTACGAGGTGCTTACCAGGCTGCGCACTATGCTCAAATACTTGCCCAGCTGAATTTTAAGATAAATAATTTTTATATTTTTTATTTGATTGGTTCAGCACCACGGCAGTAATAAAATATATAAAAGGACTAACACAAGAAATGTTATGTTTGATTAAAATAGGGAGTAAGAGTATGTGTGTGTGTGTAGAACCACTCTGACAAATCTACCTAACTATCCATCTCTAGTAACTCGTTACGCGGGAGTAAATCATTTAGGACATATCATCAAATTTAGCACAACCTGAGGCAAAGACCAGGTAGGCTAATGCACAATTTCAAACACAGTGTCTGTCTATCTAGTTTATTATTAGTACCTCTCTTCACTTACTGAGACTACTGCATTGCAATTTTACACACAATCACCCCATAGTTGGTCCCAAGAAACGATGATTGGTGTACATCCAATATGAAATCCATATAGGCGTTTTAAATCTTGTTATTGATAAATCTCATGAATGGATAATCCTATCAATATGAATTGTTTACTAAAAGTGCTCTAATGATGTCCAGTTGATCTTAACGAATACTCCGCTGATCTGATATCCAACAGGGCTGCCACAACAGTAGCTAAAAATCTTCTTATGGCTACTTCCTCTGAATGCAACCAAATAATGCCATGGGAGTGTTACCGGAAGAGTTCTTATGATGCTAAGTTGAATGTAGCTAACTACAGTGGCAATCATGCAATTCCTATCACTTCTTCGGAATCATTGGTCATATCCCTTTATGATTATTTCTGAAATAATATAACGTAAAGTTAGATGTAAAAGGTAACTGGTGTTAATCCTACTTAATAGATGGCCAGCACAATAGCAATCTTGAACATTGTATTGTATCTCCATTGTATTTTCACCACGATACGTCTTATAATTTCATATTTGTTCAAAGTGGAAATGGTGCCAATATTATATCCAGTATGGCCACCATGGAAGCCATCTTGAAAACAGAAAGTCATTGAAGCAATGGATTTTCATCATAAGACTTCTCATGCCAACCTGTCATCCAGTATGTCCAAAATAGCAGTTAAATTGAAAATCATGTTGCTGTTAATGAGTATCAGTGATCCGACATGAATACAACAACAACAACAACTACTACTACTACTACTACTACTACTACTACTACTACTACTACTACTACTACTACTACTACTATGATTAATAACACTGGTGTAGTTTATACATTTACCAGATAATCAAATCTTAAGATGCAATGTATTTGTGCCTCAGGTCGTAATGATCTGATATTGAAAAACATCAAATGCAAATGTATGACTGTTACTTTGCATATAGAAAACAAAACAAGACAAATGCAAAAGGTATTGATGATATGCCAATTGTCAAATTATCCCAAATACATTTATGATTTGGTAAAAAGCGAAAAACTCGAACAAGCGATTAATATTACATGACAAGTACATAATATTATTATAAACATTTTTGCTGTAAATTCATAAAAACTACCATAATACATTTTGAAATACTGTTTGAGAAGTTTAAACAAAAATGTATTAGTATTTAATAAGGCATAGTTAAAGCTTTGCAATATTAATGAAGTTTCAAATTCAGATCAGCTAAAATACCATAGTACACTAGATTTATCATTCTAAATTAAGTTATTTGCTGATATTAAACTTCAATTTATTTGACAAATAATGACATAGAACCTGTTTAATCATTAAAACACGTTCATATCGTTTATTTATTTATGCTATGAAAATCAGCTTAATAAAAGACAATTGTTATCTTTCTTCTCTAACATTGCTGTATGTGCCATTATAATGGTCAAAGTAAATACCTGTCTTAGGTGTGCAACCTTATTTTTTCCTTGTATGACACAAACAATTGTTTTAGTTCAAATGAAGTAAATACGTTTAATACTATTTAGTTTTCCCCGTTATTTCAACTTAATGAACCTGAAACAATTATATGCTTCTAGCCCTCACATAAATAACGTTTTCAAAAGTTGTTTGCATAAAATGCATTCAGACCAAAACGGTCAACGAAAGAAAAAAATGAATTGCTTCTTTTAATATTGGCCTTAATCACCATGATTTCATTGTATTCAATTCATATTTGGGCATGTGAGAAAGTTAAAATTATTTACTAATTATATGAAATGAAGTAAATATAAACGTTTATTAATATAAGTTCCCCCCATTACTTTAAATTAATGAACCTGAAACAGTTCTATGTTTCTGGTCCTACATAAATAACGTTTTCAAAAGTTGCTTGTATAAATTACTTTTACAACAAAAAAAGGTCCAGGACTCATTCATTATATTATTTACTTAAATCAATTACCAATTCTACGTAGTATGTCATTGATGCCCGTGCTAAATAACTACTGACTGAGGTTATTGTAAATGTTCCAATCGCACCTTTATCTAGTATTGCACTTGCAGCATTAATTCCAGTAGATGTATCACATGACACATTAAATTGTACTCCTGAAATCAGTGTCAATCTATAGATACCTCTGACTTACACGGTAATATTAATGATATTATTTTGAGGTGTCCAGTCGAAAGATCCTTGATGTATCGAGTATACGGTATTGATATTTTGTTTATGCGGTATTTTGATTTTATCAAGTCGGGTCGCGATAGCAGGAAAATCAGCAATGATATCGTCATGAGTTTTTTTAATCGTATCTATATTTGTTTTAATATCAGAAAGTTTCATTGAGACTACTGGTGGTTCTCCAAAGAAATCATCCATTTTTCTAAAATTGTTACGGAGGTTTGTAAACGCTTCTGCATGAACATCATACTTAGCTCGCAACGTCGATAGTTTATCATCTGTGGTTTTATACTCAGCTTTTCATCGTTATAAGTTCATCGTCTGTGGTTTTATGCTCACCATATATCGTCGTTATTTTATTGTCCAACGCATCTACATATTTTTTTGTCACAGCATCAGTATCCAGTGTTGGATCAGTGTTGGATCACCAAGTGCAGTTATTTTATCTGAGTTCATGTCGAGAACTGCTGTCATTGTGTCCCCGGATGTTTTTACTCACAGTTGGTAAAATAACTCCTGGTTTAACCTTACCAATGTAATCAAACACTGCTAGGGAATTTTCGGTTACTCTATTCATTTTAACAAGAATATAATTCAGGGAAACATTACTCGTTTTCAATTTACTCTGTTTGTCTTGAAATAAGACGATTTCATTTGGATCCACACTTGCGAGGTTTAATATCTCGGATATTTCATCTTCGATTATTTTTTTTTACATCCTTTGTTGCAGATATTTCCTCGGTTGGTTTATTCATGCTTGATAGAGATCAATCATTATATTTTAAGATCTCTAAGAAGAGATTACTCGTATATTCGTGTACGGTTTTATGGGGTGGTTTAGTTGATGATGATAACGCGTCGAGTACATTTAATACTTCTAGGCCGCATATTGGTGGGTCGGTCATTTTCTGTGTTGGTAGCGTGGAATACCAGATAGGAATGTTTTATTGATGTATATAACGGATAAATTCTGTACGTGGCGTTAACCCATATGAATCGAAAAAAACAATTACACGTGGATTAATCGCGTATGCAACCCAGTGAGTTCCAGGTCCGTTGCTGTTATCAAGATTAATGATACTGGTTTCAACGCTGTATGGTTGTTGTGGTAATTGATCTCGCATAAAAACACCTCTAAAATGTTTTATCGCTAATTTTTAGCAGCATCAATTAAATCAAAATTTGACAGCGGAACCATCGGCGATATCTGCGATATTGGAGTTAGTAAACTGTTCCTAGTCTCAGGCCGTTTCCGCTTTACCATGAATGCGGAGTTCCTGGTAGTCTTAGACCCTTTCCTGATCGCTTCCTTTTCTTTGTATCCATGTCCGGTAGCTTTCTTCAGTGCCATCCCTGCCGCGGTACCAACGGCTCAGAGGGCTGCAGCTTTCGCCACCGCTGGGGCGGTTGCTGCAATTAGCGCTGGTAACGCAGCGAAAAGTGGAAATATACCACCTGAATTTTATCAGGTCTTTGATCGCGGACGCAGAGAGAGAGTGACCTGAACACCTTTTCAATCTTTGATAGCATTATTGAAATGCTTAATCTGACGAGCTGTCAATGATACTTTATTCTGACCTCCAGACATCTGATTGTGTTTCAAGATATCGTAGTTCCACATTGTTTAGCTGAATGCAATTGTAATTTTTTAATCTGACCAGGAGTCAGAGTAACATTAACATGACTATATGACATTTTATTTAATATGGTATTGATCTAATTGTCTACATATTTTCATCTGGCGCATCAACTAGCCTCATTCGTCCACCAGTACCTTCGAATAGCATTGATTTGTCACTGAGAATGACAGTAACTGCTCTGTAATTAGGGATGAGTGGAGCTGGATGAACCGGAAGAGTTACACGAGCTCGGAAATGTATGTCAACGACGGACTATCTAGTTAAGTCAAGATGTTCCAACGAAAAGTAATAAATCGGATATAGTTATCTAAAATCTAACTGTGATATTTGCAGACCAGTATCTACATTATTATCACGTCCCATAAATGTCAGCAAACGATGATACGCGCGTGCTATTTGGTTTTGACCGTAATTAAGTAAAATATCCTCGGATGGTTCTTGTTGGCCGTTTATCCTCAACGAGACTTCAGAAACACCAAGTTGATCAAATGTCATATGGCTGCGTGTTTGTGAACCTACTCGCGTCTTATCCTGTAACGGAACAAATATATGCCGCGGCGCAGAAACTCCTTGTTTTGATGCCAAGTGCCATGTAAATATACCATTAACAGAAGACACCATAGTATATGTTGTTCTTGTTAGCCATGATAGCAATGATTTACCACCGGGATCCATAAATGATAGTAATTTTTCCATTGCGGTGATTGATGGAGTCATTACTGGCATCCACAGGGAGAGGTTTGTTATATTTACTTTACCAGCAGCGACTAGAGCTCCAGGAACGCTTCTCGCCAGATTGCATCATTATCGTCGCCTTTTCGCACGAGTACTACTGTATGTTTCGCTCCAAAGATAACCTTTCTAACATTTCTGCAAAATCCAAATATATGAGATAGTGGAATCGCGCATGAGAATAATATACGCGGTCTTTGTAGCATTGATACGCGTGTTGCAAACTCTAGGTTGTAATCAGGGTAAGTATTTATAATCATATCCTCGACATCAACATCACCAGTAGAAGCAGCACGATCCCTTGGTCGTCTTATAATATACTGAACATGTCCAGCGTGATCATTAACATCCTTAGCGAACATCATAGATGGACCTGATGATTTTGTATAATCATTAGAATATCTTGCAAACCCCACTATTGTTGTGGCAACATCAACTTCATGTTTTATAGATTCAATCTCTCTTCCATCAATGATATATCTAGCACTCTCAAATAATGCCATGATACCATTATTGACGAATCCAACTTTGACACCATCTGCATTTGGTGTTTGTACAGCAGGAGTATCAGCAGCTGTTACAATTTCTCCTACTTCAATAAATGCTTCAGCGGGTAGAAAGTATTTTCTGGTATCTTGGACCTGAAGTTCGATTCTTGATTTACTATTTAGTTGTATTGCATTATAGGAATAAAAATGATAATCGCGTACAGAATCATCTTTGCGTACTGGGGCATCCATATCAAACGTTGTATCAAGGGACGATTAGAACATTTTAGTATGTATTTCTAGATCTAAATCGCGATCTTGATGACTTTGTCATTCCACTTCCCGCTATCATATTTGCAGTAATATTTCCTTATGTGTCGTTCAACGATGCTAATTTTTGATCCACCGCGTTATTTATTTTTTTGCTAATACTCGCAGGCATAATCTCCGTAGATGGTAGTTGTCCCGATTACTTCGTCATTGGTGGTTTCCTTCGTCTTCGAACTAACGCTACTAGTTTTTCTTTGGCCGCGAAAAATGCTTTACAGGCAACATCACCAACAGCTCTAATACCCTTATCACGAATAACATCAATAGATTTCATTTATACTTGTTTTGCGATTGGTGCTATTTTTGGAGCCATCCTTGCAAATAATCCTTTAATAACATTACCGAGACCATCTCCATAATACGCCTTATAAACAGGCAATCGTGAATTTACAACGTAAGTCATGTTTTCTTTATTGTGGTTGTAGTGTATGATCAACTTAATTAAATGCTATTTAACTAATCGGTGATTAGTCACTATGGTAATCATCGACTAACTCATCAATAAACTCACGATATACACCAATATCCATGATACCACCTTCAAATAGTCGTCTGCTGATATCAGCGGCTTCACTAGTTATTTCTGGTGAGTTATTTCCAGCTCGTTTCCCCCAATGAGAATTTCCAATCGTGATTTATCTCCGAGAATATTATTAGGACAACGAACAAGACCATTACCCTGAGTTGCACTCTGAGCGACACTCTGAGAAAAACCCTTCCCACTTCTATAGCCAGATGCACCTTGCGCATCATCATTTTATAGATCATTATCATCTTCGAGTTGCTCAGGCGATGAATAGGGTGGCGGTTGCCGTTAATTTTGTGTTCTATATTCCTTGACAAATGTTTCTATCACTCTTACAAAATTATCAAATTTAAAATCATCATTTCTGGCTTGTTTTTTGTTGTAATATACGCGATATACCCAATTAATAAAAGTAACATTGTTTATGGTAGCATATTTGGTTCTAAAATTTTACTTTGTGTTCCAAACTTGCTAGTGTTTCAGCGGGTAATTTATATTCATCAATTTTTCTGATCTGTTCAATAACACCTTTTTAAAATTTTGCTACTAGGTCAATATTTTCTTTTATTGATTTGGATTTAGGCGCAAGTTCCTTTTTCACATCAGCGATATCAGTGCCAATATCTTTAAGTATTTGCTCGTCAACAGGCGGTGGTTGTGCAGCGGTTATATCTGCTGGAAGAGTTTTTAAAGCCTTCTTTGTTTGTTTGGATCTTTTTGCTATTTTTTCCAGTACAGGAAGAACAGCCGTTTTTCCTCACTGTTCCTCAGTAATATCTCCCAATATAGCTTTTTCAGTGGTCAATGCAGCTTGCTCAGTAGCTGAAGTTACCGGCTTAAATAATTGTGCAGTATCAGATACAAAATCAGTTTGATATTCCTGACACGCTTTTAAGTTTTCCCTGACAGAGTCTCTTAGGGTTAAAAATCTCTTTAATGCTTGTAATCGCTCGCGATCTTATCTAGTTGTTAAAGCCTCTCCAATCATTATTGTTAAATTGCTAGCAATTTCTAATATGGTAAACAGTTAACCCGGCCGACAACGTTTTCATTACTATCTTGTTCATTGATTAAATCACGGAGAATTTGTCTCTGGTGATGGCATAACTGGTGACAAAATTACGGGTGGAAAAGAAACAAAACAAAACAAAAACAAAAAAAAAACAAACAAAAAAAAAAAGAAAAAACAATGATCATACCTGTTCGCATGTTATAGAATTTCAAACCCATACAATTGTGAAAAGGATTTCGTTCCGTGTGAGTAATCCTATACCTGTCTTTCTAGTTTCTAGGAATGTGCTTCAATAGAGCTTTACTATAACAGGCCTTATGGCATGTAAAATCCATACATGTGAGTAATCCGTTCAAAACACGTACTGGTTTCAAGGCAGTGTACAGAGATATACAGTTGAGATGGAAAAGTGATGTGCACATTGCGTTCTTATGATGTTTCAAAACCCGGTGTATTGTTATGCCTAATGATATATTTTATCATCTTAATCCTTGAATTTATTATACGCCTGACCTGGAATTGTTGGCCCAGTTCGGCTCTGACTTTTTCGACTGCTGTAAATAACGGAAGAAAAGCGAACGATTCATAGATGGCGTGCTGAATCCTTTCTATTAACGCATATTGACTTGGAAGGACGTATTTATTATTCTGAGCGTTATCATCGAGATCTTGAAAAACAGAGAATCTGATTACAGTCTAATTTATCTAATTGTATTTTTTGATTTTTCTAATTTGAAATCTCATTTATTATGTGATTTATATTTTCGAAATTCATTATATGATATATATATATATATATATATATATATATATATATATATATATATATATATATATATATATATATATATATATGTATTTATATATATATATATATATATATATATATATATATATATATATATATATATACATATAAAATATGATATATGTTATACAAATACAAAAAAAATATTAAGTTATGATGTGCGGTTTTTTTATTGGCCTTTTTTATAGGATCTATTTCTCTCCGAGATTTTTATCTTTGACCCTATGACCGTTTATTTTGGCCGACAGTTCTTTCTAAATCGCCTTGTGTGGTTACCCAATTATGACATAGAGCTGTTTGCATCCATGTTGCTTTTTATTTCGGGGGCCATTTGTATTTGTTGTACACAAGAATATAATTCCCTGGGGGTGAAAAATCACACCATCACGTATTTGACGTGATGGGAGGTGTACATGAAATACCCCTTAGGCCGGTGCCCCAATTATATATAGAAACACCCTCATGAACGGTTCCGTAGACAATAATGCCTGCCACGAAATTCGAACGCTGTGCTTTGGGACGAGACCCAACCGCATAACCAATTATGTTAATGTCCAAATCTACAAGTATATACTTTTGAATATAATGTATAGTTAAAACGTGTATCACGTGAAAGATTTAACGAATTAAGCGTGATAGTTTATAGTGTAGCTGAAACTCGTGGATTTTACAGGAATATATTTGTAGTTAAAAATCGTAGATCAATTATCGATTTTCTAGTCAAGCCAACATAAGGAGCATTTCAGTCAGACCATGAATCATATCTATTTATAATTATCGAAAAATCCCATCCAAGGACAGTAACTCTATCACACACATGCCTACACGAGTTACCGCCCTTGATGTTATACACACAATACCAAATGGAATTTAGATGTAAGCAAATTAAATTCTGTTTTAAAAACGCTTGGAAAAAGTCGAATTTTGTATTCGTTCTGCAACGCGTCAAACCGATGGCAAGCAAATATCAAAATACTTGCAGGCTTCAGCCATATATTGAAATATTCTTTCTTCGTTATTTTATGTATTAAGAGACTTGACACATTTTGCAATTTTCTTGTGTTTTCCAGTTAGTCCGCGTTTGGTATTCTCACTCTGAGAGATAGCTTGAAGATTAGCTAAAGACTTATTCCTAGGATTGGAATCAATATGATCAATTACAAACCCGTCTTTGATCACCCCAAAGAAACACTCATATGCGAATTGGTGATTATATTGACGTTTTCCTCCAGCAGTAAATTTGAGATACCCATTGCCATGTTCCACCCCTACTGGTTTCTTCAGTCTGCTGTGTCTAACTACACCATCACGAGATGCTTCATAATCGATGATCACGGGATGTGGTTGAAATTCTTGCGTCAATTATATACATAAGTATTTTTTTGTCTAATTAATTATTTGGTTAATTATTACTTGGGAATCTATCAATGTAGTCCTGAGGTGTTCTTATGATTTTGTCAGGGACAGAGTCAGGGTTTTTAATTCTTTTATCATGATATCGCTTAAGTTTCTTGTATCGGTTACCACCACAATTCAGACACATCTGCGATTTTCCTCGAACTCCCACCCCACATCGTATGCAGGCAATGGACATAAGCTCCCTCGTCGCACACTTTCTGAATGATATCCACAGAATCCATTTCTGCATGATTTGTTACAATAAATTAATGATCCTATCATAAGCCACTTACAGTGATTCATTATATATAAATTCTTTACTTAAATACTTGTTTTAATTATAATATGGAGGAGTTCGAGAGGTTATCGAAAATAAAACCCTGGAAAAATGCTAAATTCAATCTCGATAGAGTATCCATAGATGTATCAAATAAGCCTCTAATAAATGATAGAAACATGATAGATAAAATCCATGAGGGATTTAACGAATTTAAGCGCGATGGTGCATCTCACTGTTGGTCAACATTTCGAATCGATGGTGGTGTTGATGCTACCATGAACGACCAAAGAGCAGCAGTGATAATCTCGCATCTTGACCAGAAAAAGTATATTTTTTAGAGTGAAATTCATTATCCGTTCAGAAACAGGAAATTGGATTATACGCGACAAATTTGAACCCATCTTGAAAGATAAAAAAGAGCTGTCACTGTGAGTCAGGATTCCAAACCAGGAACGCTGACTGGAATTGAAAACTCGTATTACGAGAAATCATATTCCGTGACCGCGGTTGTTTATGGGATATATCCGTTAAATGGCAAACCGAGTGTTGAGAAATTAGAAAACCTGAAATTGTCACCGCTGACTTTGTCAGGGAGGATAAATGGTGTAGCCGAACGAATAATAGAGCATTTTACAAATGCGTTGCGTGGAAACAAATTGACGGATCTAAGACGCAAAAAATAATAAACGAATGGGAAGTAAAAATAAGAGAGAGAGAGAGCGGTACAACAATTTAAAATGTAGCCGAACTATAAAAAGATACTGAAATTTCCAATATCCGTAACGACGATAACAGGAGAAGTATTACACGAATCGAAACATAAATCGAGAGGATCTCCAAAAAAAATTATTGACAATAATGCACACTCTTGGACCTCCGCCGTAACAATATTTCCGCGTGATAGAACCATAAAATATCTGCCCGTGGAGGTCTCCGGGGGCTCCTCCCCGGAGGAGAAATTATTTGATTTTAATAATGAGTTAAGTAAAAACGATCCTGAGTCAGTGTGGTTATTTCAGAGTTTTGAAGACGAAGAGTTTAAATTCGATCAATTTGTAAGACCAAACGGCGAAATATACAGTTCTGAATCTCTTCACGACGAGATGAGGAAACTAGCTCGTGATTTTTCAGCGGATAACGACGAACAATTACTACAAACTGTTTTACAATCCCGTCAGTTGCAGTTCATTTCGCGAGAAAGTAAAATCTTTGGAAACCAACAAGAGCTGAATTTCTCTCAAATGTCGAGTCAAGTTGTGTTAAATATAGACATGGTGGATTATGGAATACCAAATATGATCCTGAAAACGTTATTTCGGTTGATATGGTTGCGTGTTATCCAGGGAGTTTTCTCGGGTACGGAGAATACTCTGATTATTTTAAACGATTTGGGCATCCCACACACGAGATGACCCATGTTGAGATTAATGGGGCGCTACCAGATTTTGATCTAACTGGATTCGGTCGAGTTGTTTCATTTGAATTCGCTAAAGGACTTCATCCGGACTGTTATGTTTGGTTTGGTACACAAATATATGCAAAACACTGGATGCCAATAGTGTTATTACGGTATTCTAAAATACTGATATCGCTGATTGTCAGTGAAGCAATTATATCATATTGGGCGCAGACTGAGGTTTGGATACCACAACCCGATAGTCTAGATAGTATAATTAGCGAAAAAAAAAAACAATTCCCTTCACTCGACGAGGAATATATCGTTAGGTGGTCCAAGGAGATCTTTGAAGTTAAAAAATAAACACGCAAAAGATCTCGGTAGAAAAATAATTGGTAAATTCACCCAGGGTGGAAAATATGATCACAAGCGATATTCTTCACAATTAATTCTAGATGATGCTGAATACGATTTTATAATCGCAGATGCAACATCTAGAGGTATATATGTCAATCGTAAAGACGCTTTCTTGTCTGATGAAAAAAAATTTGGTACAATTGTTACTTACATAGATGGAGATAATCCCCAATACACACATTTAAGGGCTTCTATGCTGGCTTATGCTTCTATCAATTTTCTTTCGATGATAAATATATTTCCTGAATCCGCGGTTAGAGTCGCCACTGATTCATTTTACATAGATGTAAAACACAGCGAAGCAGTAGTTGAATTTACAAATTCCGACGAGTGTTGGGGATCATGGAGAATTAAAAAGGAAATTCTGCGTGATTACTCCAAATCAGCGGATGTTATGATTGAAAACAATTACTTGAAAAATAATCAAATATCAGAACTATCTAGTGCGCCTTTGTGTTCCGATCCAATATGTAGATATAAAATCAGTTACTTAAACGGTTGTGGTGGTTCAGGGAAGAGAACTCGTGTGATCGAATTATTTCGAGGGAAATCAAACATAATTGTGTTAACACCAACACACAGACTTGCAAGAGAGATGAAAAAGCGAGGAGTTAATGCTTGCACTTAACACAGTTTCCTTCGATGGAAAGGTGACGCATGGACTCCTGATCGAATGGGAGAGAAATATATTCCTGAAATTATTATTTGGGATAAGATATGCACAGTATCGTTAGAGATATTAAAAATGTTTGTTGAATCGCTATTCGCTAGCAAATACAACAGTGATAATGTGTGGCGATTATGATCAACCACCACCATTGGTTGGTTTATCTCCGCATAATTGGCTGAAGAATTTTGTAGATTATTATGAAGAAATTAATACTGATCATAGATCTCTTCATCGAGAATTAAGTGTATTTAAGAAATTAATCAGATTACAACCGGATAAAATCCCGTGTCAAATAGCGCGTGAAATAATTTCAGAAACCTCATTAAATGATTTTTGGGAAGCGTGGAGACCAAACGATTTGATAGGAGCAAGTAGAAAGATAGTCAGAGACACACTTCAGATGAAGTTATTTAGCGCGCATACAAAGAAATTCGCATCACTTCCAGTGCCATTACGTTATAGGCCTACGGATACACGAAGACAGAATATTGATATTACTGGACAGACTGAGAAGCAGATTCTCGTGTTAAATGATATTGTGTTGGTTGATATCGGCGTTGTCGAAGATGCACTGCGTGTTGATAAATTCCCATGGACAATATGATACGCAATGACGATACCTTCTTCACAAGGTTTGACTATATCCGATACAATTGTTTTGATGGTGGATAATCACATCGAGTGGTCAAATTTAGTTTATCTCGCAGTATCCAGAGTACGAAGAATAAATCAACTTCTAGATGCTAATGACACCACAATAAGTGATATTGTCAGCGATGATAAACAACAAGATGCAAAAAAACCCATAAAATTTGATATTCATGCTGAATTTATGATTACACTAAAACAACAACAGAATAATCACTGCACGAGTTGTAATTGTATAATGCGATGGTGTTGGTCGGATAAAGATTTTAGCCAATTTACCGCAGACAGTTAAGATAGCATTGTTGGTCATACCAGAGATAATGTGATGTTGTCTTGTCTTGAGTGTAATAGACGCAGAGGTGCTAGTTAAGACCACGCGGTGGTAATTGAGTATCCTCGGGTATCACATGTAATTATTACAGTGTAAAGCCGCTCTGAGGAGCAGTTGAAACTAATCTATAGATTGCTGGTCTACCCGTGGATCTTGTTATGCTAGAAATTTTATTTGCGGTGACACTCCAAATAGGATCGGTAGCTCTTTTTGTACCGCCTTCGAGTTCTCCTGGTTCATATAAATATCTCAGAGTGACATTGCCGAGTATTTGTTGTTTTGAAAAATCATTTTGTGGTTTTTGTTCATGAATATACTTCTTTATGATGGCGTTAATAGTTTTCATATTAATTGTTCGGGTAATTGCATTATTTAGCGCGGTAATTACATCCGGTAATCTCTTGACCTATTCACGAGATCGTGTATCCTGGATAAATTCCTTCGCGTATTGATATCCAAATAACCGCTCAGCATGTGTCAGATTAAATCGTTCAACAAATTGCCTGATTGCGATGTAGTGCAGTATGTCCTCGTCTGATGGTGACATCATGATGCTTCATTGTTGATAACACTGCACCCTGAAATCCCTTGCCAGGATCAACTTGTAATAGATTTGGCCACTGTAGACCACCTTGTGGTCTAAGACCTCGTCGATAAATTCTGTCAAACGCTGAAGCTACTTCAGTAGATGACTTTGTCTCTACTGGCTCAGCTTGTTTTTATCTACTCTCAACATCAACTACGGTTAGCGCATACTTGTATGTTTGTTTATTAATAGTGTCATGCGACAGAAATACTATATCAGCTTGATGAACTTCATTAGGGACGCTGACATCAAAATTGTGAGAAGTTAGTTTGTTTAGGCGGTGGTAGATAAATCTGCCATATCGCCTGTTTGGATAACTAATCCGCCGCGATGGTATTTTTCAATTTTGCGGCGTTAGCGAGTTTATCGATTGCTGATTTACACCTGCAGAGTCCTCTTGGGGAATAATAAATAGATTCCATGTTGTTATTAATTACCAGCACCCAGCATTAATTTACTTTTCATCGCCGATTTTATCAACCACGAAGCTAATTTTTCTTTGAAGGATTTATCAGTGATAGAATTTAACGCATGAATCAATTTCACATCTGCGATATGTCTGTGTTGCAGATTGCTGCTTTTATAAGCAACATCATGAGCATGATATGCCTTATCAATAGCATTTATTGGATATTCACCGGGTCGGGGTAGTCTGGTTCCCTGCTTAGTATGCTCCCATGCGTTGCACTCCGCTATAATAATAATAGCTCTGTAACTTAGTATAGCAGAGTGCAACGCATGGGAGCATACTAAACAGGGAACCAGACTACGGGTGAGGGATATTTTTGATCATCGAGTCGGATATCGAGTCTGGTTCCAAGTCCACAATAACTATACCCTGGAAGGTGCTTTTCTCCTGGATTTTTTGCCCATGGAGTCCCCGGGAGTTTTACTAGTTTTGCTGCAATATCAACTCCCTTTTTAATAACAAATCTAAATTTTTGTATACCACATTGTTCACACTTGCCAATGATAGCTTCTCTGTTATTTTTAGTTGTGGTAGGTGTTGGGTCAATTGTTGGTGTACGCATCCTACATTTCACACAATATATTAGATCCATAGTTATTTATAATAACATGAATGTAATTGATTTTTCGGCAACAAAACACGAGAATCAGTTAAGCATTAATCAGAGCTACCAAATTATATTCGCATGATTATAATTGAACTATCTGGAAGTGGGAAGACACAGCTGTTACTTAATTTGATAACGAGATGGATGAAATGGAATAAGCTATATTTGGTAGCCCCACGTGTAGACGATCAGCGATATTAAGAAGTGTTAAAAGATTTTAACGCGAATGCAAATTCGGAAATCGATGAAGATATTATTGAATTTATAACCGATATCGAGGAAGCACCGATCGTTGATGCTATTGATGGAAGTATTAACAATTTAGTCGTATATGATGATGTGATGCTAGACAATCAAAAGAATCCCGGTAGGATATATTCCAGAGGTAGGCAGAAAAATACTGATGTGATATATGTCACTCAGAGATATACACAAATACCAAAACTGATCCTGGATAACTGTGATATTCTTGCTGTATTTACTGGAGTTGACACACATACGATACGAAATATTCACCAGACCTGGTGCAGTGGAGATATGGATTATAATCTCTTTAGAGATTGCTTTAGTCACGCTGAGTCAATCTAACATGGATTTGTAACGATACGGTTGCATGACTCTAGATCAAGATATCGTATCGGACTTGATAAAATATTCGGTTAAAACCATAACGCCGAAATAGTTTTTCTCGTAACGGCTTGAAGCCTCGGTGTATTTACTCTCTGTGGAGAGTCTGGCTCCGTAGCAGTGTAAAATAGTTTCGGTTTGTCTGAAATAGTTTCGGTGTCCGTAGAGGCTTTATTTTTGTTTGAAAACTAACTCTGTTCACACTTGTTGCTCCTAGAGCTTATTCCTTAAAGAAGTTTACAAACATGGAATTCAGCAGCAGAAAGGGTGAACCCTACAACGTTTTGAGACAAAATTTGATTGAAATCCTAAAACGAGCCGTCCTATAATCTCATTTTAACCAAAAAAAGGGCGAACCCAACAACGTTTTGAGACAAAATGATTGAAATCTTAACGAGCTTTCCCTACGAAATCTCATTTTAACTAAAAAAATGAAAACTGAGATTTTACGATTTTTTAATTAATTTCGCTCGCAACTTGTTGTCATCCACCCTCTCTGCTGCTAGAATTTTCAGTTCTGAGTTAACAAAAAATAAGAAATGATTTTAACCGAATATTTGATCCAGTCCGATACGATATCGTGTCCGAGGATCATGCAAATTTATTGTTGCGAATCCGTGCGGAGTCGACTGAGCATGACTAAAGAAATCTCGAAATTGATTGAAGTCCATATCAGAACACCATGTCTGCCAAATATTTCGTAGCGTATGTGTATCAACTCCGTTGAATACAGAAAGAATATTGCAGTTATCTCTGATGACTTTTGGAACCTGAGTGTAGCGTTGAGTGACATATATCACATCAGTGTTTTTGTGACGCCCCCGGAAAAAAGATACTAGCAGGATTTTTTTGTTTATCCAACATTATATCGTCGTATACGACTAAATCGTTAATATCTCCATCAATATCATCAATACTCGGTGCTTCATCGATATCGGTTATAAAATCAATGGCGTTCTCACCCTTAATTTCTGAAGCGTTTTCATTAAAATCTTTTAGCACTTCATAACATCGTTGATCATCTACGCTAGGGGCAACTAAATACAACTTATCCCACTTCATCCATCTCATTATTAAATTGAGTAACAATTGCGTTTTACCGGATCCAGATGGCCCGATTATAATCATCCGGATAGAGTTTGGTAGCGCTGCATGATGCTTAGCTGGTTCTCTTGTTTCAGTCGCTGAAAAATCAATTATATCCATATCTCTATACATAAATTATGGATCTATATTGTGTGAAGTGTAAAACGCGTACTGGCACAGATGATGTGACGACGGTTACAACTAAAAATAACCGATCAGCGCTTTCTGGTAAATGCGTGCAATGTGGTACAAAGAAATTTAGATTTGTGTCTATGAAATCTGATTTAAAAAAAAACGAGGAGGTGATATCGCAGCCAAATTTGCAAAACTCCCTGGAACCCCATGGGCAAAGTACCCCGGAGAAAAGCACCTTCCGGGATATAGCTACTGTGGACCGGGAACCAGACTTGATATCAGACTCAATAATCAAAATCAACCCAACCCCGGTGAAGAACCAATAAACGCCATTGATAAGGCCTGTCACCTTCATGATGTTGCTTATAAAAGCAGCAATCTGCAACACAGGCATCTAGCAGATGTGAAATTAATTCATGCGTTAAATGCTATTCCTGATAAATCCTTCAAAGAAAAATTGGCTTCATTTTTGATAAAATCGGCTATGAAAAGTAAATTGATGTTAGGTGCTGGTAATTAATAATATGGAATCAATTTATTATTCCCCAAGAGGATACTGGAGGGGTAAATCAGCAGTCCATAAACTCGATAGCGCTGCAAAAGTGAAAAAAACCACTGCGGCTAATTGGTTATCCAAACAGGCACTATGGCAAATTTATCTACCACCGCCTAAACAAATTCAATTCTCGCATTTTGATGTGACCGCTCCTAATGAAGTTCATCAGGCTGATATATTATTTCTGCCACATGACCGTGGTTACAAATACGCTTTAACCGTAGTTGATATTGCAAGTCGATACAAAGAAGCAGAACCGTTAAAAACAAAATCAGCCACTGAAGTCGCTTCTGCATTTGAAAGGATTTATCGACGAGGTCCTCTGCACTGGCCAAATCTATTGCAGGTTGATCCTGGCAAGGAATTTCAGGGTGCAGTATTATCTACAATGAAACATCATAATGTCACCATACGACGAGGGCATACTGCGCTACATTGCGATCAGGCCATTGTAGAACGATTTAATCGGACGATTGCTGAGCGGTTATTTGGATATCAATACGCAAAAGAATTCATCCAAGATAAAAGATCCCGTGAATGGGTTAAAAGATTACCATCTGTGATTACTGCACTGAATAACGAGATTACTAGAACAATCAACATGAAACCTATCAACGCGATTAAAAAAAGTCAATACCTGAAAAACCACAAAAAGATTTCAAAGAACCAATTATTGGTAGTAATGTCATTGTGAGGTACTTATACGAACCAGGAGAGCTTGAGGGTGGTAAAAAAAGAGCTACCGATCCTATTTGGAGTGTCACTACACACAAGATATCTAGTATAACACGATCAACTGGTAGACCTCCAGTCTATAAACTGGATTCAACTGCCCCTCAGCGAGGATTTACTTGACAACAACTACAGGTAATACCCGAGGATACTCAATTGCCACCGCATGGTCTTAACTAGCACCGTTGCGTCTATTGCACTCAAGACAAGTCAACATCACATTATTTCTGACATGACCGAGATTGTTATTTTTTCTGTCTACGGTGAATTGGCGAGGATCCTTATCCGAATACTGCCAACGCATTATACAATTGCAACTCGCGCAGTGATTATTCTGTTGTTGTTTCAGCGTAATTATTAATTTAGCATCAATATCAAATTCTCGTTGTTTTTTTTTTGTCCTGTTGTTTGTAACCGGAGATTTTTTTATTAATGATGCTAACATCAATATCATTTATTGTGGTGTCATTATCATCACCAATGATTTCATCATCGAGGACAATTCTTCGAAGTTGATTTATTCTTCGTACTCTGGATACTGCGAGATAGACTAAATTCGACCATTCGATGTGATTATCCACCATCCAAACAATTGTATCCGATATAGTCAATCCCTGTGAAGAATGTATCGTCGCTGCGTATCCTAGCGTCCACGGGGATTTATTAGCACGCAATGCATTTTTTACGACGCTGATATCAACCAGCACAATATCATTTAATACGAGAATTTGTTTTTCACTCTGTCCTGGAATATCAACTTCAATGTTCTGTTTTCGTGTATCCGATGGCCTATAACAAAGGGGTACTGGAAGCGTTGCAAATTTTTCTTTATGCAATTCAAATAACTTCATCTGAAGTGTGTCCCTGACTATTTTTCTACTTGCAATTATCAAATCATTTGGTCTCCATGTTTCCCAGAAATCATTCATTGGAGTTTCTGAAATCACTTCACGCGCTATTTCGCATTGGATTCTATCCGGTTGTAATCTAATTAGCGCTTTGAATTCTCGTAATCGTTCATCAAGTGATCTAAAATCAGTGGTAATTTCTTCATAATAGTCTACAAAACCCCTTAGCCATTCATGTGGAGATGCACCGACAAATGGTGGTGGTTGGCTGTGATCACCGCACATGACGACTTTTGTGTTTTTGTTTAACAACCACTCGAGAAATATTTGTAATACATCTAATGACACTGTGCATATTTCATCCCAGATTATGATTTCAGGAATGAATTTATCACCCATACGCTCAGGAGTCCATTTGTCACCCTTCCATCGAAAGAAACTGTGATAAGTACAGGCATTTACCCCTCGCTGTATCATCTCTCTGGCGAGTCTGTGAGTCGGTGTTAGCACAATCATGTTTGTGAAATTCGTAGGATTTTTCCCACGGAATAATTCAATTGCACGAGTTGTCTTTCCTGACCCACCACAACCGTTTAAATAAACTGTCTTGTATCTACATATTGGATCAGATACCGGTGGTGCATTAGAAAATTCTGATTGAATTTCAATACGGTTACAACAAAGATATTTATCATCCATGGCAACGTCTGCGGATTCACAATACTCATGTAGCATCTCCTTTTTGAATCGCCAACGCCCCCAATTTTCTTCGGGATCTGTGAATTTAGCTACAGCTGATTTGTACTTATTGTGTATATACATCGAATCAGTGGCCACTCTAACCGCGGTATTAGGAAATCTATTTATCATCGAAAATAGATTAATAGAAGCATAGGCTAGCATTGAACCTCTCAAATGTGTATACTGGGAATTATATCCATCACAGTAGGTAACAACCGTACCCATTTTCTCACCATTGGATAGAAAAGCATCCTTACGGGATACAAGTTTTCCCTGTTTCATTAAATCCGTTACAATAAAATCGTATTCAGCGACATCTATGATCAACCGCGAAGAATATTTTGCGTTGTCGTATCGTCCACCCTGGGTAAATTTACCGATTATTCTTCGTCCGAGATCCTTTGCTTGTTCTTTTTTAATTTCAAATAACTTCTTAGACCGATTCATGATTTGTTCTTCATTGAAATCAGGGAATTGTTTTCGCTGTTCGCTGAATATTCTATCTAGATCGGGTTGTGGTAGCCAAACTTCTTTCTGATCTCGATAGCATATAATAGCATCGGAAACAATCAACGATATTAGCATACCACAATCAATCATATATCTCAATAGCACTATTGGCATCCAGGCCTTTTCAGATAGGTGTTTACCGAGCCAAACATAACACACGGATGTAACCCTGTAGCTAATTCGAATGATATCACACGAGCGAATCCGGTTAAATCAAAATCAGGCAATGGTCCATTAATCGCAACACGAGTCATTTCATGCGTGGGGTGTCCAAATCGTTTGAAGTACTCAGCGCATTCCCCATATCCGAGAAAACTTCCGGGATAACACGCGGCTATATCAATTGAAATCATACCATCACGATGGTATTTCGTATTCCACAGTCCTCCATGACCAAATTGACGCAACTCAATTTAACATCCTCGAGAAAATCACTTCGTGTTGGACGCCATGAGTTTTTTTCTCTTGCGAAGTGAGCTACCACTGATGGAATAGTAAAACTATCCGTGAGTAGTTTTTCATGGAAACTCTCTGGTGAAAAATCACTAGCGATTTTTCTCATTCTATTATCTAATTCTTCAACGCGATATAATTCACCATTTGGTTTTACAAATTGATCGAATCCTATTTCGGGATCTTCATCACTTCTAAGTAACCACACTGACACAGGATCATCCTTACACAACGCATGAATAGCATCAAATAATCTCTCTTCATAGAAAACATCCCCGATGAACTCCTTAGGGATATATTTCACGGTTCGTTCTCGTGGAAATACTGTTACCGCAGGTGTCCACGCGTGTTTATTATGATCAATAATCTGTATTGGT
The DNA here is from genome assembly GCA_030141615.1 of Unio pictorum. Taxonomy (NCBI): domain Eukaryota; kingdom Metazoa; phylum Mollusca; class Bivalvia; order Unionida; family Unionidae; genus Unio; species Unio pictorum. Next base: position 2,890,077 of record JARLTB010000108.1, read on the forward strand.
GCTCCATTTTTGTTATATTTCGGTTTGTATAAAACCTCTCCGGTTATCGTCATAACTGTTATTGGAAATCTTAATGATGCTTCTAATTTAGCTATATCAGAAATCTTTGCACCATGCTGTTTCACTGTCAGTTCCCACTCGGTTATTTTCCTACGTCGCAGATCAGTTAGTTTATTTCCTCGGGATGCATTTGTGAAGTGTTCTATTATTCGTTCTGCTACACAATTCAGTGAACTAGAATACTTCATAGGAGCTAGTTTTGCGATATCGGGTTTATTATTTAACGGATATATCCCATAAACCATTGCTGTTACGGGATAAGATCTTTCGTAGTATGGTTTGTCAATACCGGTTAGAATTCCTGGTTTGGAATCTCTACTCACAATGACAGCTTTTTTATTCTTGAGGATTGGTTCAAATTTATCCTTAATAATCCATTTACCATCGACTTCGATAATGAATTTGATTCGGAAAAAATACCGTTTTTCCCCAACACGTGAAATTATCACTGCTGCTTTTTCATCATTCATTGTAGCGTCAACAACACCATCAATTCGAAATGTTGACCAACAATAAGATGCTCCATCACGTTTGAATTCATTAAAACAATCTCTGATTTTACTAATCATGGCTTTATCAAGAATTGTATTCTTTGGTGTATTAGAAACTATATCGAGATTGAATTGAGCATCCTTCCAGGATAATTTCTTGGACGTTTTTTTTGGTTTATCGAGATTAAATTTAGGATTGATTTTCAATAATCTCTTAAACTCTCTCATGTTTCCGTCTATTGGACGTTTTTTGGGTTTATCGAGATTAAATCTAGGATTGATTTTGTTACGTTTTTTTGGTTTATCGAGATTAAATTTAGGATTGATTTTCAACAATCTCTTAAACTCTTTCATATTTCCGTCTATTGGACGTTTGAGATTAATTTTTAATAATCTCTTGTTACGTTTTTTTGGTTTATCGAAATTAAATCTAGGATTGATTTTCAATAATCTCTTAAACTCTTTCATATTTCCGTCTATTGGACGTTTTTTGGGTTTATCGAGATTAAATCTAGGATTGATTTTTAATAATCTCTTAAACTCCTTATCAGCATTGAATTCAGCATTTTTCGAAGGCGTTCTCCTTAATTCCCTCATGCTATAATTAAAACAAGCATTTAAATGAAAGATTTATATATAATGAATCACTGTAAGTGGCTTATGATTGGATCAATAACCCCGTGTAACAAATCATGCAGAAATGAGTTCTGTGGGTATCATATGCAAAGCTTTCGTCGTGGAAGCCTTGGTCCGTTACCCTGTATTCGATGTGGGGTTGGGGTCAGGGGGAAATCGCAGTTGTGTTTGAATTGCGGTGGAAAGCGATACAGGGAGTTGAAGCGTTATTATGATAAAAGAATAAAAAATGGACAATCAATCAGAAATTATGACCCTGACGCTGACAAAGTCAGTATCCTTGACGCTGACAAAGTCAGTATTCTTGACGCTGAAAAAGTCAGTATCAAGGATAAAATCATAAGAACTCCTCAAAACTACATCGAAAGATTCATCATTAAACCAAACGATGAATTAGACAAACAATAGTATTATGTATACGAATGAACCAAGAATTCAGACAACACCCTGTGATCACAAATTATGAAGCATCCAGTGATGGTGTTGTAAGAAACCGTAGACTGAAGAAACCAGTTGGTGTTGTGAATAATCAAGGGTACTTGATATTTACTGTTAAGGAGGGAAAAGAAACGAAAACTTATCTCAATCATCGTTTCGCATTTGAGTGTTTTTATGGATTGATCGAGGATGATTCTGTCATTGATCATATCGATTCTAATCCAAAGAATAATTCTTTATCAAATCTGCAGGCTATCACACAAAGTGAAAATTCCAAACGAGGGAAGACTGGAAAATGCAAAACGGTTGGGAAGAGACCTGTGAAATCTTTGAATACGATAACTAACGAAGAAAAAGTATTTCAACCAATAACCAGCGCCGGTGGGCACTTCGATATTTGTGGATCCTCAGTACGAAGAGTTGCAGAGGGGATTTATCGATCGGCGATTTCAAAAGGGACGGGACAAAAAATTCGATTTAGTTATGTCTAATGCGTCATATTTTTCATTTAGAAATATATCATTATTATAGAATAATGAATTCTGAAAACATGAATAGCATTTTATCCGAGATTTCAAAATTGAAAAGTTGGGATATTGAACTATCAGATGGGTTAAATCCTGATCAAATCATGTCTGATTTTCAGGATATAGAATACGGAGTTAGCACTAACAAGTATATGCTACCAAAGAAGTATGCGCTCATCAAGAGAATTCAGAATTCTATTCGGAACTCTCTCGCATTTTCCAGTGACGTAAGTGTATTCGCTCCGTTATATACTATCGTAGAAGAAAAGAATAGGGGTACGAATACGAATTGAAAAGGGAGGTTAATTCTAAAATTAGAAACCTACGGGCGTTAATTTAAGAAAATGAACAATTTTGATTGACCGACCATTTATCATTATTTGATTGACCGACCATTTATCAATATTTGATTGTGACCGTCCATTTATCATTATTTGATTGTGACCGTCCCTCAGAGAGATTTTTCTTTTTTTTAGCATTTTTTGATTGATAATGTCAAAATCAGTGAATACAAAATTGATGGCTGATTCGGATTGATCAAAAATAGAATGGCGAAAGTGTGATATTAATTATTTTATATACAATTTCCACACTTTCGCCATCGATGAACGAAGCTGTCTCACGGTGAAATAACACTTCCACGGTGACTTTGTCACTGGTGTTAGGTCGGGATTTACAATTGAAAAATTGTTTCTGATTTCAAATAATGGTCAATGAAGCATTAACAACCCGATTGGCTCGTGAACGATTAGATGCAATTAAGAGATTTGTACCAATTCGTGACTCTGTACGGAATAAACTACAACAACGACAGAGTCTTCAGACTGATTTTGCTGCGGGATCTGAAGAATTTTTTAAACCAGTAACAACAGTAACGAAGGGGATAGAGCGTGCTATACTGGGAGATGATCCTGACGGTAAAAGAAAAGAAGAGGGTCTTATTCCTGTGTTAGAAAAAATAGCAAGAAGAACTAAACAAACAAAAAAAATCCTTGCAATCACGTCCTCAGGATATATCAACCGCTTCGAAACGAACATTTAAAGGATTTCAGGAAGAACTAGTTAGTGGACTACCTAAATCAATTATATTTACTGAGAGCGCTAAACAACAAATTCTCAACGAGGATATAGACAATTTAGGTAAATTCGCTGCTAACAGCTATGATTCACAAGAGAAGTTTTTCACGGATAATTATTCGGATTATAGAATGTCACATAATGAATGGGCTGATATAGTGTATGAAATAAATACTGGGAGTTTAGATAGAAGGATGAAGGAATACAGAGACTTCAAGAGAGAATTTCAACTCCAAATAAGACAGCCATACGATGAGAAGAAATTTCTGGGGAGTGGTCTAGTTGGAAACGCTAGCGTTTCATGTCCTGGTAGTGTTCTCAGTGATATATCACGATTAGAGGTTCTTGTAGGAGGGCTCCGAGCCGGAAATAACTCACCGGAAATAATTAATGAAGCAGCTGATATCTGTAGAAGATTATTTCAGGGTGGTATCATGGATATCAGCACATATCGATATTTCATTAGCGAGTTAGTGGAAAGTGGGTATCACAGTGATTAATCACCGAGACTGAATTGAAAAGTCAATTGAAAAATTGTTTCTGATTTCAAATAATGATCATACACTACAATCATGATAAACCAACCCCCGTCTACGTAGTTAATTCACGGTTTCCGGTTTATAGAGCATACTACGGAGATGGTTTAGGTAATACCATTTTAGGATTATTTGCGAGAATGGCTCCAAAAGTGATGCCGTTAGCTAAACAATTATCAATGAAAGCAATTGATGTTATTCGTGATAAGGGTATTAGTGCTGTTGGAGATTTCGCTGGAAAAGCGTTTTCAGCCGCAAAGAATAAAATGACATCATTAGTGAAATCACGAATGAAATCCAAAGGATTTTCAAAACCGTTACCGTCTACAGCGGAAATGCCTGCAAGTGTTAGTAGAATTATAAATAACGCAGTAGACGAAAAATTAGCGTCGATGGCTTTAACCCCCGACCAAAGCAATATTGCAAATATTATAGCAGGAAGTGGCTTTAAAAAACTACGACGATGAAATGGAAAATCGCGATTTAGACTCTGATAAATAGAATAAAATGTTCAAAAGGTCACATGATCCAGCGTTTGATATAGACGCCCCAGTTGGCAAGGATGATTCTGTACGCGATTATCAATATTACGCCTATCATGCCATAGACTCAAATAGTCGAGCAAGAATTGATCTTCAAGTCCATGATACCAGTAAATACTTTTTGCCCTGTGAAGCGTTTATCGAAATCGAAGATGAAATTGTAACAGCTGCTTAGACTCCTACTGTACCAGCACCATATCCAGCTGGTACTCAAGTCGGTTTTGTCAATAATGGTATTATGGCGTTATTTGAGAGTGCTAGATATCTCATTGATGGAAAAGAAATTGAGGCGATAGATCGTGATGTTGATGTGGCTACAACAATAATCGGGTTAGCGAGATATTCCGATGATTATACAAGATCAGCAGGACCCTCTATGATGTTTGCAAAAGATGCTACAAATACCGCTGAAGGAAAACAATTTGTTGTAAGACGACCAAAAAAACGTGATAATAATGATGCTGAGGTCGAGGATATGATTATAAACAACGATGCTAATTTCAATCTAGGAGCTGCAACACGAAACTCAATGTTGCAAGGAGCGCGTAAATCATTTTCATGCGCGATTCCACTGCATCACATATTTGGATTCTGTAGAAACGTCCGAAAAGTTATTTATGGGGCGAAGCATACAGTATCGCTTGTACGAAAGGGTGATAATAATGACGCAATTTGGAGGATTCCAGCAGATGCTGCAAATCCAAATGCTGATGCCGGTAAAGTCAATTTAACAAAAATATCATTGTGGATGCCAGTGTTGACTCCAGCAATCACCGCAGAAGAACGATTACTATCATTTATGGACCAAGCAGGAAAGTCGTTGTTAAGTTGGTTATCAGTGAGTACAGATGTTAAACAATCAGATATCAACGGGTTATTCACTTGGAACCTAGCATCAAAACAAGGTGTTGCTGCGCCACGTCATATATTTATTGCGTTACAAGATAACACACGAGTTGGCAATCAACTCTTCAGTCATATGATATTTGATCAATTAGGTGTGAAAGACGTCTCACTGAGAATAAACGGCCAGCAGGAACCATCCGAGGATATACAACTTAATTACACAGAAAATCATATTGCACGAGTTTATCATCGTCTGTTGTCATTTATGGCACGCGACCAAAATGTCGATACTGGTCTACAAATATCACAATACGATTTTAAAAATCTGTATCCGATCTATTACTTCTCAATGGAACATCTCGATTTGATGAGACAATCTGTCGTTGATATACACTTTAGAGCTAATGTGCTTCGTGGTGCTATTGCTGATTATAGAGCGGTTGCTGTCATTTTCAGTGATAAATCAATGCTACTTGAAGGTGTTGGAGGAAGAATGAGAGTGGTAGATGCCCCAGTAGAAAACATGTAATTGAAACCGTAAACGATTTTCTCGATTTAGAATCAATCTATTATGTATATGTCATATAGTGTTATTAGTGTTGCGTTAACTCCTGGTCAAATAAAAAAATTGCAATCGGAATCAGCTAAAAAATGTGGAACCACAATCACGTTGAAACCCAATCAAATGACTGGTGGTGCAAATAAACTATCGCTGACAACTCGTCAGGTGAAACATTTCAATGATGCACTTGCAGCCAAAAAAGGTGTTCAGATTACTCTCTCTGCGGCTGCTATCAAAAATATGATTAAAACAGGCGGTATATTTCCGTTGTTAGCTGCGATTCCAGCATTGATTGCAGCAGCAGCCCCAGCGGTGGCTAAAGCGGCAGCGTTAGGAGCCGTTGGTACTGCAGCAGGAATGGCACTAAAGAAGGCAACTGGGAAAGGATATAAATAAAAGGGACGATCCGTTCACGGATTGGGTCTAAGACTACCAGGAACCCCGTATTCGTGGTACAGCGGAAAGGGTCTAAGACTACCAGGAACCCCGTATTCATGGTACAGCGGAAAGGGTCTAAGACTAGGACCGGTTTATTAATTCAGAAATCTTCGATTTCCGAACCTATGGTTCCCATGTCCAATTTTGATTTACTCGATGCTGCTAAAAAACTAGCGATTAAAAACTTCAGAGGTGTTTTTATGAAAGATCAATTACCTCATCAACCAAACAGCGTTGAAACCGGAATCATTAATTTAGATAACAGCACCGGACCTGGAACTCACTGGGTTGCATACGCTATTGATCCACGTGGGATTGTCTATTTCGATTCATATGGATTAGCCCCACCAAAAGAGTTTTTGCGTTATATAAAACCCCTTCCAGTGAAGACTTGGTATTCTACGCTACCAACACAAACGATGATTGACCCACCAATATGTGGCAGCGAAGTATTAAATGTCCTTAACTCTATTTCTAACTCCTTGAGTAACCCAAGCAGAAAACCACCACATGTTGTCGTTAATGAATACACTAGTAATCGCTGGAAATCGAAACGATTTTAGAGAGAGAAAGAGTTTTACAATAACATGATTGATATTTGGGGGAGATCATTGAAACCCAAACCCGATGGCATTGCACCCCCTGATTCTATCAAGGATATAAAAAAAACAATCAAAGATGAAATCGCTGAGACGTTAAATTTAACAAGTGTTGACCCGAACGAAATAGTTGTATTTCAAGACAAACAGGGTAAATTGAAATCCAGTGATATGTCATTGAATGACATTTTGATACGGCAGCGCGACGCCGCTGAAAATTCTGTTGCGCTGTATTCCAACGACGGACGACTTAAACCAGGCGCACTTGTGTCTACGATCACAGACGCGATTGCCGCCCACGACAAGATGATTATCACCAACAACCGCATGATTGTCGACAACGACAACAGGATTACCACCCAAGACAACAAGATTGCCACCCAAGACAGCATGATTGCCGACAACGACAACAGGATTACCACCCAAGACAACAAGATTGCCACCCAAGACAGCATGATTACCACCCAAGACAACAAGATTACCGCCCACGGCCGTGAGCTGGATGATCATATACGAGGTTATAATTCATTTCGCAAAAATGTCGTACATAAATTCTTTGGAACCCCGCTTGTGGTTGGCATGACTCTCGCTGAAATTAAAAACTATCTATCGCTATTCTTCGCTAACAAGGACACGGGAAGGATGATGATTGAAAATGAAATCAAGGCAAATTATCTCGAGATTTCTAAACTAATAGAAGATTTTGAAAAGGTAAGGATTCCGCACAAGGACATTAAAAATATCGTGTATACGATCAAACATGGAATCGTGGATTGGATAAGAGAGAGAAGAACTTCATCGTTTACCAACGATCTCTTGTGGGATGAGAAGGAAGTGAAGGTTGATGGTATCTATAGATTAACGTGGGCCTCTATCGATCAATTTAATATGATCATGGACAATAGAACCTACTCTGGTGGCTTCGCGACGTGAATTATCGAGACTGGCATAACACCAAGCTTTCAATTCGTCGCGGTTGATAGCTCCACCATTAGATCAAAAATAGCCTGGTGTATAGAACTCGTAGATCATTTTTCCGGCTGAAGTACTAGCAATTCCCGCTAACGATGACAAATAATTGAAAACACTAGTGTTTTTAAAATAACAATGATTTCATCAACGCAATGTCGCTATGATCAGGTCAGAGAATTTCAGAATAGACTCAAAACCCTCACTGAGGAGTATAAAAAAAATGAAAAAATACCGACGAAGAATCACCGCAATTGATATTACTATGTACTCGGTGTCAAGCGTTCTCGCTGGCGCCGGAATAATACTTGCATCGGTTACAATGATTGCCCCGGTCGTAGTTCCAATTTGCATTTCTGCGGTGGCTACAATCGGGGGTATATCAACCGGGATAGCAAAAAAGATATCATCATGCAGCCAGAGTAAACTGCAGAATTACTTACTTCAATTTCATATTGCATCAACCGCATATTCGCAGTTATCCCTGATGATATCGTCATCACTCGATAATACAATTATATCAGATAGTGAATTCTCAGCGATGGTCAGTATTTTTGATTCCGCGATATCGAAATTAGAGCGACAACATGAGTATAATAACAATGACAACACCGATGGAATTGGAAAACACGAACCCAAAAAACTAAATGATCTCAATAATATCAACCATACCAGATTGTGAGTTCTCAGTGATGGGCAGTATTTATGATTCCTCGATACCAAAATTAGAAATAAATCATGAGTATAATAACAATGACGACACCGATGGAATTACTTCAACGAATAGTGGAGAACACGAACCCAGTACAAACAAGCATGATATCAATAACATCAACGAATCCTGAATTCAGTGTGAATTTCCCTAGCCCAGTCCCCGTGAAGGAGATAGTGCTAGCAAAACTACGAGTATACCACAGTTGGCCTAATATCAGATCAAAATCATTTGGTGGTCAACAACCCAATAATTCTTTAGTGTTTGCAAATAAGAATAAAGACGACGGAACCCCAGACTGGAAAGTTGTTTCGATACCAACAGGGTCATACCAAATCGAACAAATCAATAATGAATTCGCGCGTAGAATAAAATCGATTACTGGAAAAGAATCAAAAATCGCTATAACAGTTCATGAACCAACACTATCATCCGCAATTGAGATAAGTACAGAAGGATACGTCGTAGATATCTATCAGAGTTCTATTAGAACCGTAATAGGATGGCCTGAATTACCACCAGGGGGAAAAACCGTTGATTTACCAGAACCTCAAAAAACCGATTATATCACCGACAGGATAAAATCTGATAATCCAATAAGGAGTTATAAAAAATACAACGAATTGATAGTTTTCACTGCAGTGAAAAAATTCAACAACCCAATATATCACGCAACTCGACAAGAGAAAATCACTGAAAACTTCACAGCGATGAATAATGATTTTTCATTGTTGTTAATATCTCTTAAATCCGGTTCTCTCACCGGAGATGAATTTATCAGCGTCGTAGAAACATGCAACAAAATCATCAATGACATGGAAACATTTCATTTGCAAATCATTCAAGTAGTATTAGGTGACAGTAATCCTATAACGAGAACAGAATTTGCAACGAAATATAATATACGCGAAGAAGACATTCCAGCATTCAAACTACCAGGGTATAATATCCTAGAACTACAAAAATCTCTCAGTGATGCCATCGATGTTGGTTTTGAAATAATTCATGATGCATGGAAAAAAACAACATTACAGGAAATAAAAATCCTCAAACATAATAATGATCCAGATGGTGGCGGTAGGCATATCGCTCCGTTCAACATGAATATTTCATCGGTGATTGCGCTTAATTTAGTATGTGATGTTATCGAAGGAAGCTATCAAATTAATCTCGAACGATCAAATCAAGCTCAGCAAGGATATATTCTTTATTCGTTTTCACCAACAGCTCCTCCAGGATTCCTAATTATTGAAAATCCAATTAATCCTGTCTACATGCGATGCCATAATAATTCATTAACCAGAATTAAGTTCAAACTCACAGATCAGTCCAATAATCTAATTGATCTACAAGAGGAGGTGTTAGCGATTAGTCTGTTTGTGGAATCCAAAAAAAAAAAATTGCTTTGCAATTTCAAAGGATTTTCATCATAAAGACTGGATCAAATCATTTCTTATTTTTTGTTAACTCAGAACTGAAAATTCTAGCAGCAGAGAGGGTGGATGACAACAAGTTGCGAGCGAAATTAATTAAAAAATCGTAAAATCTCAGTTTTCATTTTTTTAGTTAAAATAAGATTTCGTAGGGAAAGCTAGTTAAGATTTCAATCAAATTTTGTCTCAAAACGTTGTAGGGTTCACCCTCTCTGCTGCTATTTCTCTTATCTGTGATTAGAGAAGCGAGTCTTTCTGACTTCAGTGTGAATGAACTGATGGTGCACAGTCTGAACTTCCTTAATGTGTAATCCGGACGTAGCCATACGACCAAATATGGCCACCCGTCAACATACTTATTGGCTATCATTTCATTTTTGCAGATAGAGGTTCTCAACTCCAGTACACAGGATCGCCTATGCTGTTTTACGTCATTCGACAGAAATTTTGCTGCCTTACCAATCTACTCAATAAATTGGAATTCTAAGAATGTGTAGTCTGTTACTTTACAATCGTATTTTTCTTGTTGACATTGCAATCCAAGAGACATGTACAAATGTAAGGAGTTTTGCTTTCGCTCATAAGGGCGCAACGTTATTCAAATAGTATATAGTTGTGATAGATAAATAAATGAAAATTAACTCAATATAAATTAGTGAAACATTACTTTAAGACAATTTAGGGAAATTTCAATCTTATTACGTTTACTAAAGATTCTGTCCTAATATCTGTATTCATTTGTTGGATGCATATAAATGCAAGTCCAATACTGTCTACCTACTCTGTTATACGTAAACCACTTTTAAAGAATATACACGGTCCAGTTGGTCCCATTAATACCTACAATACAAGGAGTGTTTCAATCATGAATTAAACAACCAAGAAACTGAAGAAAATTATTATTTGGTAACCATATTTCATTTCCTAATAATTTCTAACAGAGAGACGAGTCTTGTCTTGTGTGAATATTAAAAGCTGCTTATAGAATGTGCAGGCAGTGGCTGAGCAATGATTTTGCCTGAGATTGTAAAACACGGGTGTTGACTATGTTGGACTAAAACTATTTGATGTGTATGGTATTAAATTACAGCAATTGTTGTGTAAGTGTTATCCCAGTTACTATCAAGTTGTATAATTAATGTAGACTAATCATGCCTAGAGAAAATCCGGTCATAGCTTAGCTATATAATGGGTTTATGCTAATGGGATTGTTTGCTTAAAACTAGTTATATCTAGCAGTAATAGTTAAAAGATGACTATAAGTATTGTTTAAAAGCTGCTTGACGTTAATCATCAAATGAATTGCCATTTAACACTAAAATGGCTAGTGGTCAGGCTCTGATATTGATGAATTTGGTTGATCCATGGAAACGGTTATGAAACGTTGAGTTTATTATGTTTTAGAAACATCATTAAGGAATAATTTTATGTTTGTCTGGATGACAGCTCACTAAATATTGATGTTATGGGGACATACTCTATTGACAAAGTGGGACGTTTTTACAAGAATATCTCTCCAAGCATCAGTATGCGTTAGATACATCAGTGTCAGAAGAATCTGGCACTTTGCAAGATGATAACATGACCAAGAGAGATGATGTTGAAGCACTTGGAGTATCAATAGCTCTAACAATGATATCTTACTCAAGCAGTTGATTTATGGATATAGAATCAATACAAATGATGTATGTGTGTTCGTTTTGGGTCTGTAACGCAGCTTTATAGATTTTCAAGTCATATCACTACAATGTCCGCAGTAGGACAGTTTACAGTGATGTCTAGCACTTAGTTATTATGCCGCAGACATTTAGCATCATGTCCCACCCAGTCACACTATCCTGACACCGGTCATATACCAAAAAAATGTCTAGGCTTTAAATGCCATGCATTTGAAGGATTCTGTCTTTTCGATTGTAATGATTTGTAATATCTCTAATACTTAGTTTCATCTGTAGCAATTATGTTTTTTTTACATGACAATATAATGTCCTACTTCTGATTCATATTTGTTATAATTTTCTACACGACCAATATGATGAAGTCGAATAATTAATGAGTTTTATAGATCTAGGTATATGAAGAGTTTGTATGGTTCTTCTCGTGTCCATATTTTGTTCACCCACCTTTAACACAAATGAAAAAAGTTTTATAAGTTTGTTAGTTTTCAAATATAGAATACTTTTGAAGCCTAAAATCTGAATATCGACACTTAGCGTGTGACACATTAATCAACTTAACTGTTACCTTCATCCTCATATAAACTAGTGTTAGTTATTGTTGATATATTACCAGCTCTCAAAAAAGTATAATAATAATAACAACAGCAGCAACAACAAAGATAATAATAATAATAATAATAATAATAATAATAATAATAATGTAAAATTGATAGAGTACATACTATACAAGATACAGTATAAGATTACAAACATATACAACAACCAATTTACAAAAACGAACACAATAGTTTACAAAACAAAAACTGCTGACACTAATTAAGAAAGTAAATATTTAATTTTCAAGTCTGTTGTTGTAGTGAAATTAGGTGAGTTTTAAGAGCACTTATAAATACGAATACAGTGTCCTTGTGGCTTAGATCTATGTGAAATTCATTCCACATAGTTGGACACTGGTATACAAACCATATCAGTTTATTTTTTAGGAACAATGAAAACATTGTTAATCTCAAAATCGCTTTGAAATAGTGCTGTTTCCAAGGAAAAGTAGCGAAAATTAGAATTTGGTTTCTAACTTTATATGAAACCGAAACAATGAAACCTACCATATCATGTATCCCCAACTAGCAGATAGTGTCACAACAAATTATTAAAGCTTAGTATTAAAAAAAAATTCAAAATGAAGTTCGGAGAAAGGTTATGTATACATCGATATTATGGTAAGCAATAAATGCAGACAACGTTCAACAACCTTCTCTCTGGTCGACCTTCAGGATATGTTTACACATGTTGTTAATGACAAAGTGTATTTTATTAATAATAAGCTTCACAACACAATTTTAATTGACCCTATATCATTATACAGTCACTCTCTCTCTCTCTCTCTCTCTCTCTCTCTCTCTCTCTCTCTCTCTCTCTCTCTCTCTCTCTCTCTCTCTCTCTCACACACAGATACACACACACAGATACACAAACACACACACATGCACACACACACATAGAGATACACACATATATATACTGAACTACTGAAGTGTTTCTTTGGAAACTTTGAAATAGGGTAATATAACTGCAATTGTTTGATATTAACAAAGTAGTAAAGCATCATCAGGAAATAAATATCACTACTAGATGGGGATCAAAAGTAACAACATCGCCGTGTTACTATTATTAGCAAAATCATTAATTCCTATCATTAACCTTCATTGCTTTGACAATGTTGGCCTGGATTCCGTCAGTGAAACGTAGCACAGAGAACAAAGTTTGTGTATGATTCTGTATCAAATGGCGTGCCAGTGTAGGGTACAGAGCAGCGGATAAGTGTTCTCTGCTTGAGGTAATATAACGATTATTCAATCAGCAGTGTTTTGAACTTCTCAAGATATGAAGCTTTGCATATCTTTATGACATGCTGATGCAATGTAAGAGTACTCTCAAGATTAACACCTATGTTACGTGGTGACTGTACATCAAGTTTTGGGGATCATCAAGGCAGCTTTACGCTGTCCCCTGGAAATAAGGTAATATTATTACATGTGTTTGGCTGATAGTTGCTTAGTATTGTTACTACATCAGGTTTAAGTGATTACAAGAATCAACAGTTTCTTTAAACAAGAGCAATGTTATTACTGATACATTGGCTTGTTGATAAACAATGATGCATTGTTACTACATCTGTTTTGGAGATCACAAGACCAGTGTCTGGAAATATAATAATGTTACAAAGATGGGTTTAGAGCGATGCTTTGTAGTATTGTTACTACATCATGTTTCAGAGATCATGATTTAGTGATTGAAAACAATGAAATGCTACTAGATGGGTTTGTAGGGGATATATATCTGTATTATTGTTACTACATCAGGTTTCAGAGATCACAAAATCAGTGTTTGGAAATAGGGTAATGTTCCTACATGGGTCTTGTATGACCGCCGAACCTTGGGATGATCTGGAGTTTTGCACGTGTAGTTCATGTCGTTGCCCATGTATGAGCCTCTCTAAAATAATCTTTGCAAAAACCATAATGTCCTTCATCTTTGTAGATATACAGTATGCAACACAGGAACTTCTGAAAATATGCCTCAAGGATGTTCGGAATGTTCGATCTATACATAGCATTTGCAATGATATGTTGCCAGTTTTAAAAATACCGGTAAAAGTTAACCACGATGGAAATGTATATATTGGCTTTCTTTAGCTGTAATTTAAGAGCGAAATTCTACAAGATGATTCTAGCTTCGTCCTGATGAATCCAATATTTCTTAGATATTAAGTAAGCTCTCGGGTTTTCATCAATGTTGCCGAACCGGTACAGAGAAAAACAAAATGTTATTAAATACTTTGGATAGTGATTGGTCGAGAGCAATGAAGGTGACCGAGGTGGCTTGAAAGACGTGCAAGTATTTAGATATTCTTCTCCCATATCGTAGATTGGGCATGCAGTAAGATATTTTACTTGTCAAGACCTAAATATTTTAACTGTAATAATGACGTCATTGCGAAAGTCAACTGATAGTTTTATCTTGTTCCGAAATAGTTTGATGTTAAGTCATTAATGAATCTGTACCATCTAAAAGGTCTATGGGGTGTCACATTTTGTAGCCTTTGTTCTATTTCTTCTGTGAATATACTTTCTTGCCAACGAACCATTGTATATCGATCCTATTGCGATCTCATATACATACTATTGTTAGAAATGAATTTACGCATCCATAGAATATTAGTTAACTAGTTTCATTAGATACAAACGATGGATCAGGCTAATTGACGCGTGCCTTTCTGCAGCCTTGGACTGAGTGGGATGTTTATGGATAGGGTTGTGACATTCGTAGAGGCAAAGAGAGTGATGACGTGTAGGTAGACGTATCCTGGAGTCATTGTTTCTAAAAGGCGAATGTAATACTATAAAACCAGAATGTTTATATCATAATAATGGGCGTTTCCGAAAATTGAAAGTATACAACGGTAAATGCTTTAATATTCAACGAATAAGTTACGATGCGTAACTAGTGTGGAAGTAATTTCTGCGCTTTAGAAATTGTATATGAGGAGCACAAATAAATATTTTAGTGTGCAATTGGTTAATACACATCAATACACTATATTTGGATTATACACTTTATGAAATTTTTTTCTGATGAAGGATAATGGAGGTAGTTTATGATTATTAGCAATCTTAATAGACGAACTGTTGTGTATTCAATTAAAGAAACTCTGCACACGTAGGTGATATTCAAACAAACTATGTGTGTTTGTCCAACATGTAGCACAAAAAGAATAAAAAACTGCAAAGAAAACAAGCCGGTTAATATACAGAAAAACTTCAATGTCTCATATGTATCTTTTCAAAATGAAAGCGAGGAAGAAAAGTTTTACCCATATAGTAATTTAATTAATCTTTAAAGAACATCTTTTGGTTTTCAATAAAACGTAAATCACATTCCATCCAGGTTACGAATGGCAACAAAAGCATGCAACATTTATTTTACATCACAGGTTCGACAAAGTGTGGTTTCAAAATATATCTGGCTTGTAATTTCTAAAGCGCGTTGATTAAATTAATCATATTTTACAATATTGACGTATATAAAATGTTATATGCTGCATAATCCGCGATAATGTTTTGTAGTTATATAACTTTCTATTCTTTTATTTTTCAGCAAATGATCAGCTTAGTGGTATTAAGCAGTATATTGGTAATGTATCAATGCCATGCAGATATAATCAGGACATACCAAGTAATTTATCAAACCGTACAATATATGTTTTTAAACCTAAGGATGCGATTGCCAGTGTTATATCTTTGATGAAGTTTAAAGAAATCCTGGTCATATGTGAAGTAACTGTCGAAGGTGGTATGCAATTTCTTAAATGCTCTAAATAGTGTAACATATTCCAAATTAATAAGAATTCAGATGGGATGATCATGCAAGGTTTCAAATAAGAACCGCAAGCAATGCCAATATAGTTAAGACTGATTATACTGGATGTTTCCATGGTAAAATGGGATAAACTTAACTCAGAAATATGTTTTGGAGTAAAATATACTATTATTGTGCAAATTATTATTTTTAGTTGGACTCGTATTATAAAACTACTTTTTAATTTGTTTAATGTACTTGATTAGTATATCTTTAACACGAAGACAATAGGGTGCTAAATATTTATCAGCTGGGTCAAAACTTTAAGGTAAATAATATATGTAAAAGGCATAAATAGATGGCATCGATATTTTGTTCTTCGCTCGATTAGGCCATTCGAAGGAGACTTTGTACAATGATGTTTGAGATAGGTATTAGCATGCTGACATCAGAGTGCAACATTAATAGCACAGGAACCTGGTAATTGTCATGACCAGATATCATGTATATACTCATTTTGTCAAAAATATATATGTTTTGATTAATTATACTGATAAAACAAGTATCACAATCAATTCACTAATGTATCAACGTGGTCATGGAGGCAGGTATGGATTGTCCAGTATTTCTTGAATAATATTATGATATGTCATTAACATGCAGGGAAAAGATTCCAGATTCAAGGAGAATTGGAGATTTCAGTAGATGACTTGAAACAGAAGAAAATTCAAATTTGGAATATGTTGTGTTTGCTACCACATAGTTTAGCTTTGGTAGATGCATATCATATAAGAAATACGTATATGTGATATGTCACACCTAATATGTGAAATACAGCTTGTTATAGATGTTTTATGATTTAGGGTAAGCATTAATTATATAGGTCGCAGTCGGATCAATTCGTTATATTAAAAGCAAGATGTTTCAAAAGCAGATAACATCACATTATGATTATGTTCATCGATATTAATTTTGTGTAGAATTTTCCCTCCAAAGTTTTTGTATCTGATGAAATTGATAATTTTCTCTTGTTGAATGTCTTTCAACAGAACTCGGCTAACATTTTGTTAGATTATTGTTTTAATCCATGTAATGATGCATCGATAAAAGGCCATTACTCTGATACTGTGAGTTTAACTTATGAAAAAGGTGTGAAGATAAAGGCAGAAGTAACTTTTAAAAATCATGTATACATTGCACTTTGTGTTTACTTGAATGCAAACTTTCATCTACAGTTTACATTGAGCATAATGGGTCTTCTTGACTGCTTTTGATTAATATTGTATCGATCTAAGTAATAAATAGAATTTAACATTGTGTATGACTGTTTTGTCTATTTGAAACAAAGCACATTAATATTATCTATTTAACAAAAATAACAGAGTGTCTTGGCGGCTTATTCTCCGAGTTTTGTAACTTAACGTGTGGGAAGTGTTTCGATGACCAACCATGTAACAAGGAGAATGGAACGTGTTCTTTGGGGTGCGATCAAGGTTGGATAGGAACATTTTGCAATGAAGACAGGTGCACATATGTAAATATATTAGAGGATGGTATTTGGATGGTACATTCCACTGTCGTAAATAACGGTTAATTGAAAGTTGACTTGTATTGCATTAGAATTTCTAAAACAACTACATCGTCGCTATATTATACTGTATTTCTAAATAGTTTTGTTTTTAAAATTTGAATATCACAGTTAACAGTTAAACTTAAGAATCTTTGATAGTATTCATGCACTTATTGTACGGTTGGATATGCCTATGTTAGTTGAATTATGATTTGCTATGTATGTATGTATGTATGTATATATGTATGTATGTATGTATGTATGTATGTATGTATGTATGTATGTATGTATGTATGTATGTATGTATGTATGTATGTATGTATGTATGTATGTATGTATGTATTTATGTATTTAGGTAGGTAGGTAGGTAGGTAGGTATAATTATTAGGTACGTTAATCAGTACAAATACGACCTAATTCATTATGTCAGTCTGAAACCATACTGAGATTAATTGTCATCAAATTTATGATTGTTGTACTTTCTCGTAGCTTCATGTCTATAATATTTCGATTCTGACCGTAAGAAATCATTTGTATGCACATTAAAGCTGAAACCATTTTTGTATTATACTTTCGCATATATTGGAGTGAATGGTGTTGCATTCCTAATTTTCCTTTACTTATGAAAAATTTACATTAGAAGTTAAATACAATTAATAAACATTAAGTGATATTAATATTGATAATAATGCAGTTGGTTAATTAGGCAGTTGATATCGATGGAGTGTTTGATTTTTAATGTTTGCTCTCACTAGACACTTTAAGTATTACACTTTTAATCTCATCGTATCATTTCTACACCATGAGTCAGTTTATACAAACAAGCCCATATCATTTGTTTATCAATATTCATGCATTATATAAATATTATTTTATCAAGAAGGAAATATACACAGAGTTTGAAATTTCTTGAGTGGTTTATGTTTATTTTATATCAGGCTGTAAAAGAGGAAACTACGGTTATAACTGCAATGAAACTTGTGGACATTGTTTATACGGCAATTACAGTTGCTCCACATCAGACGGAAACTGTACCAATGGATGCATAGCTGGATGGCAAGGTTATCATTGCAATAGAGGTATGATCTAATTTCTAAATAAGCAGATATGCCACAAAATATAAATATTGGTATTTTGCAGTAATATACATTTTCCTGTAGACATAATTTACTTCCTTGGGAATAATGGAAGCATGATAATCGACAGATTTTATTTTTCGTAACAGCTACAGACATGCAAGTAGATAAAAAAGGAGGACAGTCTAGACATAGCATCACAGTGCTTTATCTTTTTTGAGAACGAAAGTAAATAAAGACTAGTATTTTATTTTTCTTTATATAAACTATATGAAACTGATGTTTTGTGATGTTACTTGGTAATATTAAATCTTAGTATGCCAATACTGATCTAAAATTGATTGAGGTTTTCTAAATATAAGTGGCTCGGGAATAATGGAAGCATAATTATCGATTCATTTTTTTCTCGTAATAGCTACACACGTGCCAGTACAAAAAAGGGGACAAAATATACAGAACATTACAGTTCTGTAACATACATGAGAATGAAAGAAATTAGGTCTTTTACATTTCATCATAGAAACTATCTGAGATTGATGTTTTGTGATGTTACTCGGTCATCTAAAAGTTTAGTATTGAATAGTGATCTAAAAATCGATGGAGGTTTTCTAAAGAGTTGTTAAACACTGATTTATTTTTCCACGCTTTAAGAATTACAGAATTCTTTATTTATTAATATAGGTCTTTAGGTTTTTGGTAGCCAGTGGTGACAAATTAGGAAAACTACTATTACCTCGCAAATCCAGCCCTCGCAGGCAAAATATGTATAGTTATGAAAAGCTAAAAGTTATCTCCTCACCTAGATGCCAATTAAAACTGGCAGACTTCCAACTGATAACCGGACTTGGTGTCTTATTAAGGTAACCTCGTCATTTACTACTAGAACAAAAGGCACGCTCTATATATGGATGTCATTGCATGCAAGCTGTCCAGCTGTATGTGTATAGTGTGTGGGTTAATCTTATCGAAGAAACATATATTACTAGAAAACAATTTGGTTTCTTATTCATATAACTTAACGAAGAGTAATAAATTAGGAGAATATGTACGAAGTGCCAGAAGATACAGTCCCTTAGCCCAGAGAGACATCCCCTAAGGTATATAAGCATGATTATAGATGATCCTACTGTAAAATTGTGTTTCTTCAAAAAGAATAATAAAATTTCTCGCAAATAATGCCGTAGTCTCTTACCCGCATACTTATGAAGCTGTCAAACTATCCCTTTACATAACCTTTTGTACCATAGGAAAAGGTTCGGTCAGTTCAAGCTGAGCCTAGTGGATTGTAAAATCTCTGACAAATCTATAGATCTGAACTCCAATCTCCATCACACTGCATGGATTAAAACAGTTATTGAACAGTTGCACATATTTAAGGTTTGTGACCAATCAAATAAGTTCTTGCGTCTATATGCCAGCAGAAAATTCAGTTTCCGGTGTTATATGAAAAACTTATCACTCGCTTGATCCGGGACAAGTGTATCCGTGGTAGGAAATCACCCTACCCTCTTTATAGGCAAGATGAAGCGTGAACTCCGTCGACGCAACATCTCGGTCATTCTTGAGTATCAACTCATAGCTCACACTGGATTCTGTATATGACCTTGAGGTGAATTATGCAGTATATATGAATTATTAACTAAATATGATCATCGTTAGCCTTTTCTTGGCAATTCAAGCTGGGGGATCAGGGGTATCAATGACCCGTTTTGTCGGAAATGCCTGTAGATGGATACTATGACTGGCCGTCTCAATCTGACTGTCGTTCACTTACAAGGTTTGGATGCATAACTTAGATAAGCGGTGAACTATCTACGCTCTTGAGATCAGTTCATTGTACTGTTTCTCGCTGTGAAATAAATGTTTTGTGCACTCCATATAGAAAATATTAAATTGCCGTCGTTCGTCTTTCAAGTATTTTGCCGTCTCTCTTCCCATTCTGAGAATTGTTTGAACATTATTCATTTTTACGCTACAATGAGCCAGTGTATACATCAGCCAGCTTAGGTTATGTCAACGTGGATTTGTTGTTGAGGATGCAACGTTAGGGAACCTAAAAAAGGAATCGAAATGTCTAGCTACTTGTTTATAATCATCCGTGTTTTGAGATAACGCACCACAGTAAAGTTCGCAGACATAAAAAGAGCTCGATTTCCATGTAGTTATCCAGCTACCCTATGCAAAACGCATAAAACGGTTCTCATCTTGAGCTTATGAATATGCAAATAATGCTTGGGTGGGGGAGGCTACATTCATATTGCATCCCGAAATAGTAGAACATTTACTCCCCATTACACTGTTTTTGCATCAGTATTGATCACAATTGCCGGACGTTGTACTTGCAAAGGTGTCATTTACGAGAGTCCAAAGTGGTTTCCTTGTCTTAGAGATGCAACCTCACATTGTGTAGATTATGCCAGTTGGTCCAATAGTCTTTGTCTCCATTTGGACCGCATAATCAATGTAATTGGAGGCCAATATAGCAACGAAGGAAATATACGTGTTTTAACCCTCACGAAGCCTAGGTATTCTACAGTAGATGGATTGCTCCGTATAAGCAATATATCATTCCATTTATTTTCTTTTCTATCCCAGTGGGGGAACATTATGTTTTGAATTGAATATTGATTCTAGACCTAGTCAACTGAAATCTTGGAATGATACAAGGCTGTTTATTAAAGAGATAGATTATTAGAATGAGTGTAATATTATGGAGTAAAAAAACATTATATTATGTCTTTAAACAAAATATTACTAGCCTCTGGTAGGTTGCTGTTTCTAAGGACTAAGTAGAGGATTTGTGGAAGATGTTTGAATGAAGACGTATGGTCGCTGGTAGTCAATACTAATTATATAGGTTCCCAAGTGGACTGCATTGATAACTCGTTGCTGCATTTCAAAGTTAATGGAATACGCTTAGGTTGACGACCCCAAAAAGCATATAGTACATTTCTACCGACGCATGTATATTTGGTAAGATTGTTTCCCAGTCGCACGTGTCTTCTGAATGGTTGCACTACAAATACTGCCCTGAAACAGAGACCGTGATGGATGGAAATAATGAATCATTAGTGCCCTATTGCGAACTGTGCCATCTTGATCACTAAAGAGGATAGTATATGACTACGGTTGCGATCGCTGCTTGACCGATGATGGTATTTATTAAGAGTGAAGGTAATGAGCATTACATATTTTTCCACCTGCGGTTATTTCATAGGTACAGCTATTTACATGTCGATAGTATATTGGCGCTCTACGTTTATAGAGTTGGCCATTCTATAAATGTCTCCTACACAAGTCCAGTGCGATTCGGATGGGAGAGGATGTAATTTGTTTTTACGTCTATTGAAACATATATTAGATGCAACATTGATCTTACTGACATGACTTTAAAATCATCTGGAGGGTATCTAAATGGAAAACTTAGATTACGGAAGCAATTGAAAGTAGACACCTCAGTACAAAATGATATTCTGATGATGGAACTTTAGTCAAAATAGGTAATGTAGAAGGAACGAAGAGGCAAGGACGATGGGAGCGATCGCAAAACTTCTACCCAAGACGGCAATGCTCACTCTACATCGATATATATATATATATATATATATATATATATATATATATATATATATATATATATATATATATACAAATAATGGTTACGAAGGAACAATAGAGCTTGTTTTCTTCGTTGTGTATCGTTTTAGCAAAGCTGATGTTTATGGTGCTGCCTTCGAGGTAGTTGAAGATTAAATATCAATAGGCGGTTCTCTGTGTTTTCAGCACGTTATGAATCAGATCCATTAATACTGACCATATTGGTAAAATCACTGATACTTTTCTTATAATAAATTCATGTACAATCTGGACTTCAAATGAACAATTATTGTACTAGGTCATTCGTAGGAAAAAATTTTTAGTACTGCCTATACATATAAAATTACCGAAGCGTCCCATATATTAATATATGAGCTGCACCCGTTAAGCCAGTCAAATATATATAACAGACTTATACATATCCGACCACAGCAATAGTAAATGCATGTTCTGTATCACGCATCAGGCCTTCACTTGTTAATACTGTTATAGTAAGTCAATGAACGCAATTGCAATCTACGCAAGTGTGCTCAAGTGGCGCATATATGTTTGAAGACAGCAAAGTGAAAATTAAATTGACGATAGAAGATTCGAAAAGTTGACACTTTATAGATTCAGTATACATCCCTTAGAAAATGAACCTTTTACAACTGGGTTTTAGATAAAGAGCTTCCAAACTGCTTGTATGTATTTTGAGAATCCTCTCTGTCTGACGACGTGTGTGCTACACTGCACGAGTAGAATCAGTATTTCACAGAATTCGACGCTAATCGCGGTCTCAAGTAGAGATTACTCTATTTAACTGTGACCTAACTGGTGAAATAAAACCTTTAAGCGCGGTAGAGTTAGAGTTGCAATTTGGCAATAGTTCTTCTAAGGTATTATGATTGTGTATCATATTTGAAGGAGAATCAAAGGTAGTATCTACAAGATGACCTGTGGTAATTGTTTCTACAGCAATAACAGTTGTTCACATTTCACAGATATTGTACCAATAAATGCAAACTTGGATAGTTTGGAGATAAATTGGGAAGTTTTTCCTTAATAACTGAAATAATACCAGTAGATAAAATAATGAGAAAGTCATAGACAGGTCATAAATATTCTGCAAGACATGTAGCCACTAAACTAATTAATTTCCTTACCTTTTTAATTTCAGTACATAAACTCCATGATTACTGATTTGTAATGATACTTTGTAATGTTGAATTTTTATTGCGAATCAATCTCCGTAACAGAAGAGAAGTTGGTACAGTTCTACTTTTTCTATCAGGATGTGTCACAGGACAATACGGTTATAACTGCAACGAAACGTGTGGCAATTGTTTAAATGGCAATACGAGCTGCTCCACATCAAATGGACAGTGCAACAATGGATGTAAGGCTGGTTGGCAGGGTGATGATTGCAAAACAGGTATGGATCATTTTCAGAATAGACAAATGTGCTACTAAACAATGGATGTGCTGTTGAAACTCTGTATTCGCCGTTGAAAGAACATTTAACTAATTTCAATATTTTCATTGTATCGTAATAGTCGAAGCCATTCATAATTTATTTTACTTATAACCATTTTAATGGTAACACTAGTATTAAAATCAATTTTCATCCTCCGATTCGTTCTTGACTGAAAATGCTTAAGATTTAAAAAAACTTTGCGCAGGTTTAATGATGAAATGTGGTATGCAAGATCAAGGACGTCCTGTCTCATCATTTTGCTACGAACAGAGTGAACCTTCTAGCTGAGTATTATTTAAAGCTAGCTATAAAAAATATATAATTCTGCCATTCTGAGAATAGTTCACATTGTTTTAACTGTAAATACAAAGTATGTTTAGATTGTTTTCAAGTAGTGGTGAATGTCGTATATTAGTAGAGTCCATTATATTTACCAACGTATATTTGCGGACTAAATATACTTTTTAAATCAACATATTCTAGAATGTAAATACGATATTTGAGAAGTATGAATCATTTAAAATGTTATTAATATTTATTAGTATCATTGTTTCACTAGAAATTGACTTGCCACATAATATATAAATATCTGGTTGGAGAATGGGACTATAGCTGTATTCATTTGAGTTTTTAAATTCGTTTCAAGCAATATATCATCAAAGGAAATCACTTTTGTTTCTAAAAAGTTTTTCGTAATCTGTTTGTTTATTTAATTGTTATATTTAAAAAGATATAGTGCGTCACGTGAGTAGGAATGTATCTTCTCTTCGTTTCATTCTTTAAGAATGCGATACGGGAACTTACGGATTACACTGCAATGAAACATGTGGTTTCTGTCTAAACGGAAACGACAGTTGCTCACAGATGAATGGTCGGTGCAGTGGTGGCTGTCAAGCTGGGTGGACGGGTGAAACATGTAAATCAGGTACACATGTATATTCTAAATAAACATGTTAACATTTTTATCTGACATGTTACGTCTGTCTTAGTTGTAGTCGTAAGTATAAGAATGAGTTTAAAAATCGTTTTGGTGTTAAGCTTGCGATGATCAGCCTTTTGACTATTGAGTTTAGGGAATGTCATACATCATACATCAATATTATGTGAATTAAGGTAATATGAAGTTTGTTAGAAGCATTTATTTATATGTAGTATCCCATAATATCTTGAATTGTTAAGGCCCACGGTACTAATGCAGTTCATAATGTAAACCTGTCAAAATACCATGATATTAAAATTGAATTTGTTCACGCATTTCCAGGCGCGTTCCCATTTTTCCTTACAATTAGTACCGCATTCCCTATATCTATCCTTGATGTCCTCAACTGACCTAGGAATGTTAGTTAATTACAAAAGTAAGCAATATGCAAAGTTCTGTTTTTCACAGATTACAATAGTCAATATTAAAAAATATTTAATGCTCCTGTTTACTTCATGAGCAATCGATGATCCTTTTATAAGAAAATCAGATAAAGATATTAAAAAAGTCGACTAATAAAGACAATTTTTTTAATATCAGCAGTTATATCGATATAATTGAATACTCAAAGATGTTATAGCCTTGTCATATTGCCATATTGTATAATTAATGAGTAAAAGATCAAGATGACCATCTATATGTACATGCATTATTCCAGAAAGAGAGAATTAAGTTACATTAATTAACTAAAAGTCATCCCTGAAGACATACAAGTTACAAAAGATGTAAGTAGACATACGTCCATTAAAATGCAAAAGATGCAGTTTCCACACATTCACTGATAGAAAATAGACGCGATGCAATATCATCAGAGGTTATCCTGGTGAAATAGACCTAAGCGATTATATCAGAAGCACTATAGTTCAAAACAAAAAATAGGATATATCATATCGTTTACCATAATTACTCTATACATTTTATATTGTATATATTTTATATATGTATTGCATAGATATGAGCTAATGTGCAAACTATTCGACCTAACAGTCCAATCTTCACACTGTTTCATCTACCTCCTTCATTGCAACAGTTGATATATTTGAATATGTTTTTAATACCCCACTGAAAACTACTCTGTTGTTTACAATATCGATTACTTTTGCTTGTTATCTCCAAATATAACTATATAATTGCATTTAGAGTAAAGATAATTGCACTTGCGGTAGTGGTCACTACTTTGCTGTAGCTGTCTACAAGACTCACATTACTAATAGCAATCCTCTGCAAACCCCATCATATTAAAATTAAAATAATTTGAAATAACATTTTGAATGCTCATGATGAAACCTTTATTTAACAATATAGACGAAATATGAATGTCAACGTTTGTGAAGAGAAATTATTATGAGTCACATCACTTTCTGGACCTGAATGTGTTTGAAGAATTCGCCTTAATTTGTGCACCAAAGAGTAAGATGGTAATTTCAGTAATGAGTGTTTCAAATGTATATTGTTTCACTTACAACGAGGATAAAGTCTCAAAGTTTCATTTTTCTAAAACATAACTTAAGTATTAAGTAGTCCTGACCAGCAAAACCAAAATATACTAAATTGAATTTAAAACCATTTCCAGGCTGGTTCCATTTTCCCCATATAATTAGTACTGTGTGTCCTACAGTGCAATGCGATTTGTTTAACAAATGCTTTCATGATATTTAACTAATGATCTTTTTGCGTTTATAATTTAATCTATAACTTGTACAGTATTTAATTTTTTCTTGCTTACATCATTAATTTACTTGTACTAAAATTCACGTTTATTATTGTGGCATGTCATTCCTGAACATTCTACTGCTTTGGATTTTCCTATATGTACAGCTTAGATATCAACTGATATTCCACATGATATAGCGATAATTGTGTTGCTAAACGACCTACCTACCTACCAGCCTGAAGATCAAATACAGTCATTAATGTCATACGTGTTGGAACTATTCTTGAACATTGTAGTAATGAAAGTCATCGTATTCCCAATTTCCTTCCCAATGTGAAAGTAATTCATATACAATTATATACAGTTAATACACAATATTGAATAATACATTTAATAATGCAAATGTTTAATTGGGCAGTCGACAGCGTATACAGAAACGAGATTATAGATTCATGCGAAATGAGAGACAAACGTGTTGATGGGAGGAAATAACAAATATCCGATTTATAATGGTTGTTCTCACTTTACACATTATTCTCATAACATCTATTTTAAACCAACAGTCAGTTTTATAAAAGCAAACCATATCATTTGTCAATGTTCATGTAGGATATAAAGAGTATTTTATCAGGAAAGTTAAATAAGCAGAGGCTCCAACCTCCTTCGTCGTCATATGACCTATTTACGTGGAAATTGTTTATACGGCAATAACGGTTGCTCCACGTCAGAGGGATACTGTACTAATGGATGCATATCAGGATGAGATTTTATCATTGCAATCGAGGTATGACCTATTTTCAAAACAAGTGGTTGTGCCATGAATAGGTAGATATTGGTATTCTGCAGCAGCATACATTTTTTTCCGGTATACATAATTTTGTGGCTAGGGAATAATGGAAGCACACGTATTTAGTCATTGTATGTTATGTAATTGCTACATACATGCGAATAGAAAAAAAAACGAGGGCAATATAGACAGAGCATTACAGTTATCTAACTAAAAAAATCCATACAATTAAGTCTTTTGCAGTTATTTTTAGGAAGTGTATGAGATTAATGTTTTTGATGCTAGGTGGTAATATTTAAGTTTAGTAGGACA
Source organism: Unio pictorum (assembly GCA_030141615.1). Taxonomy (NCBI): domain Eukaryota; kingdom Metazoa; phylum Mollusca; class Bivalvia; order Unionida; family Unionidae; genus Unio; species Unio pictorum. The sequence continues at coordinate 2,917,409 of JARLTB010000108.1, forward strand.
TAGTGACCTGACAATATCTTGAGGGTTGTAAGAAACGAAACAATTATTTCTAGCAAATCAGGTTTCTTCGATATTAAATGCTCAGTCATAATACCTTAAGATAACTAGTATTATTACTTCCAAAGTCCAGCTATATTAGTGTAACTGCATGGAAGGTGGTATGGTTTTTGTGTATTTTGTTCGGTACGTATTATCGAATAAACATATATTACTAGAAAACATTCTGGTGTCTTATTCAGATACGTTAACCAATCCAAATACCTTAGATGAACAGGCAAGAGGTTGTAGGAGATACATCCAGTTAGCCCAGAGAGACATCTCTCAGCGAGTAAAGAAGAGTTCTCCCAAATACACCAGAAGTCGTGAATCCGTATGCATATGAAGCTGTCAAACGTCCGTCCAGATGCATTTTAGCCTAGTAGGATGAAAGATCTCTGATACAAACTATATAATTGTATTCAGATCTTTGTCGCACTGAATGGATAAAAACAGTTATTGAACAGTTTGTGGCCAATGTCTAAATTTTTTTTTTATCAGGATATGACACAGGGCATAACGGTATAACTACAACGAAACGTGTGGTAATTGTTTCGATGGCAATAACTGTTGCTATACATCAGACGGACGCTGCAACAATGAATGTAAAACTGGACGGCATGATTATGATTACTAAACGATATGGGTTATTTTCCGAACAGACATAATAACGAACGAAATCTAGATGTGATTATGGTACTCTGCAGTAATATACATATTCTCTGTAAAAAGAACATTTAACATATTTCAATAATTCCATGAATATACATGAAGATTAAAATGAATAAATAGTTTGCATCAGTTTCAAAGTAACCTGTGCTTTATAAAACCTAATTCTTAGATCATAATATATCATTAGGAAATATTGAAGCACATTAAGCTAACGATCCTTGTTATATCTCATATGGCTTGGTAAATGACTACGAAAGTCTTAGGTAACGATGTTTCGAACATTTCGTTGACATATTTTAAATTTGGGCCCTTGCGCGGTCATTTCAGTGAATAGCAAAAACTGTATATAGATGGACACCTTCTATATGACGTCGGGTGAGTGAAAGTTAAATTATTGCAAATAACGCAACATTCTTGCAACATTCATCAACATATAACATCTGCAATGGTATCCGTATATTTCCGATAATGTTAAAAGATCTATTCTCTTTAGGATCTCCGTTCGCAAACACTATACGCATCTAAGGAATATAATAGTATAAACTTTTAAAGCTTGAAATTAACGATGTTTATCATCTCTTTCCACGTAAGTTTCTGTTCAGATAGTTGGGCACAGAAATGAAGTATTTTACTGTTAAATTTCCGCGATGTGATATGAGCCTTTGATAACCGTGTTGACATTTTTACGATGTGTAAAACATCAATAAATATGTTTAGTCAGCCACTCTTACTATTAACATTCTCTTTAAAGTTAATGTAACATGGTATTATTGCAGATCAGGAACAATGTAGTGTATTTCAGTTTTAAACTACCCAAATATTTAAAATCTCATCGTATTGCAAGGATGTTAAAAAGGGGTAAATATCGTGTCCTAAAACAAAACGAGAACATTTCTGGGTAACACTTAAAAAGAAATACAACTAAGGTTCATGTATAAGACAATTAATTTAGAAATGAAGGATAATATATCAAAGCAACCTAGGTCGTTTTCATTTTTTGAAGTCAGTGTTAAGGTGTTCCAAGAGATCAACTCTTTTTCCAATTTTTCCAAAACAAATATTTTCTGACCACATATATTTTAAAAAAGGATACATTTAAGGTCATATAAGAAATATTAATTTTCTGATTGAGCATTGAGTGTGGTTAAAACCATATTAATATCTAAAATCCAACATAAACTAATTGGACATATCATATTACTGGATATAATTCGAACCACGAAAAAGCCAACAGAAAGTAGAAAATGAGTGAAAAAGTGTTTGACGTACATTATAACTATGCTAGCTAATCTTTTTGTATAATGTTCAACATCTAAGACAGAATGCAGTAAATATATGTGTAACCATTAAGAGAAACAAACAGAAAATTAATATTATTAAAATAATTTTGACAAATAATGTTCAAGTAAACAATACATTAAACAAAGATCAGCGAGAAATCATTTCTAGAATTGTCGTTAATACATCTAAATATCTAGTGATACGACCATCATTCCGAAATAACTATACCTGGTAGAAATCTGATGTTTTAATTTATTTTGTCATTACAAAATAGACAAACGGACAAGCTGTCAATTATTAATGTTTTCTTCAACTGTATCCACTTATCACATGTAATTAAACAACTATTTCGATTTGGTCTTTTTCATTGTGCTGCGCGGCAAGAATTATTGTGGTTTCGTTTATTCCATAATTGGTGCCGAGTTAATGCAGGATGTCTAACACCCAGATTACGAGATTTAACCTTTGCAAAATGATGTGATAAAGGTTACAAACATGATTGTTCTGACATCTTTTGGTGTCGATAAATATATGTCTACTTATCCAGTTCAATGAAATAGAATCAAACGCTATATTAGGCCAATATATTTCAAAGCAAATCAGCGATAAGTTATAACTTGATGGAAACTTTAAACACTAACCAAGTCAATAAAAAGGGACACAAATGAAGCTGTGCATTAATGTGGTAACCAGAAGATATATGCGAAACATTTAATTTAGGTTTACCCTACAATTATCGCCTTTAGCATCATCAGTACTTCTATATCACGCAAAAGCATCAAGGTATTTGCTGATGTACTGAGTACACTAACATTGTTTTGTCATTTGCCCTTTGGTCTGACGATATTAACTCGACCATTTAGGCTTGATAATCTTCTACGAACATTGTCGTGTCTTTGTATTTCCTGTTCAGTCTCATTAGGATTGAGTAATTTGAACTAACGTAGTGTTATAATATCAATATCAAAGGCTGTAGAGGTTTCACTTTATTTAGATTAGGGTGGGGTGTTCCCAATATTATTAAAATTATTATAGAAGACCCACCCTGGCTCGTTTTTGTCAGACGTTGAATTAGTGATATAGAGATGCAAAGTTTTGAGTCCCCCGTCAGCGTTGCCGACAAATATATTAATGAATACACACAATGTTAAATTCAAATAACAACATTTTAATATAATTAAATAAAAGTAATCTCTCAAATAAAATTAATGTCAAACCCTATCACTCGTCTTTCACTTGACAAAGTGACTGCCGTTTTCATCATCTGAAGTAGTGTGATACATTTTCCTCCTGTCCTGGGTTTATAATCATCTGTATGATATTTAACTGGACTGGTAATCCAATACTTCTGCCTCTGTTCTTCCTTTCTCTTTTGTCCTCCAGAGACTCAGACCAACTGCAATGGGGGTAATTCTCTCTGTGCGCCACACTTACTCTGGTATCTAAAAGCTTCTTGTATTAACAGACAAGGACACTGGTATAGCATATTCCTCTAACTATCTAGCTCACAATAAACATTAATATCATCAGATAAGACATTACCTTCCTTTTTCTCGCATTTGTGCACGTCGATATACCCATTCTCTATGTGTATTCGGTATATATATATATATATATATATATATATATATATATATATATATATATATATATATATATATATATTCAATCATATTATCCTTAACAGTATCACATATATTATGCACATATCCATGTGCTGATATATCATTACACATGATACTCCTACAAAGTATACACAAATAGGCAAATCCCTATTAACTAATGTTGCATACTTCAACAACTATACAAAGTTTATAATTGAATTCAACATCTGCTAATATATAATATCAAATGAATAAATGACCGAGGTTACTAAACCTTAACCCAATAGCAAATTACAATATTAATTCTTTACATACACATTGCTCATATCTCAAAATATGCATGCATATCAATCACTACGAATGAATCAAACCATACAAATCTTAATACGACGTAGGAAGTATACTTACAGCAATAATTATAGGACCATTACTTTGAAGAAATATATTAAACAATCAAGCAAATAGTCACTGAACTGTACTGAATGAAGCTCCTTGTAATTCCCAGAACACAAGTTTGCCGCCAATTTTGAATGATCTCGGAGTAGGTTATCTTTCCTTAAAATTGCCGCAGCAGGATTTAGCGTCTACTGCAGTTTAGTTCTTAATATAATAGATTTAATCATGCGATTCTAATGAGGGCCACGACATGCTTAATACCGAATGAATATTGATTCATATAATTATCACAGACTACCCCCTCCAAAGAGTCTGTCAAAGATTTTATTTACGAATCCGACATGATGTTCATTTGGTCCGAACACAGAATGTAATCTCATACATGTGAAGAATGTTATGGCAATGTTACGTAACTGGCTTTGGCAAAATAAAGCATGCGTCACTAGTTTTATGGTCATGTTAATTAACTGGCTTGACACATCACTGCTTGCCGTAAAATGGCGTAAAATTATAGCCTCAGGGTCTCATATATACATGTTGAAATCTGGTAATCCTTGCAATTTCACAAAGGCAAACTTTCCTTTTCGATTTAAGTTTTCCCATGCTTATATGATTTCTGAGAAAAATAGCACAATAGATAACCAACACCATTGTCTTCTTGAATTAATACTGCTCCATCTCCAATAGCACTTGAAACAGCAGACATTATAACTTATTTACCAATATCTTGAGCTTTAATAACATGTGCATTCTTAAGCATGGCCTTAAACAGATCCAGAGCCTGCTGACATTTTTCAGTCACAATAAACATAGTTTTATGTCAAAATACATGTCAGGGTTTCGGCATTTATGGAAATATTGGAAAAAAACTTTCTGATGGTTTCCAGCCATACAAAACACTTGCATCAATCGTTTTTGACTGTCACATGGAATTGAACTATATCCTTGACCTTAGCATCTATAGGTGTAACTTGTCTATGTCGCACGATATATCCGGCTTTGAAATGTTAAACAAGCACGGCACATTTTACTTTTGGATAAATTATTTGTCAAAGTTGCATCAGTGAGTCTGTCAAAGAATGTCCGAATTGTCGCTAAATGCTTTTTCCAGATGACGTTGTAGCCAATTACGTAATCAATGTAAGAATCACAAATATCTATACCAAATCTAATAATGTTATTTAATTAAACAATGAAAAGTACATTGCGAACCATTCAACCCACATGGCATCACTTTATATTGATAAAGTACATCTGGAGTCACGAATGCCGACTTCATATTTGCTCTTCCCTGCAAGTGAATTTTCCAAAATGTTATGCATGGTCAAACGGTGATATATTTGGCATTTCCAATTTTATCAATGCAGTCATTGATTCTTAGTAATTAAAATGAGTTTGTTTTAGTAACAATGTTCACTTTCCTATAATCAGTGCATATACGGAATGTATTATTTGGCTTGAGAAACAGTATAGACGGTCACTTTTACTGGCTTCTATAAAATTGTTATCCAGCAAATACTGAATGTTTCTTTTCACTCTTTACGGATGTTTTTACAGTTGTGGAACATTGGAAAATAATTGATCCTATTTATTTAATAACAGTTCAAGTTCATTCTTTTCTTGTTGCTGCAACTGTGAAGTTGTCTGGTCCACATTATTCATGATATCTGATTTCAGAAGATTTGTCCTTACAAAATCAGTCCATTAGTATTTCTTCATTTAAATCCTCATTGATTAGGACAGATAAACTAAATTAATTGCACGTTTAATTTGGCTATCACTATCATCATCTTGGCACTCCTATACTTTCTTTACATCCAAAGAGTATTATTGTTATAATTTAAGACATTCATATTCTTCTTAACTTTGTATTGGCTGTAAAGCCTATTCTGAGGAAAAGTTAGAAGAATGAGCAAGAGAGAATACTTCATTACCAGTCTCAGAATGTCTATTCATCGTTGGTCTCTCAAACCAAAATTTCACTTCTTACCTGAATTCCTGGATATCAATATCAACCAGAACTGGTTGGAAAATTCAAGGTGTAAAATTCGACCTTTAACTATATTGGATAGATTTGGGACAGACAAACTGAGTATAAAACATTTTTAAAGCTTTTGTTATTGTTTTAGTTCTAAAATTCATCAAAAGATGTACCTCTGAGAAAAATGCTGAAATACACCGTACGGTAGTAACTAGTATTGGTTACATTACTTGGTCGTAGGTAAGCAGTCAGCACAATCTACTATTAGTCTGCTAAATGGGTCGTCATATGCAGGAATAAGTTGCAGATAAGCCTTTTTTATCCTCTTATCGGGTTTGCCTACCACTAGAGAAGTATTACAATATCGGCAGTATTTACAAACATCATTTTCAACATTTGGCTTATAGAGGTGATTCAAGAGTTTGTTTTAAGTGTTAGCACTCCAGGAATGACCAATCAAATAAATGTATTGGCCAGAAAAATAATTTATTGTCTATATGAGTTTAGATCTGAACCTTGATTATTCACTAAGAACTCGTCACTAGCAGGTGGTCTCCATTGTATCATACGAATTCCATTTGTAATGCAATAACAAGGATGTACTTATGTGGCTTCATCTGCACTAAAGGAAAGTTTAAACAAACAGAAGATCTCATAAATATCTGTGTCCTGTTCTATAGCTGATTTTCGTATGTCACCCTGTTTAGAATAAAGAGATTGAATCATTAAAAGAGGCTCACTGTGTTCAATATTGTTTGATTGATCCAAACAATGAGTGGAAGTGACATCAGGAAAACCCTGACCAATACATGTGTCAACTAGCATAATATATTCCTGATCAACGTCATTCTCAGGAGCTTTCCTTTCCATATCTATAGTAACTGATGAGGATGTTTATAAGTCAAAGATTTTGTGTGTGAATAGGATCGAGTTTCTTATCCAAACAAGGCGGTATCTCTGTTACAGGTATATTAACTACAACCTTACGTCCACCTAGGTCGTTACCTAGTAGTACATGAATACCCATAAAGTTTATTGAACACGGTTTTCCGAGTGTCCTGGGTCCTGAAACTACGTCTGATAACAAAGTCGCACAATTGAGATAAACGGTAACAATGCCGCACTCTACTCCCAGAAACTTGATTCCTATAAATTGTGCCACATTGAACTTTTGAATTAGACTGAAATACTATTCTACCAGATGATATAAAGATTTCCTTACAAATGAAACCTTTAGAGTTATGGAATACTCAGTCATCCGTACGAGCAGCATTGTCCAAGGTTTCGACCTTATTCTTATCACGATATGTCTTAATGTCACTATGGACAAAATATTTTGACTCTACAAGTAATACATGTTGTTGGAGATTCTCGTAATCTTGATCAACATTCTTAGCTTAACACCTTCTGTCAAATAACTGCTCTTTTATCCTGAATATTTGTCGATAAAAGACAGGGACTAACTCATAACACTTTAAGATGCATTTTTAGCCAGATCATAATGGGTACATTGCTGTATTGATAAGGATGGATATATATCTCAGGCTTTGCCAGAAAAGTGCACATTGTAATAATTGAGTCCAATGCAATCTTGGCCAATTAAAATTTTCAACACTTTGCCCAAAAATAAAGGAAAATATTTATGTGTTTCTTTGTCTCTAAAAAAAAGACACTAACCTAATAGTGTTAGTAACAAAACATTGAACTTGTATCCCAAGTGCTTTCTATTTGCCAGGTCTAATTCTCTTAATCTAAAATGATATCCTTTTCTTGCTTCTCTGTATGCATGCATTTGCATGTGTGTCTCTCTCTCATATTTATCCAATTGCAACTGCATTTGTTTTTCGTTTTATCTCTCTTCTCTTTCTTCAACTGCAACTGCAATTGTCTCTTGCTTTTTGTTCTTGAATTGCAACTGCTATTGTTTCGTTTTTGTCTTTTTCTCTCACTATTCGTAAGTTCAAATTTCCTTGAATCTAACTCCATCATGTAATTTACTTTTAAATTCCATCCTTTTATTTTTTGAGTCTGATAGAGCTTATTGATCAAACCAAACAGCAGTTATTCAAAACATTTTTAGCCGAGTGGTCTAAAGCACTTTCCGTTACGGATCACTGCCGTCTCACCTCTGTCTGCGTTGGTTCGAGCCAAAGATTCGGCTAATGTAGTTATGTGACAAAGCTTGATAGTAGTTTCTCGTGTGTCGCTGGTTCTTTCCGGGGGTTTTCCCGGGTTTTTCCTCCACCAAGAATACTGGCTGCCATGTATAGCCTATCGTGTGCTGAAAAATGACGTTAAACCCTAAAACAACCCCCCACAAAAAAAAAAGAATTTCTTTTTCATTAAATACTCGACCAAAATATTCTTTATTTCTTGCTTCGTTAAAAACGATTTTGCTTCAGAAAGATCATATTTTTAGGCATTCTGAAACGATTATCAGTTTTGCAAACAGTCTAACTGCTCCTTGGATGGATATGACTTATATATCTCCATATTGTTGACATTGTAGAAAGCTTGTTGATTTGATTAAAGAGCTTTTAAAAAAATATTTCCTTAGACCACAAAGTGATCAAAAATGAGAAAAATAAAGCCAAAAAATTGTTTGCTAAAACTGTCACTGATTTTAAACAAGGTCAGCAACAAGTAAAATGGTTGTTAATTTATTGTATTAGTTGCTTACATTAAAAATAAAAGTAAAATATGTTAGACCGGAACTATGCTCTAGACAATTAATATGGATTAAACAAAATTATATTACAATAACTTTACATGGAATATTTTTGTTTTAAAACTAACATGCAAGCAAATATATTAAAGATACATAACAGGAAAATGCATGGTGATAAGGGAAACGTTGTGTATGAATCAGCCGAGAAAGTGTAAAATATGCTTTAGTTGATTGCCAGTTCAGTATAATGTTTCTATATATTCAATTATGATTATGAATTATACGAGATGTACGATAGACAGAGAGAGAATAAATTGCATTTAAGGCATACAATGTAGTTGTGTTTTCGATATCGTTCTGTTTTGTTAATTAACAGATCAGCGATATCAGTTTTTATATACTCAATGATACGAGAATGAGTGTAAATGTACCAGTGTTTTATTTTTTTTATACTATATATTGACCTTCAGAATGAATTGAATAAACATTAAGATTAAGCAGAATACAAATTATTACAAATGTGTTTGCTCTAGTGTGATCCAGTGTGTAGATCCACTTATTCTATTTAGACGTCATCAAAACATTTTGTTCTAAAATCCTTTAAAAAATGGCATTTTTGCCTAAAGAAATTCTTCTTAGTGTAAGACCATAGACTTGCAATAGAAAGTGGGTACTCGTCTGGAATCAGAATTTATTTCAAGATTTCAGAACAAATACAATTGTTTTTGAAACTTCTATTGACATTGTATTGAAAATTTCCTTGTCCCTGTTTCGATGTTAAATTTACATATTTGATAAAGTTGTAGCGAAAAGAAATATCATTTAGAACATCATCAAAAGTAGTTCACTGTGATTTAAATCATATCCAGATATCTTTAGAGGCAATAATGCTGGAGGTTGCCAGACATTTGTACAGTTCACAAGTAAACATACTTTCAGAAAGCATTCAATGGAAAACAGTTTGGACCTAATCGTTGGTGTGAAAGTGCTTGTTGGATAAAGGTTATTTGGGTTCAATTATTGAGGGTTTATAAAGGATAGTAAAGGATATGTTACTTGATAAACTCTAACGGGAATTGGAATTATTTAAACTTTAACTTCAGAACGATGTGATATAATTCCAAATGCAAAAGGAGAAAATGAAGAGGAAAGGTAACTGAAATTAAAATACTTAGAACAGTCAGACCGAGTTACACCTCTTCATTTACAAACAAGTTACAGTGCTGATGCTACTAGATATATTTAATTACTCCTTTTTATAAAAATAGAACTAGATAAGTACGTTTCTAACGTTCACAAATTGTATTTTTTGGCAGAGCCCGTAGTCATCATTACAAAATCGGTTCACAATGTGCTGATTATGATGTGGTTAATGAATGTATCGTAAAAGGTTACATTTGTCACTTGGAGCATATTGATAAAGATTTAGGTATTGTAGAAAAGTAACTAGACAAGACCATGTCGCTTTTGCAAGGGAAAAATACGAAATATTTGACAGCTCACTTTTAGCTGAAGAGTTCAAGAGAAGCTTTCATAATGATACCAATACCTATCTTGATGGGCAAACGGTAGATGCGTTGGCACATTCTGCTCGCATACTCGTGATTATTCCGTCACTCTCAAAGTTTACTTTCGCAATACGTCTTTCTCTCAGCAGCTATTTGTGACCAATAAATCTTACTTTAATCCGAGATATTGCACACTAGATTTGACTGACTTCTCATACGACTGATCAGAAATCCTTGGTTTCTTTTATGTGAACAAATTATATGTTCCCCACCCAGTGTTTTTGTGAACGATGGAGTGAAACCAAATGTACTAATATTTGTTTATCGAATCTGTGGAATTGAGAAATAAGAAATAATGTGTTCCGGAAATATTCAGATCTTTGGCCACAATACATGCATCAATTAAATCAGATATTATGGAAATGTTAATTTCCACGTTACTGATATTCGAATGTGAACAAATGAAAACGGATATAACGTTGAATGGATGAATAGTATTGTAATGTTTGCTATTCGTTTCTTGCATTTACTTAAAACATGTATTAAGCAAGTAATGCAAAATTCATTTCTCTGACAAATGATAGTAGGATTTTGAAAGTGATTTTCGACTGTTAGTTTCTTGATTCCAGAAACAAAATAAAAATTCTGTTGATATTCTAGTGCGCTATTCTTAGCAAATTAAATAGTCAGCACATTATTCCACGGTCTGTGATTCTGAGTGTTGAATTCAGCTAATATAACCTAATTACCTTATTACCAAATGAAAACAAACTCAGAGATTCTGGTAATGGAGTTAGTTGTTGCTGGAATGCATAATGGATCTTAGACACTTTAAAGGAAGTATAATATGAATGCAGTTGCTCGTTGATGCATTTTGAAGGTAGTATATTGTATTTGTATTGTTGGTATCATTCGTAAGATATGTTTGTATGCATTTGTAATGATAATTTTCTAAGATGTATACTTGTCTATAATGTAAACGAGAACTCTCATGTATATTTTCTTTTCCTTTTAGAGAAGGTATACTATTTATATTTCAAAGGTAGTTTGTTTGTGTCTTTTGTCTGTTATTGAAGATATAACTGTGGCTCTCTCTAATGTCATTATCCAATATTATGTTTACTTAGATTTTAATTCATAATGTTGGCTTGTACCTATCAAGTTGTTTACTAAAATTGCACCTAACCTTGGTCACAAATTTGAATCTTCTGTTAATCAACATTTAACTAATATTGTAGCCTCATTAAAATGTCTAAATTTTATCTTAGCTTCTTGTAAACAAATATATTCCTGTCTTAAGTTTAGTTTGTCTAGATATTTATTGTTGTAGTTCAGATATGCGAAAGTCATGTTATCTTCAAGGTTGGTTTGCATTCATCGCTGTACTTTTCATCTGCGCGGATGTTCAATTTTGTTCCTTGGCTCTGCTCATAATGAGATTCACGTAGACTCTTCGGTCAATAATGTTTACTTGAGTGAGTTGTCGCCCTTTTTTTTTTTGGTACCAGTTTAGTTTCTTAAATTAATCGACTGGACTGCCACGGTCGTTGTAAGAATGACTTATGTATTGCTATTTGCAAGCAGTCAACAAATATACTGCACCAATCCATGGCCTTCGTTGTTATGGAAAAGACAATTGGCTTCCATGTGCAAAGTTAATTTGTTTTCAAAATGCTTTTACTCCTTTCACAGGTTTAAATGATTTCTAAATTATATCACAATGTGACATTCCGACAGCGATTATACATCATTACTTAATTTACAGTGACACCTGCTATTTGTTATACCGAATTGTACTTTAATTAGTGATAGCTATTTTTGGATATATATTGTTGTTTTCGACACGTGCGTAATGTAATGTTTCATCGAGGTCTCATATCCAGATGCTAATCAAAACAAACGAATATGCAAATCTTTCTCATTTTCGACAACATTTCGTTATATCATTCCTGGTATTTGTAAGGGCCAGATCCAAATTATATTGCATGTTTCTTATCTCACTAAAAATGTTAGATGTTTATCCCATTCAAATCAGGTCTGTGTTGCTTATATAAATAAACATTTGTGCCTTGTGAAATTACTCTTTGTAGGGTAAGAGATTTTACATATTAATATTTTCACTTTTGAGAAAGAACAATAACGTTTAAGTGGTCCAGCTCGTGGAAATAGCACTTTTCATTTCATTTTATAAGCAAAGGTTATTTATTCAGAACGTCCTGTTTAGGCTAGGAGATTTTAAAATTTTGCTTCTAACAGTTTCAAATGTTTACTGCAGAAATTTTAGTATGGTCCAGTTTTATACAATAACGATTATCCGAAAACCTTCAGGTATTTGTTTTACTGTGTAATGTTGTATTTGTTTCCTAGTTGTAAATGAGAGTTGTCAAGAAATGCTGACATATATAAATAAGGAGGTTTATGTTTGCACTTAACGTTTCGAACTTGTCTAACATTTACAATTATTTTTCTCTGACATTATATTATATTAATCTTGCAACATTCTTCCTGAATAATATAAATACGTAGTATGGTCGTTATAAATATGCAAGCTTGAGATATATGTAGTGATATTATTATATTAATATAGTTTATTATAGCTGACTATTACAACATGAATGCAACATAATGTTTGCTTTACATAATTTGATAGATTCTAGCAACGTGAGGCAATGTTCAAAATATACAAATACGATAGACGTTAGGAGACCAGTACCATAGTGCAAACTAATTTGACATTGCGGATAAGTTTCACCTCCTGCTCTAGAATATCTCAATATCAGAAAACACTATACCAAAGATATGAGCTTGCAACACCTTGGAAAAGTCCGGAATGTACATGTGATTTTTAAATAATGCGCTTGATTACATATGTTTAAAATAAATGGCAGTAGGAGCTGTATGGTGTTTTTAATTATCAATGGCACCTACGTATTTGAATCGTTTGAACACGTTTCAATTTTGCAAAATGACTTTTTTTAGAATGCAGAAGGGGAACCTACGGATATAGATGCAATGAAACCTGTGGAAACTGTTACAAAGGAAACATCAGTTGCTCGATGACAGACGGAACATGTATAGAAGGTTGTGAGGCAGGGTGGCATGCTGATATATGTAAATTAAGTATGTCAATTTAAAGGGCAATATCGATTGATAGACCATGTTAAATATCACTAACGTTTCTTGGTATATAAAGTACAAAACATCTCATTGCATCATTATCGCAGGTATTAAGATGTGAATTGCTAATATAATTTTATAAAGACAAGGTTAGCGTGAATAAGTCATTGATAAATGCAGGGAATATTGTTCAAATGAATAAACCATATAACAATATTCTTCATTTCTTAGAGAAAATATCTCAGTTTATTATAATAGTCGAAATCATAGTTAAAAATTTGATTTTTAACTATTTAATTGGTAACGATAATCATCAAATCAATTGTTACCCTTTGCTATTTGAACTGAAGAAAACTAGGGTATACAAAGTAATGCGAACGTTATAATGAACAAGATTGTTTAAGGACAAATACGAGTGTGCAATATATTTATCATGATTAAAATTCAATCGTATGCGCATCATTTCGCTAGCAACATATTGTACGATACAGCGGACAGTAAGTCGAAGCTAAAGTCTAGTAATTGTAAAGTATAAACGAGCATATGTGCTGACAAATGTTTCAATTAGTGTGTGGTTTATTCCAAATTACTATTACGATGCCTTCATCCATTTGTTAATATTGATGCTGTCTGGAATATTTGCAAATTATTATTAACGGCTCGTTTAATACTGTTTATAATAGGAGATATTTCGTATATTTTATATTAATTTCTGATAGTGGAAGTGGGTCTATTGTTGTGTTCAATCGGTATGTATTATTTTGCTTTTATCAATAGCATTAGGCCATGAAAAATCACACCCCTATTTCTAATTGGTTTATTAATACTCTTTATTTTGCATGTACTAATTATATTTAGGAAATAAAACGTGTATGGTGATCTAGTGAGTGGAATATGATCTTCTTTTCGTTTCATTATTTAAGAATGCGAAGCAGGAAGATACAGTTTCAATTGCAATGAAAGCTGTGGTCACTGTTTGAAAGGAAATGACAATTGCTCAAAGGTGGACGGTCAGTGCAACGACGGTTGTGAAGTCGGGTGGACTGGTGACACATGTAAATCAGGTAGTATATATTATATTGCTAATATACATCTTTAACTTTTACGAGTATTTGTTAAGACGTAAATATAATCGAGTATTATTTTGGTTTGGGCATATTGTTCTTAAAGTATTTTGAAGTACCAGGCTTCGAAAATACGTTAAGCTCTATATAGTGAACTATTTTAGGATATTGTATGTACCTGCAGATAAAATCTATGTTGGCATTTCTATTCATGTAACAATAGTATTGATGATATTTCAGAGAGACTTATTTTGGTATACGTTTTGCATACTTGTGATTTTTTCCAAACATTTCTGCCTTATGTCATTTATCTTGTTGCACTAGAATGTATTTTCATATGCTTTAGGTTTTTCCTCAATAATATCCCCCCTTTATTACTACGTTTTGAGAACAGACCTTGTATTCCCATCAATCCGCGAGGATTGAAGAGATACCGTTAAAAACACACATATCTGCATACTCTCACGATTCTATGGTCTCATAATAAGTATCAGAAATCGAGAAACTAGTAAGGTTAGTAAAGTGCAGTAAGCCATTTATTTCTCCCGAATACAAGTGAAAACGCTGAAGGAATAGGTGGTCTTGAGGATTAAATCCAAAGTAAATAAAATCCAAATACTACTACTACTACTACTACTACTACTACTACTACTTACTATGCCATTTAAAGTTATATCAGATCAACACCCCTGAAAATGATTAAAGATTGCAAAGATACCTGACTGGAACCTATACTATTAGATTATTTAATTTTGTCTTCTAATTTTGAATAGGTTTTCGTTGTTCTCTATACAAAGGTAGGATTTTCCCACCTGGTCTTTAAATGTTACATTATAAATTTGTTTCCTATTAGATATAATAAAATGGCGCGATAGGAATGGTAAAAAGTTAACAATATGTGTACTACTACTACTACTGCTGCTACTACTACTACCCTTCAATTTCTGCCACACATTGTTTCAACTAGCCCAAACAACACTCACACTGGAGGAAAGGTAAGTCAAATTTTTTCCGTCTCGACTGCCCTACTCCTAGTGAAAACAACAAGCTCACATAATCTCTCGTTTTCGATCAGTTTCCGAATCTTCTGGAGTATGGAAATTCGATAGGTGGCAACCTACTTTTTTTTTAGATTTCAACTTTCCCTTTGACTGGCCTGGAAACCCATGCACGTCAAAACTCCTAGATAACATTCAAATGTTCAACCTTTAACATATTACAGTCACTTAAGCCCCCCCCCCCCATTAAACGTGGACACATTTTAGACTTGATTCTTCATGGACCTGATGCTAATATTCTGCGATCCACCCTTGTATCCCACGGACTTGCATCAGATTATAACTGCATTTTATGCCATCTGGACGTATCAGTCCCTAACCCTCCATCTGTATTTGCTACTAAGAGAAACCTCCATATGGATGACATGTAACAAGTTGTAGATGAATACTGAAAAAAGGGAGGCTTTTCTGATCAAAATTCAAAGCCTTTCTCATTTACATCCTTTACCCCAAACAATAAATATCAGCATGACAAGCATTAAATTCACACAGTGAGTACGAAACCTAGGTGATACTCTAGAGATTACTCTCACATTGCACCAACATGTCAGGAATATATGCAAGGCTACATAGCGTGAGCTGCGGCACAAATATCTTTCAGTTGATGCCACTAAAACTCTTGAGTGTTCCTTAGTACTTTCAAGACTGGACTATTGTAACTCAGTTATATTTGGTTCGTCTAAATATCTACTTCAGAAACTTCAAACAGTTCAAACCACAGAAAGACACAATGTTCAGTTTCAAAACTGGTGTTAAAACTGTTCACCTTTCTCGACTACAAAATCAAACCTAAAGATCTAAAAAGGTTTCCTACCTTAAATATTTGCAGGAAGTTTTGTTTACCAATATCATGGTGTCTTTTTTCTTGTTTAAATATCATACAAGATGTTGTAAAGTGCTTCTAAATATTAAGTACTATACAAAGTCCTCATTATTATTATCATTATTATCATTATCATTATTATTATTATTATTATTATTATTATTATTAAATTAAACAAATAATTATCCTACCGTTATATTTTTATTACCTAAGCACCCCTGTAAATGAATAAGAATAGTAAAGATACGTGATTGGAACCTTTACTAGTACAGCGTTTAATTTTGTCTAATATTTTTTAAAAGGTTTTCTTGTTCTCTATGTAAATGTAGAGCGTAATAATGTTTTGTTCTCTTTTAAATATTCACCGAATTCGTTTCGTTAATGGTTTTTAATCGTCTTTGCATATTCATATACATTTTCATACGCATTATTAGTTTTATCAACTGGAGATCTCTTTTGTAGAAATTATTAGTCTTACCCAAATATAGTCGAATAGATATTGCTTTGAAGGGCTAATTATATTATGTTAGTTTTAAATAGGTATCTGTAATAATAATATATTTATCTATACTAATCATCATATGGGTAGATTGAAGGGAATATCTATGTAGAAATATTCTTCTAATCTGTCTCACAAGTACCTCTTTAAATCTGTTGTATCTTTCAGGCAGCCACTATAAGACATATTCTCCTTAGCCATCCTGTAGCTACAAGTTTGTGTTGTATACCTCAGTAAATTGTGCTGCATACATATGACATGTATTTACCTGAACGATTATAACATTACCTGAATTGCAGCGTTAGTGACAAGTTGTATATCAACCAGCTTAGTATGCGTTTTATCTTCTGAATCATACTTAAACATTAAAAACGTCGTGAGAATAACAGGTCAGTCCTCCCAGATTGCTGTTTATAGATTATTGAGAATTTAAGTAGTGCTTTAACGGAATGGGAGGTGTCACAATAATGTATGTATCATTTTCTAAGAGCAGTTAGCGCTCAATTGGAAGTTTTATTCATCAACTAGTTGAGTGAATTTGATGAATTAAAGTTGCTCAGACATTCATACTTGGCATATGTATGTGTCGTTTATTCATTTAGGTATGTTAGGGACGGTAACTACTGTTGATGCTGGTCCAAATACTGGTGCTATTGTCGGATCCGTGCTAGCAGCTGTAGCAGTGTCTATTTTTGCAATGGTGATAATTATTGTCATTGTGAAAAATAGAAGGTGAAAAATATAATTATTATTATTATTATTATTATTATCAGTAGTAGTAATAGTAGTAGTAGTAGTAGTAGTAGTAGTAGTAGTAGTAGTAGTAGTAGTAGTAGTAGTAGTAGTAGTAGCAGTAGTAGTTGTAGTAGTAATAATAGAAGTAGTAAAGGAGGCAATGTTAACGTGGTTGAAAACAATTTTAATTTGGCCGACTATGTTCTAGTATTTCGGCTGTTCCGATCAAGCTGATTCCTGCAACGAATCTAACTTCAGTAGTGCTTTAAGTTTGCGATGCTGTTCCGTTGTTTGCGAGTTATTAGGTTAAATGTGCCAGTTGTTATACGTATGTTCCAGACAATCCTAACTTATCAGACCAGATCCCTGTTTATCTTTTGCATCCCGTGTTTCACTCGCTGACGTGAGACTTCTACTACTGCTACTACTACTGCTGTTACTATTACTAATATAAAGAAGAAGAGGAAGAATAAGAAGCGATAAACTTAATTTGCATGATAAACAAAGGAACGCTATACTCATGTGATGCTGTTGTTTCTATCACTTATGGTCGTTTTTTACTTAAATTCTTTTTCTCTTCTTATTCTTCCAACTACTAAGAGTATCAATAGTACTTTTATTATTATTATTATTATTATTATTATTATTATTATTATTATTATTATTCCAAATCCTTTTGAATTTATATTTTGTTAATATCCTATATAAGAGATCATGACAAATGGACGGAGTCAAATGTATCGTTATTAGCTTGATATTCATTACATATTTAATAAATCGCAATATATGTTTGAAAATATGCTCTCCAGAAACTCGCCAGTCCAATGTTTAGATTCATCATGATATCAAGGATGTAATGGATCATGTTTCTTTTATACAAACAACTAAATTTATCTAATACTTCATACATTCCATAGCTTCAAAACCATACGTCGGTCTTTATGCATACGTCTGCTTTCTGTTGTTTAGATTTTATTTTATTGTTTTGTCTTATTAAATTTGTAACTTCAAACACTGTGAAGCGTTATGTTGACTTGATTTAAACGTTCTGTCTTATTCTGCGTTTAACTTCCAAACATCTTGTACTGAGACGCTAATATAAATTGCAGTGATAGTACTGTTTTCAATAAATGTTTTGCTTTTAATTAAACATTGTAAACAACTTAATAATATTGTTGGATATAATATTTATATCATGAATGCAACATTATCAGTAAATTATATTTGTTTACATTTCATTGTGACTCGACCGATTTGTATCTTAACAGCAATGAAGCTGTATGTTGTGGGTCTTGTATGTGTGGCTCTATTTTGAAAATGTGACTTCCTTGTTACGGACACCGTAGAGAGACTATGCGGACTATAATTATATGTGGATAGAAGCATATTAATTAAATTATGATAGAATAACGAAATTGCAGTAGGAATTATCTTTAATATTCAAGCAGAGTTTACGTGATGATTAAAATATACATTCTTGCATTTTATTTAGAAGGAAGAAGCATAAAAATGAAACAAGCACAGACCATGTGACAACTGCTGCACATTATGCTAATATGGTAGTAGGCAACCCAGGTAATTGTCATTATTTATTATCAATGTTCTGCTTTCAATTGTATAAATATATGTTTCTATGATGTCTATGATGTTTATATGATGTCATTATACTATTAAATGATCATATGTGATTAAATAATAAGGCATATTTCTTCTAAGCATGCATTGTTTTTCCAAAAGCAAGAACTATGGTAGATACACTGTACAGTTTATCTACTTTAAGAATGGAAATAACTCGCTGACTATTTTACTTATAACTTCATTTACGGTTGCATAACAAAGTAACTAAATTGTTATTTGATATACTATAAACAAACCCGAAATGAGCAGTGTTAAGCATGATGGTACGTTACTCACATCAATTAAACAACATTTACCAATATTACAAATCAGCATTTTCTTTGCACCTTAAAAATACAGAGATCATCTCGTTCATTTCATTCATCCATAATTCTATTATTCAGATGCAGTCTGCAAAATTACTGCCCGCTCTGTAACAGAGAAGGATACTACAGTTTCTGCTATTGAAGAAGCAAGTCTACAGAGAGGAATGCAGATTGGCGCGACGAATAACCAAAGTGGCGTAATGGAACCTGATGTCCCTGTACATAATGTTTATGAGGTATTGTATATCATATTTAACTTGATGCTGCATTCATGATTAATAAAAGACAAAATAAATCTTGAATTGTAGTTATTCATTATGTATATTTATTATCGTATAAATATTAATACACGTTTACAAGCACTGGTTTCACTTATTTTCAAAGGTTGGGTACATGAATCATTATATAAAAGAATAAATTAAGTGAGAGTGTTTGTGTGTTTGTGTGTGTATTTGTAGGAGATGAGGGAAGGGAAGGGGGTAGTAGACATTGACTATACTGTGTAAATGTATATGAGAATACATGTACAATCATTGATAGGACCGATATCCATTGCAAAGATTTATTTGATTTGATTAAGAGAAAAGAAAGCAAGAGATGTAGTATAAATTAGTTTATTGTTCATTAAGGTATCCTAATGTGTGTTTTTTATGATATTGATTATATGTTGATCACAGCCTTCTCTCAAAAAACAACTCACTGTGTATGGAAGAAAATTGGTGTAACTCTCCCACGTCTGTATGTCGCTTCCTAACCTTTAACACCGACTAAGTAACTAGTGTTTGAATCTTGCATAAAAGGTGATATTTGAGAATGAGAATGGACATTACAAAACTTGCACATACAAATGCAAAATGTTTCTCAAAATAGAATAAATATTCATATATAAATTCCTCTAACATTTTTCGTTTGCTATCTCCGAATTATTAAAACATTTCTTAAAGACGTTTCTATTGTGGAAGTATGAGACAAGATTTGGTGCCAATCACCATCTCCTACTTTACCAAATTATTATTGCCACATGCAAGTTCAATCAGCAAGACGTAATCATTATTTAGCTTTCTTTTGCTGGGCTAACTAAACAAAACAAGCTGAAATTAGTGATATCTGTGGCAAGCTGTCTCTAAGATGTATTTTCATTTTGTTTGTTAGTCGTTAAGTCGATCAATCCATGTTATCTGTAACGCTTGTACAAACGCAAATTTATTTATGTCTAACAAACTTTCCCAATCAAAATGCATAGCAATAACCTTTGTTCCAATTTTTTTCTCAACATAATTATTTCCCACACAATTATACAATATATTTGTTTATTTCGTTTATAATTTTGTTTTGATGAAGCTGGAAACGATAGAAGTTGATTTTTTGCGATGTTGTTATACGTATGGTTATTCCAAATAGTATGTCGCTCCTTGTTCATATTTAATGTTATTTACAATATTTATATCATGTTTTTCCAAGTTGAGTTGGACACTGTACATCTAGTAATGCAAAAGCATTGTCTCTCTAAAGGTGTTATACGTATGATTCGTCCAAATGGTATATCGTTACTTTTGACCATTGTTTTAATGTCTTTTTTTGTTTAATGTTATTTACCTAATTTATTTTATACAATGTTTTCAAGCGCAGTAGAAGTTTTACACCCAGTAATGTAAACTCATTGTCTTTCCAGTGTATTCGATACATATGGCATAATCGATCTTAAGTCACAACTGTATTATCAAATTAGATAACATTGGTGTAGTCAATATTGCCGCTAAATCCAAGAAAAATACAATAAACGATCTATGACAGACGTACAGAGTTTACTAATCCATCCAGTGTTTAAAAGTATCATGATGATTGTGGGTGATCGAGTATCCTCAATTATTGCCATTATTCAGTTGATACTGGGACTACCTCTTAATATATGTGAATATATATATAATGATTACATACATGAGGAGATAAGGTGTACTGGTTCCTACATTGTTTTTGGATCTAAAGATGTAGCTATATCCAGTAACGCATGATTCTTTATTTTTTTTTAGAACAAACCATACAACATAAGCCTGAGCTAGTTTTATAATCAAATCAATTTTGTTCGTATAAGCCTGTGACAAACAACAACAACATCATTGTCATATAAACTGTTTACCTCAGTGAGCTGTTAATCAAAATATATTCATGTGCGTAAGACATGCATAGTTGCTTTCTTTCTTAGCATATTTTTCTCTTTACGCTTGTGTGACCTCATTGGTTGGAGTGTCTCCCTCTGATGCGGAAGGTCGAGAGTTCGAACCCGGCCGAGTCATATCAACGACTAATACAAATATTAAAAGCAGCTGCCTCTTTCAACCCTCAGTCATTAGTGTTAGGACTGGTCGGACTGGTTGGACTGGTGTCAGCAGTGTGAAGGAGTGGGCCATCACTTTAATTGAATGCAGCATGATTCCATAGTGCTAGACATCTCTATAAACTGTCGCACTGCTGACATCGTAGCGATATGACTGAAACAAGTTATATCTTGATTAGAATCCCAAATCACATATACGCACACACACGCACACACATACACACACACACACACAAAACCCATTACAAAATGATAAATACATTAAAGGGTCATTTTTATTGATTTTACTAAGAGCATATAAGAGTGTAACTATAGTTGTATACTTATAATGACATCTAAGAGTGAAAATTGAAACTGCAGAATATATGATGTCTTGAAGTTTACTTCCATACATTGCTGTACGAATGAAGTTTGAACGTATTGCAATGTATTGCGTTCTAAATGTTACGTTTACCATAACAGTGCTTGATTCCTCAAAAATGTCAAAGAACAGGCTGACAATGTTTATATGTTGTTTAAAATAGATATGCATGCATCATACATTAGCTATGTTCTTCTCAACAACATTCTGACTAATGTTAGAATCGAAATATACATATTACACCTTTCACGTTTTACATTTCATGTCTTTAGTGACAATCCAAAGCTGTTTGTTTACAAAAGATGTACATTTTAAAATCCGTTTAATAACTGCGTTCTTCTATAAACACAAGTCCGGTTAAATTCAATATATATATATATATATATATATATATATATATATATATATATATATATATATATATATATATATATATATATTGCAAAGTCAATATATATTATAAAGCCTAGTCATTATATATATATATATATATATATATATATATATATATATATATATATATATATAATACCTTTAGCGTTCTCACATTATTTACATTTCATGTAACTGTTTTCTTCAAAGAAATTACAAGATGTCACTGAGTCAATTGAAGCTGTTTACTACACAATAGACCATAACCGTATCGGTAAGTATGCAACAATAGTAAGCAATAAACATTAAACAAAATATTTGGTGTATAAAATAGATATTTTATTGCTATATTACTAGTGAATTAATCTGATGGTTTAACTATTAAATAATTAGGATGTAAGAGTGTTATATAAAAATAGTTGGTGTACGGAATGGATGTTATTGCTGTATTACAAGTGAACACAGATCTTCTTGTTGAGATATGTTAACTACATTGTTGTATTTTTTAGGTTATGCAGATGACCAAAAAATGGAATCCATGGAACCAAGCAGTACTTATGTCGAGACATTGCAGTCACTTGAAAGTGTATTGAAGAGCGTAGAAGAGGAAATAAGTGTTCTACTTGATAAGAAAGAGCAACTACTTTCTAAAGAGCTTGAGACAGCTAGAGCAAATGTAAGCTGAACATTTACCAAATTTCGTGTCTTACGATTATTCAAAATCTGATAATATAAATCGAATCCATGTGACGTCAGAATCACTTCCACATTTGATATAGAATTATTTTAGGTATATAGAACATTAAATACGCTTTGACTAGATTTGCGTTTCAGGGGTCCATCGCATACTTTGTATCTAACAATTTTGTTTTGGTAACATATAAAGATGCAAATCGTATCCCGATAGCGGCAATGAGGAAATTAAGGCGAATACCTACATTTTGCTTTGCCAATACTGGGATTGATAATGAATGCTTTGCCTAATGTAGTGTGTGCCATGCATATCTTACATTTGTATGTTCAATTTATAATCCCAAAACGGAAATAACAATGTATTCAAAATTCTCTAGCTAATTGCTAAGCTATTTGCGAGGAGTTTGCTGCCACATTAGTGTGACTCCTCATTCATTCTAGTTCGTATGTTGGTTGCACGTCTCCTCAATTTGAGAATTTGGAGAGTCAGTTCATAATGCCATCATCTGCATTAGGTATTATGTGACAGAGAGGATACAGTTTTGATGTTGTTCTTGGCACACCTCAAGCACATATGAGCAGTGGGTTAGTATTATAAAATAATATGATGACGTATTGCTGGGAATTAAGCGTCAAAACCTGTAGGTTGTTGAACTCAATTCATCTGCCAATAACTGGACATAGAGCAATATATCCAGTTCAGCAGGAAACAAAACATGTACTAAACTCAAAAAACTTTCCAGCCATGTCAATCTATGTGTTGGTGTTCCACAAGGCTCTTTTCTTAGTTCCATTCACTTAATTATATATACACATCAGCTATCAAGTGCCATATATCGACAAGCGATGTCTTCACAACTATTGAACACACAATATAGTGTGTGGTTAGAGTCTCCGCCTTTGATGCGGGAGGTTGGGAAATCTAAACTAGGATGCGTCATACCAAAGATTTATTAAATGGTACTAACAGCTGCCTCGCTTTGCACTCGGCATGAAGATGTTGCTAGTAGGGCTGATTCGAAATCTGTCAGGATAATGTGATTAGGTGGGAAATCAGGCTGCGTGTTAAGTACCGTCAACGTGTATTTGTTTTGTAACTTCACGGTGGTTGTTTCTTAATCTAGATATTCTAAAGATTAGGTGTTGTAAAGTGTACATATTAATAACGATAATATTATCATTATTAACAGAAGTTGTACTTGTAGCAGTTTTAGTAGTAGTCGTATATCCTAAGCTTTAACGAGTGGGAAAAATGACAATCTGGAATAATATTGTAGATATATTTAATGAGCTCTGAATAATTAAACTATGATTTACCAAAACTTTCCACAGAAACTCCGAGATAAGTGGAAGAAAAAAGACTCAGACAAGGATAAAGACAGTACTATTGTCAGTAAGTAAACAAATGTATCCCAGATAAAAAGAATGCATTAAAAGTAATTGAAGGAATCTGAAATTCACTTCATGACAAATTTATATGACGTAAAGATAGAGTATAGATAGTATTCATATTAAGCATTTATACTACATATGTATATGTATATGTACAGGATATTTCTGGATCCAGTCGTTCTTCTGACAGGTTGTAAACACACGTTGTTATGACCTTAGGATATTAAGGTTAGTAACTGAAATGAGCAAAATCAAAAATGTTTGGTAAGATTCAACAAGTAATTGTTGCACTAGAATATAAAATAATATTTAAGAGCACCAATCAAACCAATTTCCGAATTATTTCTAAGTGATATTGCATGGTGTCGTTCTAGACTATGACGTCATCCATGTAATTGTTAACATTGTAAATTCCAAATATAATCATATTAATTAAATACTGGAAAGTTTATGTAGAACTTTAATACCAAATGATATCATTTATATTCTTGGAGTTACGAATGTCAAAATTGCACTGGTTCTTTCCGGGAATGGAATGTGGCAGTTTCATTTAAAACGTCAAACTTGGAAACATATTATACATTATTAATGTTGTCACGGCATTCATCAATTCTTGGTATAGGGAATTAATTTTCAATTTTATTTAGTCGGAGCACATGGAAACATTTATCTGGCTTTGGTATACGACTACATGGTGAATACAAGTTCTTTTGGTTTTGTTTTATAAAGTATTTCTCCTGCAAATATTGTATTTCGTTTTCAAATAAGGATGTTAATTCAGAGGTGAGGAATCTACAATTTTAAAATCGATGTATATATTTTTTGCTCGTGTAGGAAACGGTGGCAACAAGGGCGCATATTCACATAACAGCTATTTTTCTTCCCTCATTGTTTGTGGCTGAAGATGTAAATGTTTCTGGTACAGAATGTTAAGTATTTCTTAATATCTGAAGATTGATTAAACCAAAATTGCTACATTCCTATTATATGCCATCGTTTAACAAGTCACTGTATGGGACAGGTACAATTAAGTTAACTAAACAATCAACATGGTTATCTCTATCAACATAGTATAATAACACTTGCATATGGCAAAAGTGTTTCTGTTGTTGTCAAACAGGACTACCAATCGCGTAACTACTTTAAGCCACTTACCTTCTTTCCAATTGTATAAAGACCTCAATTACTTAATACCAGATTGTGAGGTATGATTACGTGAGCCAGAACTCTTTCGCTATTCTTTCATTTCTATTTCTGTCATACCATATTTCATTTTTTATTGAGTAGAGTAAATGAATATTAGTTATTGCTACTAAAGAAGCCTTTGACAGTTTATATTTGCAATCGGAAATATAGTCATGGATATCTTTACTGTATCTTCAGCTGAAAGAAGTTTATCTTTCCATAACTTCAATGATGTCCAAAAACGAACTGAAAACGAGTAAAACATAATGACACTTGAACTGATTCCCTAGCAGCAAACATAGGTAAATGAGCACCTTACATTCAGTTTTTTCCTGTATCAAAGGAATATAACTGAATCATATTCTCCAAAGCTGGATGAAATATGCCCCATGCTCCTTGCCGTTCAGGCTGAATAGGAAGAAGACTACAACTGCTAAAATTGCTAATTCATTCATAATATGATGGAACATTCTAGACATAAGATTTTCTCGTTGATCTGACTGGACAGATTGTAGAGTGCCAAAAAGTGTAAGAACTTTCACTGCGGCTTTTACTTTAACATTATTGTTAATATTCTACAACAGAAGATGGTGAAGATGATACCGTTCCAACGATTACGTTTCTTGACAAATTTACACAAGTCAGATGATCATTAACAAAAGATGTTCTCTATTCACCGAATGAGAACACTTTTACTGGTAGACGACTTCTCAGATAAAGGCAAAGTACACGATAATACAATATTCAGATGTGTTCCTGTATTCGTTAATATTGTAATTCAGATTGGCAGAATCAGTAATAAGTGATACAGGGTCTTGTTTCATGAATGAGTCTTTTTTCATCTTAATAAAATCAGATTACGGTTTATTTGACTCAAACACATGCATTGATTTCCATGCATAGTGGTGACCGTCACCACTTAGGCTTACGAACATTTGAAATGGATCCCTCCTTACTTTCCTGTTCATTTTGCAAACTATATCAATCACAAATAACGTGTTTACTCTTCTAAAAAATACAAAAATAGGAGATAGATTTACTATAAATGAAAATGGATGCTCACCATGGTAGATCTTGACGTCACTATAGACGCAATTATTGTAGCTCAAAACTAGGAAAATCGCTTGGAAAATATTATTATATTCATTGTTTTTAAGAAAGTTTTTTTGAAAAATCAATGGTAACATGTTAACAAGAAAATGGAAAAATATATGAAAAAATAGACAAAACTTCCTCCACACATGTCCGCTTTATCCCATGAGTTCTTTTGAGAAGAATATATTTTTGTGTTAAATTGTATTGTCCTGTGATTATTTGCAACATTTCTGGACGACAAAAACGGTGTGTTTGTTTCAAGCTGGTGTGTTTAATTATATAAATGAACGAAAAATAATGTAAGCGTGAAGTAATATAATGATACTTAATTTGGATTTTCTCTCCTTATATATAATTCATTAATTAATTAAATATACATAATTAATTAATTACTACTACTACTATATCCTTTGTATCTCATTTAGATTTTGTCCAAGCATTGCAGTCCATTGAAGGAGAACTGAGAATCTTAGAGGAGAAAAGAAAGTGTCTTTTGGGAAGGAAAGAAATCCTTCTGCGAAAAGAACTTGCGAAAACCACTGAAAATGAGAAATAAGGACAATTCTGGATACCAAACAAGAGTTTGCAAAAGGGATATCAATTAAATATATATGCATTCCTAATACACGTAGCATCAATGTTTTCTGTTTCATGTACATATGTGTCGAAATATAGTATATAGTGTTCACCCGAAAGAGAATTATATATTTTACTGGATTCATAACGCACTTTGTATGGTTGATCTATTACGTTTCGCATGTGTCGCTGAAAATGTTGTTACTGAAACGCAGCTAATTCATTTGATAAAAAGCCCATACTTACCTTTCGGTATGATGTTAAGATGCAATACCAGCGGATTCAACTGATACTATCATTGTTACATGTGTATGCTCTATTCACCCTAAAAATATATTTTACTGTTATGAATATCAAATATGACTGAGTGTACCGAAGTCAAGTGAACACCTTTGCTATTAAGGGCATAATCGATTATAACTTGCGCTGGTTGTGCACATGTTTAACGTTGGTGTAGTAGTAACATTTTCTTATATTGAGGGAGAAACTTATGTAATTTTAGTATATAAAGTTCTGCATGAAATATATGCATATATTATTTCCATTCATAATTGTATTAACAAGTGGTGTGATTTGACGATGTTGCTAACACTAAGCTTTTTGAACTTTTATATTTAATCCTGATGTACTACTCTGTAAATAAATATACTTATAAGCTTGTGATAGATGTTCACTTTGTGTACAAATCCATTTTAGATCTCTTCAAAAAAAGTATATCTTCATTGTAAATTCGCTGAATTTTAAAGCCATGTTATGAGCAGTTGCTATATTTTTACGGATAAATAGGATAACACATATGAATGTCAATACGGTTGCCGTTTAACTATTAAAGAAATAGCATCAAAACTGACATGATACAGTACTTCAACCACATATAGTTCAGAATGTTAAATGATTGATTTTTAATTTGAAAAACTGTTGGATAAATAAAGTGGCTAGGAATGATAATACATCCCATGGTAGTATAGTCAATAATGGATGGTTCCTTATAATTTCTCTACCTGGTATTCTATATTTGGTTAAAAAAACTATCATGCAAAGTTTCCAGTGGCATGTTACTTATATGAACAAGTTGTTCGCAGCACTGAAGCCAGTTAATTTTCTTTGACAAAGTATTTTGCATATATATTTTTATGAACTGCACTTGGTATTTTGTCATTTGACCCATCATTGTCGTCTATCAGTCTCGATTAATTAGCACAATTAAGGAAACACATCTGATATAGTGTAATGAAAGTTGGTATTCAAGTTTGTATACATAAGTAGATGACATAATTAGTTTACAACTGATACAAATATATACCTACGTTTGGTTTGATTTGTTGGCGATTTTGTAACGATAGATATTTCTGTGAAAACCTTGAAAATTCATCTTAATCAGACAAAGCAAAGCCAATTCATTTCATGCATATAAATGTGTATATCAATATGTAGACCATCTGACCAGTTCCGTAATTTATATCAAGTAATATCGTTTATTTATTCATTTATATTTGTTTGATTTCTAAGCGCTACAGGATGGGATGGGGTGGAGCATTGCGTTATTCATATCACCGACGGCATTAAAAGTATCGAAAGCATTCTTCTTGGCACATGTATTATTATTCGATTTTGAGTATTTTTAATTTGATCTGGAGTTAATTAAAGTAAAACTAGCGGGAGGAAAATTTACTAATTAGTCGTTTGAAAAAGTGAAATTAAATTTGGTTTTCTCGCATAGAGAATTGTCTACGAATAGACTATACTTAAATTACTAAAGAAACGTATGGGATCATGACATGAGAGGAGAGAGAGATAAACAGGAGATTAATGTTTCACTCTCAAAGTCAACAATTATCTTATTATTTATCCGTTTCTACCCATTAGACATTATACAGTCTGATAACCAGTTTTGAAGAAAAAAAACCTATATATTATTAGTAACATTAAAACAGTTAGTTGACATCTACCTTATCAGTTTACTTGAATATATGTTGAGATCATCTATCATAGACACGATTCCCCTAACAAGCGCGGAATCGGCTATATGATTGTAACTTGTACCGATGTGGTATTTAATATCGTGATAAAATGTCTATACATGCTGAACTTACCCTTCATCTTGTTCCAAAAGTTTTAAAAGCCCATTCTTTGTAACGTGCCTGTCACTCTGTACTTTGTCGGTGTACGAAAATACTGTGTTGAATGTTACTAAATTCGAGTTTGGGAAATGCTTTCAGGATAGAGATATAAAGTAAACCAGCTATGCCATACGGATGGCGTCCAGTCAGTTCCCGATTATGCTGATCTCACAAATATCAACGGTATAAATTTGTTCACGTTTGGTTAAATCAGTATCTGTGGTTAAGTTTCCACTGATAGTTACGTTTCCATGGTTGTACATCAGGAGCTCTTGTACTTAGGATTAAGCGCGACATTATAGCTTTTTCAACACAAAATCCAATTAAGATTTTGATCAACCATAAATCAAGAGTTTTTGTAAACAATCAATTCGAGCAGTGTCGGTGACAAAACATCATATAATAAAATGTCACCAGTAGCGAAGGAAATGTTTTAGTACCCGTAAATCGTACGATAATGAAATAATATACAGGCAGTTTACATTAATACAACAACAAAATGTATGCTTATGATCTGCAAGCGATACTGTCGAATTATAATAAACTAAACACAGAACAATTAGAAGGTTCCCAAATGATTCGATTCTTGCAAAATGAGATCATGTATCGCAGGGATATATTTAACGTTCTCGATCGTGTCAAATATCTGAAAACGGTTTTATACCGAACTCTTCTGAAGAGCTGTGTCATATACAAGATGTTAACACCTGTACCGGTAACATACAAGCGAAAACATCTTGCAAACGATGTAATAGGAACTTGTATGCGCAAGAACGTCCTCCAAAACCACAATACATATTTGTTATCAAACGAGATATAATACACGTGGTAATACATGTTTAGTCTAATGTTGGGTTTACCGTGATAATTTTATCAGTTAGATTCCAACTAGTGAAATGAAATAGTTTTGATTTTCTCGCTGTCAATCTTCGCGCATTTTAGAAGAACAGACCAACATTTTATCTCTACAAAACGATATCAGATGTCGTCTTATAAATTATGTTAGATCTGTCTTAAGATTCAAATGTATACAAAGATTAAATGGACCTTTATATTTTCTGACGATACTAAACTTAAAGTTATACAATACGCATACATCGATTTATCATATTCTAAAATATATGATGTTCTGTGACAGATAAATCAATTTTGTTATCTTCTTCGCAAGGCAATACTTGACATTATATCGTAATTGCGCTGCAACATATACTTGCTCGCGTTGAGGTTTACTACCAGGTTCATCATTGCGTTGGTGATCAGGTACAAATATGTTTGAAGGACAAGTACCCTTATTAATCACTAGACCACTATCAATATCTGACACGATCGTCTTGATTATAAGTGACTCTTGATCAAGACCAGTTAGGAAGTCATCAAGTCGTTGAAACATATTTTATCAGCGACATTACACATACAACTTTTGTCTGATACAAAGTAATAAATGCCAGATGTAAGAAGGAGTATTGTTAGAGCAAAAATCTAAAATATAAACCTGCTGTTTTATGAGGTTAAATTTTGTATGAGTAGCGATAAAACGGATCTTAAGCATTTAATTCTTATCGTTGCATACGATCCTTATTCGGCATTTGATGTACTGTTAACATATTTAGAGGTATGAAAGTTCGAGAACGATATATATACGTGTGTGCGTATCTTCTGTGTGTAAAGGTCTGTGTGTGCATTTGTATGTGTGTATATGTGTGTTTCTGAGTAAGTGTGTATGTATGTGAATTCCTTCTGTTTGTGTATGTCTATGTATGTCTATGTATATATATATATATATATATATATATATATATATATATATATATAGTTTGTGTGTCTGTGTCTGTGTCTGTGACGGTACCGATTGTTTCTCCATGGACCTCAATGCTAATATGTTTTGAAAAAATATACGTTTTATCCTACTTCAGCAAGCATGTCACACACTGTCAAAGAGAACAATCTAAGGTCGTCAATTTGACAGCAACAACACCAGGTACTCCATTGCATTGAAGGGAGATAACTCTGCTAGAAATAGACATTGTTTCGAGTTATATAGTCACAACAGACCCAGTTTCACTCGGGTTTCCCACATTATAAAAATAAATCATAACAAATACAAAATATGATTTAGATATGAATTAACTTAATTTCACATTTTGCCAAGAGTCTTAACTTCTTTTTTAAAGCCTGTTGAAATAACAAGAGGCTTGAATACAAATACTTTGCATCCGAGTACATGGTCATAAAATGGAGATATTCGTTAAACAGTATCGTTGTCACATTATATATGTACTGAATGTTGTTGTCATGGGTTAACACAGTGTTTCAGCACACGATAGGGTCTACACATATTCAAGAAACAAATTCAGGCTGAAGTTTGAATTATATTTGTAGATCAATTAGATAATATCGATAATACGGTTATTGCAACTGCAAATAATTGTTCCTGTATTTGACAGGCAACCGTACCTGAATATTATTTAATTGTTGCATGCCATTCAACAATCTCGCAAGACGATTATATAAATTATCGTATGCAATTCGCTTTTAGTATACACGAACTCTTATACAGACCCAGGATGAAACATATCTAATCCAATCGACCTACTAATCTAATATAGTTATTTATAGCAGTGTAGAATAAAACGAATTAATTTCGTGATGTCAGCATATAAATAGATGATTCCTGTATAGCAATAAATGTTATGTTAGTAAAGCTCAAATCGTCTCCGGTTCACACTTCAAAATCAATAAAAAAAGGAATCCCTGTTTTGGTTTCTTTCTCTTAATGTATTACACAAGGCGTCCATTTGCTTTTCATTTGTATGGAAAACATTTTCAAAATCTCCAAATTTGAATATCCATCCGAGTATAACCTATTAACTTCTATGAATAACTGTTTGCAGATATTTCATACTTTGTATTATTGTAAGACAGTTTTACAGATAAACATTTCCAGAACAAGGTATGATCTAAGATATGCACTGTATTGGAAATAAAATGTTATTAATATTAAACAGGATAATATAACAAACATTTTGGCCATTAATTTAGATTCATATTAGTCCTGTACTTTCGAAATTACAATATAGCAGACAGGTTTTAATTAAATTATTAGGATTTACTTATTATTAGGAGTATAATATGAAGCATTGCTTATAGCTTACTGATTGGATACTTCATTATTTCTCCAGATTTAAAACAGTGTCTTATATATGCTTTTCCATCACTGAGTAAAAGAGAAACAACTAATCCAGGAAGTATTCCTGCAACACATCATCCAGTTTAGCTTCACTTTTAATATAAACTGAACATAATAGTCTTTAGTAAAGTTAAACATAAAACTTGCATGATATTTTGTGTTTATTTTAACACCTCGATTAATCTCTCTGATTACGTAATACTTTATCTAGTTAAGATTTGTCGATGGAAACATATTAATCTCATTAGGATATTACATTGTTGTATATATATATATATATATATATATATATATATATATATATATATATATATATATATATATATATATATATATATACATATGTATCAATTTGTTACTGCGGTTACAATCTATGTCATATGTATAACGATTAATCTTGTTCTACCAAAATGCATGGTGCATAAGACCTAATTCAGTGGTATATCCTCTCTTTATTGTGTACACTGTTGTTTGTTGCAAGTAGGTTCATATGCATCACATGTGTCGTTCACATGATTCTATGTTAAATATTCTTCCACTACCACCAACGGAAATGACAATACATTATAATCCAGGTAAAGTATGCTTTTCTAGTCAATCAAATAGCCTCATATCAGGGTGTAATTATGACTAACGCCCACCATAAAAGGATCGATTTTTCCATAGCCTCAATTAAGTTCCTCTATCCAAAACCGTATCAGGTTGTTCAACTTACGATGTATCATCCAGTTTAATTTTTTTATCAGGTAGCGACTTGATTACCATAGACGTGTCAATGCCCTAGAAATATATCACTATACATTTGACTAGATTGCTTTATCATGCTTATTCATATATTTTTTAATATTTCGGTACATAGTACAATACTATTTAATACTTGGAATTAGGAAATGTATTAATTAGATGATTAAGATGTTGAGGGATATTATATGTATATAGTATATATATCCGATAGGGCATTACATGGGTTAGATATTGAAATAAGATAATCATATTGTCCTATCTATGAAACGTACCATTAAAAATCTGTCTCTCTGTCTCTGCTGCGCATGAAACAAAAAAGCTCTCCAAACCACAAAATAAATTTTATTGGAAGAATTTTCCGTTTTGCGGGATTAAAACACCTCAACAATAAACAACTTTTGTAGCGGTGTATTGTACACACAGAGAGAGAGAGAGAGAGAGAGAGAGAGAGAGAGACAGAGAGAGAGAGAGAGAGAGAGAGAGACAGCACACACCGCAAACATTTGTACTTTTCTATAATAATACGTTGTTGAATTTAATGCACAAGGAATCATGTGATCAGAAAGTACAAAACTTTAAATTAAAAAGGAGTATTAGAATTCGAAGTGTACTGATTTTGAATTGAGTCTCTCTCACACACGACTGTAGTAGTACGGACGAAATATTCCGTGTTGTGTGCGAAATATTCTGGGCGAAATGTGTGAGTAGGGTCAGATTCTGATTAAGGATTGCAGGCTTTATAGCTAGATCAATTAATTAGACGCATTTATTAAAATACAGCCAGTGTCATAACTTGTTCACTCATGCGCACATATACACACATTATCTGTCTCTCTCTCTGTTGCGCATGAAACCAAAAACCTCTCCAAACCGCAAATTAAACTTGATTGAAAGAGAGAGAGAGAGAGAGAGAGAGAGAGAGAGAGAGAGAGAGAGAGATTGCGCACACCTAGTAAACATTTATTTTCTATAATGTGTTGTTAGTTGTACATATTAATTTAATGCACGAGGGACTCATGTGAACAGAAAGTGCAAAAAATTGAAATATAAGTAAAAAAGAGAATTTGAATGCGAAGTGTACTGATTTTGAATTTAGACTGTCGCAGTAATTACGAAATATTCCGTGTTGTGTGCGAACTAATCTGGGCGAAATGTCTGAGTAGGGTCCGATTATGACTAAGGATTGCAGGCTTTATAGCTTGATCAATTAATTAGACACATTTAGTAATTACAAAAAAAATATATCTTTCAATATGCTTTGTTTTAAACAAGGTAAGTGTTTTTATAGATTTCCATGACCTAATTTCAAAGCTAAATGGAATGAAATCTTCATGTGAAATCCCCACGTCGATATGACCATCCATTCAAGAGTAGATTTGATAATAAGATCTTCAAGATGGCCACAATGTTGGACAAATTAAATGTATGGGCTAATAAAAATTATTAATGTAAGCTTAGCAAAAATGCAATTAACATTAGAATAGCATTCCGCCAAATCTGTATGAAAATTAAATGCAAATGTCTGAGAATAGTTTTAATAGTATGTAAAAGTTTAAAATTTTTACATTTCAAAATGTGTACAGATTGAAGGCGCAAGTGACTCAGTCATTCAAGGAAAGAGAGACAGAAATGAAAGAATAACTTCAGAAAGTTCCGGTATGGAGAACATCCATAAAAAAGGATTACAACTAATATAATGCAATTAAAATATGTTTATTGTGTCAGAGATAATTATTAAATATATTTTGTTAACAATATTATGTCTTTAATGTATGAAGATATATACAATGACAAACCAATATGACAATGCACAACTTGAACTATAGTATACTTCATGTATTTTCCCGAATTTATTTTTTTCATATACCCCAAATAATAACCAATCAAAATAAATTACTAAAATATCAACAGCACATAGCCAGCTATCAAAACGTACTTAAAAATGATGCCATTAGGCAAAATAAAACAATAATAATACTGTATGACTACAAAATATTAAATATAGGTCAAAGTCACGTAGTTTTTCAAATAAAGCATTTAACAACAAGTCATGTGACTCTGAAAGTAAAAGAGTTATGCTGAAAACAAACCATACAAAAAATATTCAAATTAATGCACCTGTTCATTTCACATCACTACTGGCATTAGTTAAGAGCCAAATCAAGTGCCACATTCAAAATGATCACAGGAAAGAGTTGTGATATTAAAAATGGAGTTATAAGCGGTCAACTATAGGATTTGATCCACAGATATAGACATAAGAACCTTCAGTTGATGATAACTCATGAAATACCAGTAAGTGTATAAAATATACACTAATGTGTGCAAATGAAACTGTTTACAAATATTTGCAACTTTTAATGAATAGGTGTTATCAGCCAATATATCTGAATTGATCAGCTTAGTTCAATATTATGAACAGAATTGTGATCATTGTCAATAAAATGAGTACCCATATAGATTTAAGAGATAATAAAGATATACTGTCCGTATTTGAGACAACATTTATGATGCATTAATGAACAAAAAGCACTTTTTTTCAAGGCTTTGTGCCTACCATCCGTACACTGCCATGCAATATAGATATATATCATCTGTATCCATACGTCAACATTAGCGCTACAGGTAAATGTGTGCATATTTCCGAGACAGCCTTGGACAACTATAACTACGTACGAAAATTGTAGTTTCAAAATTTGATTTATTTTGTAAATGTCACAGTAAGTGTATGAAATTTTCAATTGTGTGCTTTACCTTAATGTTTTGTATATGAATGTTGATGTTGTGCGAATGGATTATCCTCTTTTGCAAATAGCTATAAAACGGACCTCTCTGCAGAACAAAAGCAACAATACAGGCACGACAGTTTTCTGACACCACTGAGGCCAGGTTATCCACAGAAAATACATATACGCTGTTGCCTTTTAGGTGCTTTTAATTTCATTCAAAAAATTGTAATTACTGATTTAACGGCTTGGGCTAGTATTTTATCCGTTGAATATATGGTTTATATCAAGCAAAAGTTCTAATAATGATTATCTGAATGAACTATACCCTTTATATAAATATAACAATAATAACAACAATATCGTCAAGGCTAAAAATAATACTGTCACTTCAGTAAAATGACCATCATGTAAATTTGATTTATTTTGTTTCATGATACAAATATCACAGTAAGTGTATGAAATTTTCTATTGTGTGCTTTACCTTTATGTTTTTAATATGAATATTGGTGTTGTGCGAATGGATGAGTACCTCTTTTGCAAATACTTATAAAAACGAACCTTTCTGCAGAACAAAAACAATAATACAGTCACGACAGTTTTATGACACCACTGAGGCCAGGTTTTCCACAGAAAATACTGTTACGTATATTTGATTTAAATCATTTATTTTAATTATCAGATCCAAATTTGTCATTTTGGGTTTAAAATTCATTAATTGGGAGATTATTCTAGAAAATCTCTATGACCTTTGCTTTTCTTGTAAACAACAAGTGTTGACCTCATTTTCTGACCTTGCTTCAGAGTGATAAACAGGCCTTAGAAATGATTGGTTGTTTTCCAAGGACATCTTTTTATTTTTAGTTCTGGGGGTTGAGAAGTGGCTGATTCTTATCTGGATCTTTCCGTGTGTACGTGTTTAAATGATCGTACATTTGTTCTATGACATTCCAGAAAATCACGTGATCCCTTGTTTACGTAAAAAACAGGAATTTAAATTATTATTTTGGGAGAGCACAGCCAGTAGTTAGTCTGGGCTTTGGAATATTAAGTTGTGTCTTCTTTTTGAGTTATTTTCAATTACTGGAAATTGTGTCAAATCGTTTGGAGCAAGAGGAATTTTTTTATTTATCTGGAAAAGAACATGTGCTCATAGATTTTCATTTGGATTACTATAAAACTAAAACTAACTTAATCACGTGACATCGTCGTCCATATTGGATTACATCGTCAAGATTCGAACCGGGAACTATTAGGACATTTATTTATCAGGACTCTTGCAATTCCATTAGTGGATTATTTTTGTGAATTCTATATTGGATTAATGTTTAGACTTAATTCTCTAAAACCGTAAGTTTATTTATTTTCTTTTATGAAAATATTTGTAATTAATAAATAGTTTGTTAAATGTTTACAAGCATGTTATTTTCACTTCTTTCTATGTTGTTGCTTATTCGAGCCTAAGCACGTAACATAGAAATTGGGGGCTCGTCCAGGATTGAGATAAATTGGAATTTGGTTAGAATTTTTCTCAGAAAACTTTTGTTTTAAATATGAATTCTCCTAGTTTTTGAAAATTTTAAATCTTTAGTGAGACTGATGGGCTTGTATTAAAATGACATCTAAAGTAGAAATATTTCTTTCTAATCCTACCCAGGAGCAAATAGATCTTTTTAAAAAATATGAGTTGATTCAACTTGCCAGAAAATATGATCTTTCTGAAGTCAAGGCTTCAAATAACGAAACAAGATATAAAAAATCTGGTTCAATATTTGGTAGAACAGGATGTTTTGGAACAAAGTGCTTTGATCTCGGTCAGTAAGTTTACATCAGACTCTGACATTAAACTTAAAGAATTATAATTAAAATTCAAGATAGAGTTAGAGGTTAAGAAACTGGAATTTCAGGAAAGGGAGAGAGAGAGAGAGAGAGAGAGAGAGAGAGAGAGAGAGAGAGAGAGAGAGAGAGAGAGAGAGAGAGAGAGAGAGAGAGAGGAAGAGAGAGAGAGAGAGAGGAAAGGAAGAAAGAAAAGCAAATTGAATTACAAAAAGAGCAGATGCGAATTGATAGAGAGAGAGAGAGGAGAAAAAAAGGCAAATTGAATTACAAAAAGAGCAGATGCGGAAGGAGAGAGAGAGAGAGATAGAGAGAGAGAGAGAGAGAGAGAGAGAGAGAGGGAGAAAGAGAGAGAGAGAGAGAGAGAGAGCAGATGCGGATTGAGAGAGAGAAGGAAGAAAGAGAATATCAAATTAAAATGAAAGAAATAGAGCTGGCAAGTGTGAAAATCATCATCATACTTCAAATCCAATTTTACATTTTGATTTAGCAAGGAATATTAGATTAGTACCCTCTTTCAGAGAAAAATGAGTAGACAAATACTTCATTCGTTTTGAAAAAGTTGCAGAAAATTTAATGTGGCCAAGAGAAAATTGGACTCAATTAATACAATGTGTACTTACTGGTAAGGCTAGTGAGATTTACACTTCACTGTCCTTTCAGCAAAGTGGTGACTATGATGTGGTTAAGGAATGCATTCTAAGGGGTTATGAGTTGGTCCCTGAAGTTTATCGGCAAAAATTCAGAAATTACAGAAAAGAAGCTGGACAAACTCATGTCGAATTTGCTAGAGAAAAAAAAGCAGTTGTTTGATAGATGGTGTTTAGCAAAGAAAGTCGAACAAGATTATCAAAAACTGTGTCCATAGTGATGTTAAGTCTTATCATCATGAGCATAGGATTGAAACTTCATAGAATGCTGCTCGAGCAGCTGACGACTATTCTTTGACACATAAAGTTCCTTTTGTTAACAAGACTTCTACTCAATAATCTTCTGGCAGAAAATTATTTTCGCCTAATTCAAGCCCTTCTAAAACTCAAACTAACACAACTTTCAAGCATCAAACTTCAGAGAAGTTTGATTCTATATCCTTGTCTCTTCCGACGTGTACCTATTGCAAGAAAAAAATATTTTTTTGATTAGGTCACTTTTACTCCTTGTTTGGATCAATCAGAAAGTATTGATCATAGTGATCCTCTTTTAACAACTCATTCTCTTTATTCTAATCTGAGTTATACACACCAGTTACTAGTCGTCGAACAAGAAAAAGAACCTGAGATCTTCAGTTTATTTCAAAGTGCCGTAAATGAGACTGAAGCCACTGAAGTTCCTGTCTGTTATTTCATTAAAAATAAAATTCTAATGAGAAAATGGAGACCTCCCGAGGTACCTGCTGGTGATGAGTGGTCATTGAACTATCAATTAGTAGTTCTAAAACCTTACAGACAGGAAATACTTAATCTCGCCCATGAAACTCCTTTGACTGGTCATTTAGGGATTAGTAAAACTTATCACAAGATCTTGACTCACTTCTATTGGCCAAAACTCAAAAGTTATGTTACCAAATACTGTAGATCTTGTCATTATTGCCAAATGGTAGGAAAACCCAATCAGAAGATACCTAAGGCTCATCTGCAACCTATTCCTGCCTTTGACGATCCATTTAGTAGAATTATGGTAGATTGTGTAGGTCCCTTACCCAAGACCAAGTCAGGTAACCAATACCTGTTGATCATTATGTGTGCGTCAGCAAGGTTTCCAGAAGCAATTCCGTTAAGGAATATAAAATCTAAAACAATAGTAAAAGCTTTGATAAAGTTTTATACTCAGTATGGCCATCCCAAATCTATTCACTCTGATCAAGGTTCAAACTTAATGTCTGGAATTTTCCAGCAAGTTATGAATGAATTGTGCATTCAGTAATTCAAGTTAAAATGGAACTATGGTTTGAAGACCTACA
The DNA here is from genome assembly GCA_030141615.1 of Unio pictorum. Classification (NCBI taxonomy): domain Eukaryota; kingdom Metazoa; phylum Mollusca; class Bivalvia; order Unionida; family Unionidae; genus Unio; species Unio pictorum. The sequence goes on from JARLTB010000108.1 coordinate 2,957,376, forward strand.
AGGGAGAGAACTTTTGAATCTGATAATGGAGTTGTGTCACTCTTGTTCTTTCTTCATACATTTCTTCAAATTAGATATTACGGCCCTTACAAAGTTTAGAAGAAATGAATTAGTTTATTTAATGTATTAGTGTTCCTGGGATCTAAATAAATTATAGGAGTACCAATATATTGAAACATGTAATTAATTTAGTTGTAGCTGTCCCACTCAGTGAAGGAATATCATCAGATTCTGCTGATATTGAAATGATGACTGATATTGAAATGACGAATCTTTGTAATTTAGAAATTATGAAAAATCTAGACCAGAAACTTTCACATTTACAAGTGCAAGAAAAAAATAAACTGAAACAATTATTATTTAAATATGAGCACTTATTTCCAGATATTTTTACAATGACGAAGACAATTTTTCATGACGTTTAAATTTAAATTTCCAAACCTGTTAAACAACATCCATACAGGATGAATCCACTCAAACAGGAATACTTTAAAAAGGAAATCCAATATTTGCTGGAGAATAATTTTATCGAGCCTAGTAAAAGTGATAAGAGTTCACCATGCATACTTGTTCCAAAACCAGATAAAACGTTCAGTATGTGCACTGATTATAGGCAGGTGAAGAGAGTGACAAAAACCCATTACCAAGAATTGACGATTGTATGGATAAAATTGGGAATGCCAAGTATGTCACCAAATTTGACCTTCTGAAAGGATTTTGGCAGATTCCACTAACGGAAAGAGCAAAGGGAATCTCGGCATTTGTGACTCCAGATGGACTCTACCAATATAAAGAAAGTCCATTTCAACGTCTCATAAAAATAATCATCTCTAGTCTAGAAAATTGTGACGTCATCATCTACAACGACACCTGGATAGAACATCTAGCAACAATTAGAAAACTCTTTGACAGACTCACTGATGCATGTTTGACAATTAATTTATCTAAAAGTGAGTTCTACCGTGCTAGTGTGACTTTCTTAGGACATATTTTGGGACATGGACAGGTTAAACCAATAGATGCTAAGGTTGAGGCTATTTCTAAATTCTCTGTGCCTTAAAATAGAAAACAACTGATGCGGTTTTTATGTATGGCTGGATATTATCGTAACTTTTGTTCAAATTTTTCTATAACTGCAGAACCCCTGACAAATGTATTTGAAAAGAAGAACACGTTCTGTTGGACTGAAAAATGTCAGGAGTCTTTTGATAAGTTGAATGCCATACTTGAAACGGAACCAGTTCTTGCAGCTCCAAATTTTGGTCAATCTTTCAAATTATCTGTTGATGCAAGTGATGTTGGGGTTGGAGCAGTTTTAATTCAAGAGGACAAAATGGAATTGAACATCCAGTGTGCTATTTTTGAAGAAACTGAATACTCACCAGAGAAATTATTCAACTATCGAGAAGGAATGTTTGGCATTGATTTTGGCTTTGCAACATTTTGAAGTTTATCTAAGTTAAGCTCCTTCTTCAATTATAGTTTTTAGTGACCACAACCCCCTTACTTAAATCGGCAAGATGAAAAACAAAAATCAAAGATTTCTAAGATGGAGTTTGTTATTGCAGGAATATAATCTTGACATCCGGCACATAAAGGGAAAACAATATAATTGCAGACGCTCTTTACAGTGTATAACAATTTATTATAATGTGTAATTTATACTAGTTCTTTTAACCTCAGATGTAAATGGGTTTGTGATAAAAAGAAAGTTTTATCATATAAACCTTTCTTTTTAGTCTAATGCGGAAGATGTTACGTATATTTGATAAAAATTGTAATTACTGATTTAACGGTTTGGGCTAGTATTTTATCCATTGAATATATGGTTTATATAAAGCAAAAGTTCTAATAATGATTATCGGAATGAACTATAACCTGTATGTAAATATAACAATAATAAAAACAATATCGGCAAGGCTATAAATAATAGTGACATTATTGATTTACATCAGTATAATGACCATTATGTGTTCTTATGAGGATATGGTGGTTAATGAAGGAAATATAATGAAAGGATGAAATATAACAAGATGAAGGGCGATGAATAAAGACAGAAACTAGAAGACTGAGAGAAAGACTAATACACGAATATTATGAATGCATTTCTGCAATGATCCTCATCAATCATTGGATTCCACAAACAAGAGCAGTGTTAACTGGTGTATTTAACAAATTGACGTTGATGCACTAAAGGCCTGCAACATTCTCAGTTGTGCTTAGAGACCGAATTATAAATGTCTAATTTGTTTGCATGATTCATCGTTCTATATTTTAATGTACCCCTGTTTTACAAGCTAATTAAATCGGGGTTGATTTGTAAGAGCGGTATATATTATTGATTTAATTGGATTCTGACTCTCATTGATTTAAGCTCTTTCCTTTCATTCATTATCTGCGAAGGATTTGTTATCAAGAGTTATGTTGATAAGTGTTACTATTGCGAAAATCCAATTATATCATGTATTACAGTAATTTTGATTATCTATCTATCTATCTATCTATCTATCTATCTATCTATCTCTCTCTCTCTCTCTCTCTCTCTCTCTCTATATATATATATATATATATATATATATATATATATATATATATATATATATATATATAAATCAGAACATATTTCTTTTTAGTTCTACCAGTAACTGAATCGGTTGGAAGTATTTGACTATAATGCTTTTATTATCGAGAACCATAATTGAATCATGCGACATTTAATATCAATGTCAGTTCGGTTCAAAATTTTCTGTTTGCAGTGAAATCTTGTACGCTTTTAAACTGGCAGTATGCTACCTTCAGGCCTTGATTCTTGGAAAAGACCTGTCCCAACTAATAAACTGGAACGAAAGATGGGCGCTATTAAACGTGACGTGTCTTTATTAAATATTTATAACGTATACTGTCATCTAAAGCGTAATTTATTATTGAATCTGGCTTCGAAAAATCATCAATTTACCCTCAGAGATAGACCAAGATAATTTCAAGAACATTCATAATTTTGTACTGTCTTTCATTCTTTCAATGTTCATCAAACGTGTCTCACATGTAAAGAAACAAAGGATGATGTTTAAAAAATTTAATTTGAGGATGACATAGTTAACATAGTTGTTTTCTTGGCCCGAACCTTTTCTTGGGTTTATCGCCACAAGTAGTATTTGTTCTTACATGCATGAGTAGTAATATGGGGCACCGCAGCCTCAATGGAAAATCCAGTCAAAAAGGGCTTGGGCACATCTAGCCTCAAGATTTATAGCCTCAATGGAAAATCCAGTCAAAAAGGGCTTGGGCACATCTAGCCTCAAAACAGCTTGGGGCACTATAGCCTCAAGGGAAATTTAACATAGTGGGTCTATCTAGCCTCAAGGGAAATGGAACATAGTGGGTCTATATAGCCTCAAGGGAAATATAACATGGGGAATATGATGGGTATAGGGGACTGTAGAGGGACAAGGGAAAAAAAGGGTGGCAATGAAAGCTACTATCTTTTCGAGACTTATGAGTGGCCCTGAAAAGGACCGTTATGTGTAATGTTAACGTTGTCTTGTTAACACAGAGGACATCTCACAGATCTTCTTCTTTTCCTTAAACTTCTCCTCACTGTGGGTCCATAGAAGAGAACTCTCTTCAAGCAACCTTGTCTTTCCACATAGACCCTTCTCTTTCAAAAAGCTGTCTCCGTCATATGAATGACACTCCATGATGATCTGACATACATGGGTATGTCAGTCCTAAACAGCATACTTGACACAAGGGTTGACGATTTAACATTAGTCCACATCTTCTGATGAGAACAGGTGAAGCGAATGCCGTGTACTGCGGTTATTTATAGGGGAAGAGCGGATTGAAACGGATTGAGTGTATCCACCAATCCAAACGTGCGTTACAAAAGTCAGGTACAGTCATCCAATCGGAAGAGAGCAGTCTGTGACGTCACCTTTTCTATATAGAGGTACTAGCGCCTGTGCGCAGTCAATCGATTCAAGAGAGTTGTCAATCATGGCGGACAGTAAGAAGACAATGAATTGGAGTGAGACAGGAGTAGAGACAACAAGTCATGGACCAACAGTGACTACTAAAGTCATGACAAATCTACATCCAGAAGAAGTTGATTTTAACTGGGATATTGTGGATTTTTTAACATCACAATAATTTATTCCGGAACCTTCGTTGCCTTCTGTATCTTCTTATGGACACGTTGATGATTTTAAACAAAGACAAAAAGAAGAATAGGAGCGATTTTTACAACAACAGAAAGTAGAAGAACAAGCTTTTCTTATTCAACAGCAGGAAGAAGAAGAAGCAAGAAGGAAACACCAGGAAGAAACAGTAGCAGCAGCAGCAACGGAGAAGAAAGAAGACCAAGGACAGAAAGAAAATAGTGAAAATCAAACGGTCACGACGGTACTTTTAGATATTTTAGCTGAGTTAAGGAGTCTGAAACAAATGTATCAGACTTCTTTATCACGACCGAAGAGAAAAAGACCTTCTCGAGCGAAACAACCCAATCTCTCTGTGACTACGTCTACCTTACCACCGTTAGTGATTTCTACCAAATCATTGACAGGAACCACCAGTCCCGAAGTAGGCCTTGGCCGTGGCAAAGGCTTAAGACAGCTCAAGAGGATTTCGTCCCGTTTCTGAGTTTGTTTTGTTTTAAACAATTAAAACACCAACGGTCCTTTTCAGGACCACTCCAATTATTTCGAAAAGAAATACTATGTCAATTGCCTAATTCAATGAAAACTCAAAAGTCCTTTTTATTATATTTTTTTAAAAACCCATGATGTACGTGTGAGTAAATGAATGTGTGAGTGTAGGTAATTATACTATCAAATCAAAACCAAGAGACACTTACGTTTTTTTCTCTCTGGTGTATTCTAGTACAAACGTTACAATTCAATATCATAACATAACATAACACAATACCATTTTTAAAAAGTTCATAGGTTTTCTTCTGTTTCACTCTTTCTGTTTTTTCATTTTCTTTACTGCCACACGTTTTTCTTTTTCTTCTTCCTCTTCACTTTCGTTTCGTCTTCTTTTCTTGTCTTTGTGAACGTGTCGGGGTTCTTCCTTGGGGGAGGGTACCTCTTCCTCCTCCTGTTCAGAATTTCTTTCCTCCTCCTTCTCCTCCTCCTTCGCCTCCTCCTCCTCCTGCTCCTGTTGTTTCTTAGGGCAGTTTGGAGACCAATGTCCTTTCTTTTTACAATAATAACAGGTATCTTGACTTTTGTCTCTATTGGTACCTTTTTTATTTTTGTCACGATCTGAACATTCTGTAGCCCAATGTCCTTTCTTCTTACAGATATAGCAAGTATCTTGACTTTTATCTCGATAGGAAGGAGAGTAGGCTGTCGGCTGGTCTGACGAAAACTTTCGTATGACCCCACGTAAAGCTCTAATGAGAAGTTCCACTTCTGTAGGTTCTTTCATCGTTCTGGTCAATGTGAGAGTGAAATGAATACTGAAAGGTTAGACACTAACCCTTTATATATGCACGGATCGGACATGAATATATAGGGGTTATGGTCTTTAAATGGTAGTCATTTGACTTTTTGCAGACAAGATGAAAAGACCACATCATGTTGTGGAGAAAGGAGAAAACAGTAAGAGACAGAAACGTAATGTATCGCCTAGTACAGTAGCTGAAGTCTTGGCTCAAATTCATGCCAGTGATTTTGAAGATGACATGAGTGAGCCCGAATCTACACCTAAGCAATCGACGTCCAAGCAAAGTGCACCACCCTTAGTAAACCCTGAAAATTACTATCACATTCGAGAGACGGAAAAGCGTTCCTCTCGAAAATTTAGAACAACGGCTTACACGTATGCCGTAAAGTTTAAAGATTTCAAGTCCAATGTACCTTTGGAGAATACAGAAGGGCTCATTACTGAGGTGTGGGATTCTGTGTTAACTGCATTGAAACAGCAATATCAAGCCAAAGAAGACGATCGCTTGAGACTTTCTATTCATCACGATAATTTGAAGTCTCCCGTTTGGATTGAGTTTACTAGTCCATCAGAATTAACACCTTTCAAAGTCATTGACAAAATTCAACATGTGCAACAATCCAACGACAAGTTTCACATTGACGATGGAAAAGCCACACTGTTTATGACCCACGTGTCTCTTCCCCAGGGGACAGGACGCAAAAAAGTATTATTGGTCGACAACCTTCGCAACACCAAACTAAGCCTCGTCCGAATTAACAATCCTCAAGACCAGATGTGTTTAGCCCGTGCTGTCGTCGTGGGACGAACGTATGCCAACAAGAACGACACGGTAGAATGGAAAAGAGCCTGGAAATCTATTCGACAATCGGACCGAGCCAAACAAAGAAGTGAAGCAGAACTCCTGTTACAGCAAGCGGGGATATCCAAAGACATTTCTTTGTGGCATTCCAGAAATGCAACAATTACAAGACGTTTTGACACCACATTACACCTTGAAAGTTCACCCTCAAGAAGTGCGTGGACCTCTTCTGTTTCGAGGCCACGATTTCAAAGACGGAAAATACATTCACGTCTATCATCACGATGGTCATTTTGATACCATTACCAGTATCACTGCATTCCAGGGATACAGTTACTACTGTGAAAAATGTGACTATGGTTATAACAATCGAGAACAACACAAGCATTGTGGATCAAAATGTGAGGGATGTTTGGCCTCACAACCTTGTCTGGACCAAGGACAAGAAAGAGTGCATTGCCCTGTGTGTCAGCGCACTTTTGTCAGTCTTACCTGTTACCAACAACATTTGAAGATGCAAGGTTCACAGCAGAAAAGTGCTTGTCAACTCCTGAGATTGTGCCCTACTTGTGGACAAGGCATACGTACTAGTAATGCCAAGTTTCACGTTTGTCGAGGGAAGAAACGATGTCACATTTGTCATCAAATTGTGGACTTGGAGCACCAATGCTTCATTCAAAAATATCAACCCCGACCAGATGATACCCAGAAGAAAGGGAATTTTATCTTTTTTGATTTCGAATGCATGCAAGAAACTGGTATTCACATTCCTAATTTCTGCGTAGCTCACCGTGCGTGCGAGAAGTGCATCCAAGAACCTATCTTTAGTCATTGCCCTTACTGCAGCAAGATTCCTGGAGGACGTGAAAAAAATATTTCGAGGGTCAAACACGTTAGCCAAGTTTGCCCAATGGATCCTTAACCCTATTGACGAAACGTGGAGTCCAGAAGACATCGAACGTTACGGCAAATGTCATTGCCATGCCACGGTCATGGCTCACAATTTCTCGGGATACGATGGGCAATTTCTGCTCAGATACTATGCGGAACAAAGTACTGAACGACCTCAAGTGACTTTAAACGGAGCCAAAATCATTTCTATGCAAGTAGGACAAGTACAGTTTAAAGATTCAATGTGTTACTTGGCCATGCCTTTGAGTCGTATGCCTAAAACGTTTGGAATGACAGAATTGGCTAAAGGTTATTTTCCACACTTTTTTAATAGCGAAGCCAATCAACATACCGTTCTACCCCATTTGCCGGAGGCTGACGACTACGACTCCGATAACATGCACACCGAACAACGAGAAGCTTTCCATACTTGGTACCAGACTCACGCCTCGGACCCCTTTGATTTTCAAGAAGAAATGTTAAAGTATTGTCGATCTGACGTGGACATTTTACGACGTTGTTGTGGAAAATTTCGAGAATTGTTCATGGAGTACGGAGGGATCGATATTTTGAAAGAAGCTTGTACCATCGCCAAAGCGTGTTCTTTAGTGTACCGAAAACGCTTTATGCCTGAAAATACTCTAGCTGTCATCAGTCCTCAAACGACGAACTTTGTCAAACGTCAATACTCGGTCAAAGCCCTACGCTGCCTCCATTACTTGTGCGACAAGGAAGACAAATGGATCCAACACGCTCGCAACGGAGGAGGCGAAAAGACCATCGGGACGTATTCGGTGGATGGTTGGGACTTAGAAAACCCTCAGATCGTGTACGAGTTTAACGGATGCTTATTTCACGGATGTCCCCTATGCTACCCTCAGCGTAACACCAAAAATCAGTTTTTACAACGAACCATGGAAGACTTGTACCAGACCACGTGTCAGCGACGTTTGAAGTTAGAACAGCAAGGATACCAGGTGGTGGAAATGTGGGAACACGAGTACGATCTGCGTTTGAAAACCGATCCCGAGTTTAAACGCATCGTATATTCAAGAAACCCTCGGGATAGTTTGTACGGAGGACGAACGAATGCTACCTGTTTACTGTACCAGGCGGACGAGGAGAAAGGAGAAGAAATCAAATACTTGGACGTGTGTTCACTGTATCCTTACGTGTGCAAATATTGTCACTTTCCCGTAGGGCATCCATAATTGATTACAGAACACATTGACTTGGACCACATTCGACAGTACGAAGGATTGATCAAGTGTAAAGTCTTACCACCCACAGACTTGTACCATCCCGTTTTACCTCACCATTGCCAAGGAAAACTGATGTTTCCTTTGTGTCGCACATGTGCCGAAACGTGCAACCAAGGCCAACCTTGTCATCACACTCAGGAAGAACGCGCCTTGACAGGAACGTGGGTGAGCGTGGAATTGTTTAAAGCTCTGGACCTGGGATATCAACTGTTAGAAGTGTACGAAATTTACCACTTTCCCAAGACACAACAATACCGCAAGGGCGACGAGAGACAGAAAGGTATTTTTGCAGACTACGTGGATGCCTTTTTAAAACTAAAACAAGAAGCTAGTGGCTATCCTTCCTGGTGTCACACTCCCGAAGACCAAAAGATATTCAAAGAAAAGTATTGGGAACAGGAAGGTATCACTTTAGACCACATCGAGAAAAACGAAGGAAGGCGATCGTTTGCCAAAGTGATGCTCAATTGCTTGTGGGGTAAAATGGCACAACGCCCGTCTTTACCCAAGACAGAGTATTTCTCCGAGCCGTCTCGCTACTTCCAGATGATTCACGACCCAACCAAAGTCATGAAACACGTGGACGTCATTCGTGAGGACTTGATCTTAGTCAATTACGAAGAAGAACTAGACTTTGTAGAAGCCGACAAATTTGGAAATGTTATCATTGCGGCTTACGTAACAGCCCACGCTCGCTTAAAATTGTACGAAGTGTTAGAACTGTTAGGAGATCGTGTGTTGTATTTTGACACGGACAGTTGCATCTACATTCACCGACCGAACCAGTGTAACCCTGTCATCGAAGGAGACCGTTTAGGAGCCTGGACCGATGAACATCCCGACGACAAGATTCTAAGTTTTGCAAGTGGCGGTCCTAAAAATTACGGCTACGAATACCGAGACCGACAAGGAGAAATGCCAGGCGCTGTGACATTAGCGATTCAGCTGGATATCGTGGGAACTTTGCTATGACTACTACCCCTATATCTACCCTGGAAAGTGATGATGTGCGTGTCAAACCTGAGGGATTTACTACGTTTACATCTGAAGATACTTTGATCCTTCTTAACCGTTACCCTGAATGGCAGTGGGACGAAATTACACGTTATATTAATCACTTTCGCTTTTTGAGCAAATTTAATTCTGTGTTTAATTCTGGGTTCAATCTACACTGACAGCTCAAGAGATCATCTACACTGATGATCTTCAACCTAAAGAAGTATAAAAGAGAACGACCATGCCACAACCTTTATCATTGGTGATCCAACAGATTCCGTGGAAGGATATCAATGAGAAGATTCACACGGTGAAAGATTACGAACACTTATTACAAGAACTATACCCTATGAATTGGGGTCGACGTGTCGTGTGTGTTTTAGTGACTTGCTTTCTGGGATTTCGTTTTCCTGCCGATTCCTTGTGGACACTTTACGAACACTACACTATCAAAAAATAAGACAGTATGGTGACTCCTTTAAATGTCCACGAGAGACTTATTCTGTTCAAAGCCTTACGCTTTCATCTGGATACGTCTCGACCTTTCCAAGAAAAAAAGATTCGTCAACTTTTACGTACGGAAGCAGTGTACTAAGATGTGTGTGTAGCTTGTGATTTACACCCTCATTGGACAGATGTACGTGACTGGAAAAGTTGGGATTTTGAGGCTTGGACAAACGAAGCATCCCATTATGCCCAAGCGTTGTGTTCCTAAAATTCATCGTCGTGTGAAAAAAGTCACTTTTAATCCTGTGTTAGTAACAGTACCAGAAGAAGAAGAAAAAGAATCTATCACCCAAGACAATCCATCTGTTCAAGATAGAACTGTCATGGACATTCCCCCACAAAGATCCTTTCGAGAAGACACCTATGTGACTGTACCCCCTGTAGAGGAGACTATAAGAACATTACATACTACCTCTAGGACACCTTCGTTACCCAAACCACGTTGTACAGTGACTTGTTTATATTCCACTTTGATCGTTTGCCTATGTATTTTAATCCTGTATTTATCCATTTGGCTTTTATGTTTTCGTGTTGTTCAAATTTAAACATGCATTGAAATAAACGTGTCTTGAAAAAAGTATAAAAACCTCTTGTCTTGTCTGTTTTTGTGTCAATACTGTCATACCACTACATGACTATGGCTCACTCTACTCTTTCTACTACTCCTTCCTCCTCCACATTCAAAGTCATTGACGAACACTTAGATCAGGCTAGTTGGAAAGCCTTGTATCTTCGTCATCCTTTTAACATGTTAATTGCTGGACCGAGCGGTTCAGGCAAAACCGAATTTGTCAAACGTTTGATCGAACATAAACATCATTTGATCGATCGTCCACCTCAACGCATCGTGTGGTGTTACAAAGAGTGGCAATCGGCATACAGCCTCTTGCAAGAAAGTCAAGGTGATTCCATTGTGTTTGTAGCAGGCATTCCTAAAGAAGACGAGGGGATCGTGTCTGACCCTAGTCAAACTCATTGGGTTATTTTTGACGACATGTTAGGAGAAGACGAAGAAGAAATTAAACTGTGGTTTACACGTAAAGGCCATCATCGTAATGCCAGTGTCATTTACATTACACAAAATTTATTTCAACAAAGTAAAGCCCATCGTACCATTAGTCTCAATGCTCATTACGTGGTCTTGTTTAAAAGTCCTCGAGATAAATCACAAGTGCAAGTTTTAGCCAAACAGTTATGAACACCTTGGCTAACTCATGCGTACGATGATGCCACTCAAACGCCACACGCCTATTTACTCGTGGATTTAAAACCCACTACCCCTGATTATTTGCGATTTCGTACCGATTTGTTTCACGACTGGTGTCAAGACGGAGGACCTGTCGTGTACACGTCCTCCTCGTCGACATAACACTATGAAGCACTAAAAAAATCTATAAAAACCTTGGGTTACTTTGACCTGGTCTCATACATCGTCAACATGACGTCCCTTCAGTCTCATCTTCCGATCAAATTGATTCGTGCCTTGTACGGCATCAGTCACGAAAAAAATCCACAAATACGTGCTCACGTCTTAGAAGCCAGTCTCAAAGAAGTCTTACGATGGTTTACGGGGACAGCACGTCAAATACTGCAAGGCATCATTCACATTCCACATCAAACCAAACGCTTTTTTGACAGAAACAAAGTAGCCTTGACGCAATTGGCCAATCCTCGCATTGACACTCACACCAAAAAGCAAATCATATTGAAACCTGGAGGTAGTGGTTCTCTAGGAGGTGTCATCATTCGTTCCCTTTTAAAATGGGATCCCAATACTCCCAAAGTTCACCCCAAGAAGAAAACAAAAAAAGCCAAACAAACCCCTAAGAAAAAGAACAAGGGTACCAAGACCAAAGCACAGAAAAAGAAAAGTCCACCGAAAAAAGCGGTCACCCGCAAAAGAGGCACTTCGGCCAGGACACAACCTTATCTTCGTCAACCACGACCTGTAAGAAAAGATCTACAAGGACGTTTGGCAGGGACTACGTTGCCAGTAGCCTCAGGGGCTGCCACTTCTCCGTTGCGGGTGATGCCAGCCAAGCCCAATTTGACACCCGTTTTTCCTAATTTGATGAAACATTGGAAATCTGCGTCTCCCAAAACGTCTCCTCTACCGGAGAAACCCTCATCGACATTAGCGGCAGTAGCAGCTGCTCACAAAGTACCTGCCCCGAAAGTCAAAGTCCAAGAAAGATCTGGCATGTTAAAGAGTTTACTAGATTTGTCCAAACAAGAACTGTCCGGATTGAGTCCATTGCGAACTCCTTCACGACGTGTGTTACCTGCCATGAAGTTGATACGACGCAAAGATAATCAGTGGCGTCGCATTCCAGTATAAAAATATGACTTGAGGACCACGACGTCAATCAGTATTTTTTCTGTGCTGATGCTGAACACTCTAGGATGCCTCCTCAAAAACATGCACACCACCACTACCCTTGTCGTTCTGCTGTCCAAAAAGGAACAAGACAATCTCGTCATCTCACCAAAAGCTTTAACACCAAACATCAACGTCCTTCCCTCCAAAGACGTAGACCTTTAAAGAAAAAGAAGAGACACCAAAAAGGAGGATCCTTTGACAATTTTGGGAAACACATTGTTACCTTTTTGACGAAGCGATAGTTCCCAAAAAAAGTAAATAAAAGAGAGTGTATACCAAGTCATTGACACTAGTGGTATTGTGAAACGAACAAGCAAAGATGGCACCTCGCAGAAAACATTTTTCTACACTCCACAAAGGAAAGAAAAGGAAAGGACGTTTAGCCAAACATCGACACGTTCTTCGTCAAAGGACACAAAAGAAAATACCCAAACGTCAAAAGAAAAAGAGAAGTCACCAAAGGGGAGGCATATTTACTGGTTTTATTAAAGGTATGCACAAACTAGACAAATCAGCTCAGAACCGAACTGGTCTCTTTAGCCCTGCTTTTGAGGATTTAGCGAAGCACGCCATTACCTTTTGGAGAAACCAATAGAAAAAAGAAGATAAAAGAGGGTGTGTATCAAGTCTTTGACGACAGTGTATTTCTGGAACGAACAAGCAAAGATGTCACCTCGCAGAAAACATTCTTATTCACCCCACAAAGGAACGAAAAGGAAAGGACTACCTCCACGTTTAGCCAAACACGGACACGTGTTGTCCGTCCTGTCCAAAGCCTCTCCACCCATGCGAAAACAAATCATTAAAACAGCCTCCAAAAGATGTCATCGATGCCGTGTGCGAATGTTGTTTGAATGTCTTGAAAGGTACGATACCTTTGTCTCCACACCAGAAAAAATGCTTTGCCAAACATCGACACGTTCTTCGTCAAATGGTCCAAAAGAAAATATCCGTCCGTCAAAAGAAAAAGATGTTGGTGCAACGCAGAGGATTTTTACCCATTCTTGCTCCTATGTTGACAAGCTTAATACCAGGTTTGATACAAGGGATGACCCAAAAGATAACTCAAGGGATAGGTAGAAGATAAAAGGACCCTATGGAGCACCACAATCTCAGACATAACCTTTGAAAGCCCATGGAAGGACGAAAACTAACTTTGGTTCCTTACAAACGATGGATGGAATACCATCATTGGCAAGAACAACGATCCCCCCATTTACGACCCAATCCCAATTTGGCTGAGATGTCGCAATTACAACACGAATTGCAATCCTTGATCCATCGCCACGATTTATCCGAAACCGAAAAATCACAAAAGTACGGTCAACTCTTGAAACGGCTACAACTCTTTCATCAGAAAGCTGTGGAACAAACAGCTCAACCCACTTTGTCCGATGTTAAGGCTCTAATGAATAACCCGTCACCCTCACCCTCTACAGCAGTTAAAACAGACGTTACCCCACCATTACCCAAGGAAGAAGAACCCCATGATCTCTTTCAAACACCTACTGCTACTCGCATTCAGAGTAAGATTGCTGCTTCCTTGTTAACCCCTTCCCCCACTCCCCCACGAGAAGAACTCAAAACTTGGGTTAAAAAGATGATGGCTACTCCTTCTTCGACAGATGTGAAAAAGAAAGAAAGGAAACCAGAAGTGAGAAAAGAAAAGAAGGCCAAAGAAGCTATCCCATTACCTCCGCCACCACCATTACCCTCGACGTCAACTCCTGTGGCACATCGGACACGTACAACCGTTTCCAAACAACCCGCATTTCGTCCCACCCAAAGCAATATCCTCGAAGAGTGGGTACCTTATTAACAAAAACCATGGAGAAGGTATTAGCCAGCATTTACTACGATCCAGCTCACCCTGCAGGTTACGGAGGCATTCATAAATTGTATCGTGCTGACAAAACTCGCCTGAAAAAGCTCCGTTTACCAGCAGTACAACGATGGTTACAAGAACAAGCGACGTACACTTTACACAAACCCATTCGACGAAAATTTCACAGAAGTCTCACTCAAGTGGAAGGCATCGATCATCAATGGCAAGCCGATTTAGCTGATGTCTCTCATTTAGCCACCTACAATAGCGGCTACAAATATTTGTTTTGTGTCATCGACGTCTTTTCTAAATTTGCCTGGGTCGTACCATTGACATCCAAATCGAGCGGAGAGTTAGTACGAGCTTTGCAACTGGTGTTGAAACAAAGTGGTCGTCACCCTCTTCGATGGCAAACCGACAAAGGTACCGAATTTCTGAACCAAGCTTTCCAACGAGAATTAAAAAAACGTGACATTCATTTTTTCACCACCGAAAATCCTGAAACCAAAGCCAGTATCGTGGAACGTTTTCAACGTACCTTGAAAGAACGCATGTGGAAATATTTTACGCATCAACACACTCTCAAGTACATCGACGTCTTACCACACTTAGTCCAAGCCTACAATCAATCTTACCATAGAAGCATTGGACGTTCCCCACAAGAGGTGACACCTGACAACGAAGTAACTGTTTTTGAGCGTCTGTTTGGTACGTCCCGGACGAGGGCTGTCCCCAAGAAAGGTAGAGAAGTGTTAACCCCGGGAGATTGGGTACGCATTGGCAAAACCAAACGCACTTTCGACAAAGGTTACTTACCCAACTGGACCACCGAATTGTTTCGTGTTACTGGACGAGTGCGCGATCGTCATCCTACCGTCTATAAATTGGAAGACATGAACGGAGAATTATTAAAAGGAACATTTTACTTGCCTGAGTTACAACGTGTTACCAAAAAAGAAGACGACGTGTACGACATTGAAAGCATTCTCGAACGAAGAACCCGTAAAGTAGGAAAACGTCGTATCAAAGAAGTCAAAGTACGTTGGAAAGGATATCCTCCTAGTTTTGATTCTTGGATTGACGCTGCCCAAGTCATCGACTATAAAAAGAAGTGACCATCATGCCCTTCAATACATCTTCAGCGACCACAGTGACTACTCCTTCACCCACGTCATCTCTGCAAGATTTACAAAAGCAACCCTTGTGGGTGTGGTGTGGAGAACGTGTCCCTAAAACGCAAATCGTTTTTTTCTGTCAAATCTTTGTGGTATATTGTGTCATTGGTGCAGCCATTGCTAATTTGAGTTTGCAACAAGGAGACAAACAATTGTGGACCATTTTACTCAGCAGTTGCATCGGGTATCTTCTTCCCAATCCTTCCCTGAAATACTCTTACAACGGGAACAACAGTAACAATATTGGGAGTCTGGCGGCCAACGTTAGTCCTTCTCCTGACAGTCACCCTTCCAATCACAATCCTCTTTTAGATACTCCTTTAACCTCGAGTGACTCCTCGGACAGAAGAACATTGGAAATATGAACAACACTATTAACCAATTTTACTTAACGTTACCCAGTGACAAGCCATGCATTTGGATCAAGATGATCATTGGGAAGCAGCTTTAGTGGAAATAATACACCCGACACAAATCAAAAACATTGTCGAAAATCAAAACTTTTTCACAGTTGAAGTGTACGACAAGCAATTGCAACAAGCCTTAGATGAACGAGGCATCACTGGCATTGACATCAAGAAATCAGATGGACCCACAACTAAACAACTGTCCACTCATGTGTTGACCATTCCTGCAGGCTACTATTTTAACGGTCAACATTTAGTGACTACGATTGCAAGCAGGTTCAATGTTATGTTTGGTAAACCCCTGGACAAAATCAAAGAAAGTGTTACCTTTGAGTACATTAAAGTGGCTCGTCGCCTCATGATCAAATTTTCAGAAAAGAAAATAATAACCATTACCTTTTGTCCTGAATTGTTTGATATCTTAGCTGGAGACCTCAAGATGCTGGAGACCTCAAGATGCTCCCGAACAAAAAAGAAATACCAGGCATATCCAGTAACTTGGATTTTACCAAATATTTTCGATTCCCTGTAGAAATGAACCAAGGAATCAATTTGATGTTTGTGTACTCCGATGTGGTGGAGTACAACGTGGTAGGACACACCTCTGTACCGTTACTGCGTGTCATTCCTTTCAAAGTAGATGACACTACCGCTGACGAGGAAGGTGGAAATACCTATCATGTTCACCGCGAATTTGTGCATCCTCATTATTTACCCGTCAGTAAGTCGTATTTCGACAGTGTCAACATTACTATAAAAGGAGAACTAGGTCAAAATATTCCATTTACCAAAGGGAAAGTCACAGTGAAACTCCATTTTCAAAAACGATTCTCCAACAACTGAAAAAGTGATGTATCCTGTGTACCAAGGAGTCACTCGACAACGAGGACATGGTTTAGGAGATATGTTTAAATCAGCCTTTCGTTCCGTAGTCCCTGTTTTAAAACCAATGGTGACACGAGGATTGCACACCTTAAAAGATGCCGCATTGACTCACGGCAAAGATTTTCTTTACAATGTTCTCATTGACAAACAAAACCCTAAAGAAGCTTTTTTGAGAGCAGGCAAAAATGCCTTGCTTCAAACGGGTAAAGAGATTTTGGGTCGACGAGAAAGTCCTATAAATGCCCTGAACGGCACCGAGTCTGACATTCCTACTTCCCTGACGACACAGCAAGGACAAGGTAGAAAGCGTCGACGAAGACACCCTTTCAAAAGTCTCCGTACCTCAAAAGTTCGAAAGACAAAGAAAAAAAGAACCGCTCGAGACTTAGACATTTTTGATTATTAAAAGTGAAGAAAATAAACCTAAAGAAAAACTGATGCACCAATAATCTTGTGCCTGTTCCAAGTCGGAACTGGATCTCTTTGCCATGCCACCCACGATGATGACCATGCAAGAAGCCCAATGGGTCGAATTTCATCCCGTCTCCTCTTTGACGGATTCAGCTCCCATCGACTTTGAAATCAAAGGACAACCCGAAGATTACATCGATCTCAACAACAGTTACTTGTATTTGAAAGTGAAAGTAACCAAAACGGACAACACCAATCCAGGAGCCAATGATAGAGTAGCTCCTGTCAACAATTTCATGCATTCCTTGTTCAGCGATGTGGATTTGTACATGAATAACAAACTGATCAGCAGTAGCATGGATACTTACCCTTACCGAGCGTACCTCGAAAATCTCTTGACGTACGGAAAAGAAGCCAAGAAGACTCATCTAGATGCTTGCTTGGTATGGAAACCTGACACCGCAGATAAGTTTAACGACACAGCCTTGCCCGTAGCAGCAGCTGCTGATGGCAGCGCTCCTGCCGATCCTCACAATGAAGGTTTTAACGACCGTCGAAAGAAAATTTTGCAGGGACGTAGTTTAGAACTGTTCGATCGTTTGCATTTGGACATGTGGTTTCAAGAGAAGTATTTGCTGAACGGAGTAGATATTCGCTTGAGACTGAATCGAAGTAGTACTGCTTTCCATTTGATGGCTCATGCCAACGAATACAAAACCATTATCCAAGAAGCCAGGTTATACGTACGTCGCGTGGAAGTGTTACCTAAAGTGGGAAATGATATCAGTCACACTTTGAGCAGAACGACAGCCAAGTATCCGATACGACGCGTGGAAGTCAAAACTTTCACCATTGCCGCTGGACTCCGATCTAAGATTGAAGATCATCTGTTCCAAGGACAGTTACCCAAACGTTTATTCATTGGTATCGTCAGCAATGCAGCCCTCAATGGTGCCCACGATGAAAATCCTTTCCAGTTTAAGCACTGCAGAGTATCCAAAATCGAAGTCAGTCGCGATGGCAAAACTTTGTGTACCAGACCCTTCGAACCCGACTTTGGCGAACAGAAAAATTACTTGAGGTCGTACTTGTCGCTGTACGAAGCCACAGGACAGTTAGGAACCAACACCAGTCACGGTATTTCCTACGACGACTATGCAAGAGGTTACACGTTGTGGGCTTTTGATTTCACTCCAGACCAAGGCAGCGACGAGGGCCATTTCCACCCTATAAAATCTGGGCAACTGCGTGTGGAACTTCAGTTTGCAGCACCTCTTCCCGAAACGGTGAATATCATTATGTATGCTGAATTCGATAATACCATAGAAATCAACAGTTTGAGAGAAGTCATTCTAGACTATTAGACATTATGGAAGACCCTTGTCCTTCTTTGAATAGTGGAGAATCCATGGAATGGGAGGTTACAGAAAAAGCAGATCCCCAAGACCAAAAAGAAGAGGTAGTGATCATACAATCCAGATGGCCAGAACAGGAACAACAGTTAGTGGCTTGTTTTGCACAACACTTGGAAGATAAAATGAGGGACATGATTAAAAAAGATTGTTATGGATGTCAAATCGATCATCCCAGTCAAATTCAACACGATAAATGTATGATGATGAGTCAAGAAGAAAAATTGGATGATTATCTGAACGAAGCTTGGAGTCTCATCTCCGAAGAAGACGTGTTACTTCAGTGGTATAAAGGCTTACGTGATCATTCCTCTCCTCCATTGTTTGCTCGAGAAATCGATCGCATCGAAGGTCTCTTGGCCAAAAGTAAAGAGACGAAGCAAACCATCAGTTACTTGTCAGACCGTTTCAAACAAAAATTCTGGATTGAATTTTGTGACCATTATGGCTATCTGTTGTCTTTAGCTAGGAAACGTAGTGTACATCAATGACTTCCGACAGTGGAAATCTCAATTTAATTCACAACGTTGTCAACTATGTAAAAGATAATGTATTAGTGTTATGGAAGAAAAAAATGTTTGTTATTTGAAAAAATATTTGTTATTTGAAAATAATGTTTGTTAGTTGAAAAAATTGTGTTTGTTATTTGAAATAATGTTTGTTATTTGAATGAAAATGTTGTATTTTGAAAACCAATGCGTCTGTCGTTTGTTTTACATTTGTATTCATATAAATGCTCTTTGACTTTTCTTTCTATCCCTCACATCAAACTATCCCAACGTTTCAAAACCCTAAACCGCAGAGGGGTGTTTTCCATCACGTCCGCGCTTGAACCATATAAAGCAGGAGTAGTCTCCAGTCTGGCCATCCATTGTTTGACTCATCCTACTACGAAGATGTGCTCAAGACTAGCTAAGCTGAACGAAGCTTATGTCACTCTGCATCGTATCAGACACAATCTGATGCCAAAGCCTGAAGAGATAGAGAATGTGAGAATGCTACAAGTAACGGAAGACCTCATAGAAGAACTCTTCAGAGAGGAAATTCAAAAAGAGAAAGAAGAATGGACTGAGAAGTATCGACTTAAAAGCAGCAGAGAGAGCAGAGAGAACAGCAGCAGCAGCAACAGCAACAACAGCAGCAGGAACCAGACAGAAGTTTTGTCGACTGTCGTGTGGACACGAAAAAGTTCTCTTTCTCTTTCCGAAGAAGCAGACCCTATCGTGTAGCCAAACGAGGATGCAATCTTAGACGATAAAAGATTGCCATCCTTCCTCGTACACACAAACACAAAAAACAGCCCTTTTCAGGGCTACCCAATATTCTCGAAAAGAATTAATCATTCAATTTGCTTATGGTATGTGAGGAAGTTAGAAAAAAATTAGAAGTGAGTCTATAATCACTGTCTCTTTTTACTTTTGTTTTGAAGTGCGTCTATAAGCACAACGTATTTTTTCAAAATAACTTGTTCAATGTATAATTAATATGAGTCAAGTATAAAAGTGAGGGGTGTTTCCCATCACGTCTGCGTGTTTTTGGTAATGATAGGGATACTGTAAGATTTTTGGATTTAGGGGGTGTTTTCCATCACGTCCGCGCTTGAACTATATATAAAGAATCACTCGTCAGTCTGGCTACCCATCGTTGACGCATCAACACCAAAGATGAATAGAGTACAGAAATTAAAAGAACTTCAAATGCATTTGGAGAATGCTAGGCGTCTCCTGGACGAACTGGCTATGGAGGCCATAGTAGAACAGACTAGGATTGAAAAAGAAGAGGAGGAAAGAAAAAAGAAAGAAGAGGAGGAGAAGAAAAGTCCCATCTTGCCTCACCGCATGATGAGACAGACTAGTAAAGTCAAGCCCGTGGTGAGGACACCTTCACCACCAAAACCAGTTCGTCGACTACAGGGACAGTCCCCACCGCATCAATCACAGTCTCAACCGCAACAACCACAGCCTCAACCGCAACAACCACAATCTCATCCACGGTTGCGGAATAGAGGAAGAAATGAAGAGATTTTCACTATCCCACAAAGTGAAGACTGGGATAGTGAAGCCAATCATTCTCCCTCTGCGCTCCCAATCATAAGAGTGAATTGGGAGAATGATTGGAGTAGAAGATGTGTGTGTGGGGCTAGACCTGGGAGATGCCAGCATTAGCCAGGTGTATTTTGAAGTTTAAAAAAACAGCCCTTCTCAGGGCTACCCAAATAACAAGAAAAGAAATACTATGTCAATTGCCAATGGGTGTGAGAGAGGAGTAGTGTGATTATAAACACTGACTCTATTTAGATGGTATATGGTGTGATTTTGGATAGTATATAATAGGGTTTGTTTTGGCTGCTTCCCCGTGTGTGTGTGGTTAGTATAGGGTGTGATTTTGGATAGTATATAGTATGGTTTGTTTTGGCTGCTTCCCCGTGTGTGTGGTTAGTATAGGGTGTGATTTTGGATAGTAAATAATAGGGTGTGTTTGGCTGCTTCCCCGTGTGTGGTTAGTAAATTGTGTGATTTTGGATAGTATATAATAGGGTTTGTTTTGGCTACTTCCCCGTGTGTGTGGATAGCATATAATGTGATTTGGGATAGTAAATGATATGGTGTGTTTTGGCTGATTCCCCGTGTGTGGTTAGTATATGGTGTGATTTTGGATAGTAAATAATAGGGTTTGTTTTGGTTGCTTCCCCGTGTGTGTGTGTGTGTGTGGATAGTATATAGTGTGATTTGGGATAGTAAATGATATGGTTTGTGGATAGTATATAATATGAAAAGTGAATGTAGGGGGTGTTTACTTTCACGTCCGTGCTAAGATATATATATACGCAATCGTCGGTCCTTGGAGCCATTCAATTTTGAACACATCAAGATGAATTTTGATTTGTTTATCCAACTCCGAGACAGCTGGTTTGGGATCCTTGATGCAGAATATGAAGTGGAAAGACTTGAGGAAGAATTTCAGAGTAATCATGGCTTTGTAAGCCAACTGAAATTAGCAAGAGATTTATTAGAAGGTATGATAGAGGAGGAAGACCAGAAATTAAGAAGACGTATTAAAAGAAAATATATAAGAATAGGGGATTTGAAGCAGGCACTTGATCATGTCATCAAAGTCAGGTGCTTTCTAGAAGAAACATTACATCTGATAGAGTGGGAATATGTGCAGTGGGGTCTAGACAGGCTAAAGAAAGCAGAAGCAATGATGAGAATGGTGATGGAAGAACAGGTGATCCAGATTAAAGAAAACTGGTCTAAGGAGAGAAAGGAAAAAAAGAACAAAAAAAAAGAAAGAGGACTTTGATCTAGTCAATCTAAGATGGATGAGAGTTCAGGAAAAGTTTCGAGCTATGGGACATCCTGACTGGATTCCCGAGGACAAAAGAAGAAGAAAAAGGGAATTATTGGTAAAATCAAAAGGTGGTGGAACAAAGGCAGAAAATAAAAGAAGAAGTATCCAAAGGCCCTTTTCAGGGCCACTCATAAGTCTCGAAAAGATAGTAGCTTTCATTGCCACCCTTTTTTTCCCTTGTCCCTCTACAGTCCCCTATACCCATCATATTCCCCATGTTATATTTCCCTTGAGGCTATATAGACCCACTATGTTCCATTTCCCTTGAGGCTAGATAGACCCACTATGTTAAATTTCCCTTGAGGCTATAGTGCCCCAAGCTGTTTTGAGGCTAGATGTGCCCAAGCCCTTTTTGACTGGATTTTCCATTGAGGCTATAAATCTTGAGGCTAGATGTGCCCAAGCCCTTTTTGACTGGATTTTCCATTGAGGCTGCGGTGCCCCATATTACTACTTGCATGATTCCACTAGTGTGATCTCCCAGGTGACCATATATCAGACTGTGCTTAATTTAACATCCCTAAGTAGATACTATGGGAAGATGACTCCCTGTGACCATTACTACATTAGCAAGCGATCATATATGGTATTATGATATATGATATATTATGGTTTGCTAAATAGACTACCACTATGGATATAATCACAATGTATATTGGACCAAACATTGAAATAATTTATCAGCCAGTACATAGCAGATAATAAAATCATTGAATTGGAAATGAGCGTCTGTGATGTGTTTATGGATACATCATTACCGATAACAAAGATTTGCTTGTATAATTCATATGTACTTTTTGTCTTGGTGTATGTACCCTAGAAGAGTATTATCTCCTTCACATATTGTAAAGATGAGAAGTTACTGTGGTGGCTGATCACGGTTTATCTATATGCGCGGTTTATATCAAAATATACGATGAGTAAGTTATGATTTAGTCCCTGGTACCTTAATATATTTTACTGTATGGATTATGGTCGTTATACGGATACATTTGCATTAGAAATCGTAACATAGTTCGGTGAGAATGAAATGATAACACCTATTTCTGTTTTTTCATCAAGATAACGTGCCAAGGTGTACGTATGAGTTAATCGAATTTCACGAGAAGGAACACAAGGATGAGCACGGTGGTGAAAGATTACCATTCAACATTTCGTTGTAGTGTTTCATCACGTCTATAGAATGCCGTACAGGATTTTGCGATTTAATCCCACCCTGCGCGTGATCCCAATCAAGCATATGATGATGTTATGGCACAAACGCGATGCTGACATAAATTCTCCCACAATAAGTTAGTAATGCTGGATACTCAAAGTTTACGGTTTTATGCACACCGATGATAGAAAATAAATGTTTTATGTCATAGATTTATATTCGAAATTCACCACGTAATCAAGCCAGTTGTTTTCAAAGTTGATCATATCAATGGTGATAAATTTAACGACTGTCTAATTTTGAATTCACATTGCAGAGCAAAAATTCAAAACGACGTTAGACATGGAAACATCCTTTTAATATTGGTAAGGTAATTACAATAGTCATGGAGACACACTTATTGACATATTATATGTCGATGTCGAAAGTATCTAACGATTAAACCTTCAAAAGTGAAATTTTAAATAACATCTAATACGGAAAAACAAGATCATCAATTTAAAACAAACGCCGGCTTCACACTTAAATTCAAATTTTGCTTCAAATATTTACTCTCGCACATTTTTAATATCCGCGTTTTAAAAAATATGTATGCAATTATAAGTAACCGCTATTTGGTAATTACCGGTTTTGAAATATTCGTAATACTCCAAGAGTCTCGATTATTATGTCTGATTTGAAATGGTATTAGGGTCGTAATTTTCCAATGTATCATCCCGTTTAACGTTCTTGTCAGGCAGCAACAAGATTTCCACGATAGTGTCAACATCTTTGTAATATATCCTATTAAATCAGCCCAGATTGGTTTTTATATCCACACGCATTTGTTTTAATTCATGATGATGGTATACGACGTCTTAGTTTTATCATATCAGTGAGTTCAGCTAAAAATAAAAAGTTGACTAGATCACGAGAGATGCCAACGATACCGGACAGTTTCTCTAAAACACTTACGTCGATGAAAATTACAAATACAATTACAAGAAATCACCAAACGGAAAAAATTAAGAACAAACGAGTATCGTGTTAGTTGAGTCTGACCTATTCCATATTCCAGGGGTGCTGCTGTCAAAAATACTGCAGCAACAATCTGAATAAAAAACGGTGCTAGAATATAATGTTGTCTGTCGCGTTAATGTTCCACTTGGTATTCCTGACGTTACTAAACGTTCTCCCAGACAAAGTTTCAAAATATTAATTTATGTTGGAAACTAAATATAATTCCACCCCGCCTTGATATAGGTAGTTGAAGTTGCCCATTTGCTAGTTGCTGCCAAATGATAAAACACGACAAATGCGGCAAATGATTGGCTTGTACATCAACGATAGTATAATAAAAACGTTGTTTTCAAGTCGACGCAAGTGTATGTACATATTATTAGTAACATTCAAACAGTTAGTTGACACCTACTTTATCAGTTTACTTGAAATATATGTTGAGATCATCTATCATAGACACGCTTCCCTGGCTATATGATTGTAACTTGTACCGATGTGATTTTTAATACGGTGATGAAATGTCTATACATGCTGAGCTTACCCTTCATCTTGTTCCAAAAGTTTTAAAATCACATTCTTTGTAACGTGCCTGTCACTCTGTACTTTGTCGGTGTACGAAAATACTGTGTTGAATGTTACCAAATTTGAGCTTTGTAAATGCTATCAGGATAGAGATGTAAAGGCGTCAAGTAATTTCCCGATAATGCTGATCTCACAAATATCAACGATAGAAATTTGTTCACGTTTGGTTAAATCAGTATCGATGTAACCATTTCCATGGTTTTACCTCAGGAGCTCTTGTACATAGGACTAAGCGCGATATTATAGCTGTTTCAACACACAATCCAAATTAGATTTGGACCAACCATAGATCAAGAGTTTTTGTAATAAACAATTCGAGCAGTGTCGGTGACAAAACATCATATAATAAAATGTCACCGGTAGCGAATGAAATGTTGTTATAGTACCCGTAAATCGTACGATAATGAAATGATATACAGGCAGTTTACATTAATACAACAACAACATTTATGCTTATGGTCTGCAAGCGATAATGTCGAATTATAATATACTAAACACAGAACAATTAAAATGTGACCAAATGACGCTACAGATTCGATTCTTGCAAAATGAGATCATGTATCGCAGGGATATATTTAACGTTGGCGATCATGCAACTATATGAACACGGTTTTATACCGAGCTGGTCTGAAGAGTTGTGTGTCATATACAAGATTTTAACACCTGTACCGGTAACATACAAGTTAAAAGATCTTGCAAACGATGTAAGTGGATCTTTTTCTGAGCAAGAACGTGCACCAAAACCACAATACATATTTGTTATCAAACGAGATATAATACACGTGGTAATACATGTTTAGTCTAATGTTGGGTTTAACGTGATAATTGTATCAATTGGATTCCAACTAGTGAGATGAAATACTTTTTATTTTATTGCTGTTCGTCTTCTCGGATTTTAGAACAACAGACCTACATTTTATCTCTACGAAACGATATCAGATATCGTCTTATAAATTATGTTTGATCTGTCTTACGATTCAAATATAAACAAATATTAAATCAAACTTTATATTTTCTGACGATACTAAACTTAAAGTTGTACAATACGCATACATTGATTTATCATATTCTAAAATATATGATGTTCTGTGACAGATAAATCAATTGTGTTATCTTCTTCGCAAGGCAATACTTGACATTATATCGTAATTGCGCTGCAACATACACTTGCTCGCGTTGAGGTTTACTACAAAGTTCATCATCGCGTTGATGGTCATCTACATATATGTTTCAAGGACAAGTACCCTCATTAATCACTAGACCACTATCAATCTCAAACACGAGCGTCTTGATTATAAGTGACTCTTGATCAAGATCAGTTAGGAAGACAGCAAGTCGTTGAAACATATCATGTTTTATCAGCAAAGTTATAGATACAACTTTGGTCTAATAAAGAGCAATAAATGCCAGATGAAATAAGGCGTATTGTTAGAGCAAACATCTGGTGCTTTATGAGGTTAAGTTTTGTATGAGTAGTGATAAAACGGATCTTAAGCATTTAATTCTTATCGTTGCATACGATCCTTATTCGGCATTTGATGTACTGTTAACATATTTAGAGGTATCAAAATTCGAGAACGATATATATATATATATATATATATATATATATATATATATATATATATATATATATATATATATATATATATATATATATATATATATATATATATATATATATATATATATATAGGGTGTGTGTGTGTGTGTGTGACTGTACCGAATGTTTCTCCATAGACCTCAATGATAATGTTTTGTGAAAAAAATATACTTTTTATCCTAATTCAGCAAGCATGTCACAACTGTCAAAGAGAACAATCTTAGATCGTCAATTTGACAAGGACAAAACCAGGTACTCCATTGCATTTAAGAGAGATAACTCGGCTAGAACTAGACATGGTTACGAGTTATCTAGTCACAACAGACCCAGTTTCACTCATGCTTCCCACATTTAAAAAAAATCATAAATACAAAATATGATTTAGATATCATTTAACTTAATCTCACATGTTGCCAAGAGGCTTAACTTTTTAAACAGAAGGTGGAACTCTTACATAATGCACCATTCACAGCTAGTGTTGTTGTTTATTTTTCAATGCAAGGTTTCCTACACTTCAAGGTCCGCCTACATGGGATTGTACAATTGGTACCGCTATACCTTTAATCAACCTTAATTTGTTTCAATAATCCGTGATATAACTCGAAACTGTACAAGTGACATGTGTACTTAGTATAGCTTGTCAAAAACAATTTTAGGAGGTACCAAATATGTTTACATATTTGTGCTTTACTAATTAGTACAGTTATACCTGCAGTATGTAGGCTGGATCATTATCTATCTATCTATCTATCTATCTATCTATCTATCTATCTATCTATCTATCTATCTATCTATAGATATATATATATATATATAGATAGATAGATAGATAAATAGATGAATAGATACATAGACTCATCAAATACTCACAAAGAGACACACAAATGCTTACACATAGACATACATAGACATACGCCGACATCAGATACTTACATACATACACCAAGCATATACACAGAAACACACATATACACACACAAAAACGCACGCACAGTATATAAACTTACTGATTCAAATGCACAAACATAAGAAAACTCGTCGAGTTTGCGTTGCAGTTTACAAATGGAATTTATTCATAGTTAATAGGCAGTGATCCAAACAATACACTCAACATAATGAAATACATTTTAATTCTCTGTTAGGGGAGTTGAGGGATCAGGTTCACACGTACAACATAGCCGACAGTATCATGACACGCTTCAGTTAAATTCATGTAGGGCAAAGTGAAATTACACAGGCAAGAATGTGCAACCATCTTCTCTTTCAAATCGTAGTTTCTATCGTCCTTGATCATGGACTAGGTAAGTAAAGGCCTACATGTATATCTCTACTTCTGTTCGTTCTGTTCTTGAATTAACAAGAGGCTTGAATACAAATACTTTGTATCCGAGTACATGGTCATAAAATGGAGATATTCGTTAAACAGTCTCGTTGTCACATTATATATGTACTGAATGTTGTTGTCATGGGTTAACACAGTGTTTCAGCACACGATAGGGTCTACACATATTCAAGAAACAAATTCATGCTGAAGTATGAATTATATTTGTAGATCATTTAGATAATATCGATAACACGGTTATTGCAACTGCAGATAATTGTACATGTATTTGACAGGCAACCGTACCTGAATATTTTTAAATTATTTCATGCCATTCTAAAATCTCGCAATTCAATGTTATATAAATTATCGTATGCAATTCGCTTTTAATATACACGGACTCTTATATAGACCCAAGATGAAACATATTTAATCCAATCGACCTACTATTCTAATATAGTTATTTCTAGCAGTGTGGAATAAAATGAATTCATTTCGTGATGTAAGCATATAAATAGATGAATCCTGTATAACAATAAAATGTTATGTTAGTAAAGCTCAAAACGTCTCCAGTTCACACTTCAAAATCATTAAAATAGGAATCACTGTTTTGGTTTCTATCTCTTAATGTCTTACACAAGGCGTCCATTTCATGTTCATTTGTATGGAATACATTTTCAAATTCTCCAAACTTGAATATCCATCCGAGTACAACCTAATCATTTCTATGAATAAATGTTTGCGGATATTTAATACTTTTTATTATTGTAAGACAGTTTTACAGATACAAATTTCCAGAACAAGGCATGATCCAAGATATGCACTGTATTGGAAAGAAAATGATAATATCATTAAACTGGATAATATAACAAACATTTCGCCTATTAATTTAGATTCATATTAGTCCTGTACTTTCGAAATTAAAATACAGCAGACAAGCAATATTTTAAGTTTTAATGCAATTATTAAGATTTGCTTCTTATTGGGAGCATAAAATGAAGAAAAAAAAACATTATAGCTTACTGGTTGGATACTTAATTATTTCTCCTGCTTTTAAACAGTATCATGGATATGCTGTTCCATCAAATTATATAACAGTTTCACTGAACCAAATGAGTAAGACAGGAACAATTATTCCAGGAAGTATTTATGCAACTCATCATCCAGTTTATCTATATCTATATCTATATTAAGTTAAAAGTGACATGGCTTTTCAAGTATTGGTATAAAGTAATATGATATAGAAATATTATTGGTATATCAGTTTGTGATTCGCCAGTGTCGCAATTATTCTTTTTAACAAGTGTGGTCGTCGAGGCTGTGCTACTAAACATCTGACCTGTTTGCTCCACTTGCCTCCATCATGTGTCAATGTCTCTGTCTCTAAAAACCTTTCCATTATCTATTCAGTTTTACATTTGGACAATTACTGTACTGTTAGCATTGACATATATATATATATATATATATATATATATATATATATATATATATATATATATATATATATATATATATATATATATATATATATGTTCTACTTCAGAATTAGGTATTGTGGCCCACAATGCTTACAACCACTCATCGCCTTTTAGAAATCTGTGAATACATGATATAGGTCTTGTTAATATTGCGAGCACTTTTCAAACAGAACCCTGTATTTTAATATTTTTTAATATTTGTTCTTTTCGGCTTCTTCTACTCCGGAATTCAGCCTGTCCTTCAGCGAGTATTCCTTCTGGTTGTGGGCTTAGTCTGTTTAAGAGTATGTTCAACATCACCTTAATAACATAGCTGATCAAATTAATAATTCTGTAATTTTGACACAGCTGGAGATTGCCTTTATTGGGAGTGTTATAATCAGTGATTATATCCACTGTTGGCCATTCACCTGTATGCCAAATCTTGTCGCAGATTTATGTTAGAAAATATATCAGTGATTCTGATTCTTCCCCATTATTGATAAGTACAGCTTTGATATTGTCTTCACAAGCTGCCATTCCATTCTTCAGTGTTCTTATTGCTGACTATACCTCTTCCATATTTGATGTGGAAATCATCATCTGAGGAGTTTGGAACTTCAAACACCTCTGTTTTGCCTGTAAACATATAGTTGTACAGACTTTTTGGCAATAATCAGTCCATCTTTCTGCAATGTCACCAACTTCTTGTCGGCATTTTCCATTTCGTATTGAATGGTACTGAATCTGTTGCTTCTGTCTGGTTAGGTCTTCCACAACATAACATACCTTTTTGATGTTCCTCTTTATCAGACTGCTCTCTATATCTATACACTTTTATTTTAATCTAATCTATCATCATAATTGTTTATGTAACCCATGTGTTTTTCTGTGCGCGATGGGGGCCACTGATGTCTTTGGCAGCTGTTTTCATTACTGTGTTGAAAGTATCTGTTATCAAAGTGGATCAAATTTTCCCCCAATTGTGGTTTGGAAATACTTTCAGATGTTAGGGTGCTTCTTTTGTTCAAAGTTGAATTTGAACCGAATGCTCTTTGGCTTGTTAATTATCTTCAGCCTTAATAATCACGAGGATGTTACCACTTTCAACATCAGCACCTAGGAATTTTCTTGGTTCTGCTCTATTGATGCCAGATCGGTAACGGGTTTGAACACATATGTAGTCGATATGGTTACGATGGGTTCCTTAGCTGAGTGCCATGTCCAGCATCGTGAAGCGTTATGTTGGCCAAAGGCGTTGGCTAGTACAAAGTTGTTGCAGCCTGCGAACTGAGAAGCCGTCTCACTCTTTCATTGGTAAGATTATTGAAAGAAAGTCCACAATTATTTTCCCAGTCTTTTAGAGCATCTTTGCCATCTTTGACATTCCATTCGTCTTGTATGATGATTGACATTCCATTCGTCTTTGCTACTGACCATGTTAAGAATACCCTGGAGTTTGTTGTACAACTCCTATATTTCTTCATTATCATGATCGGTAGTTCTCGAATAGACTTGGATAATTGTGATGTTAAAGGGAGATGCTTTTAGACGAATGGAAATTATTCTGCAGCAGCAGAGAGGGTGAATCCTACAACTTTCCGAGCGTCGATTCGGAAATCTGAGGCTTCTGCCAAATAGTAAAAAAAATGGCATCTATTCGATAAAATAAGATTTCCTTATATACGCCAACGTCGTTGTCATTCACCCTCTCTGCTGCTGGAACTTTCAGTTCTGGGTTAATAATTCTTTTACGAGTTCAACCAAATATTTGATCCAGTCCTTAGGATCTCACAAACAGACTAATCGCTAACACCTCCTCTTGTAGATCAATTAGATTATTGGACTGATCTGTGAGTTTGAAATTAATTCTGGTTAATGAATCATTATGACACCGCATATAGACTGGATTAACCGAAGACTCAATTATTAGAAATCCTGGAGGAGTTGTTGGTGCAAACGAATAAAGAATATATCCTTGCTGAGCTTGATTTGATCGTTCGAGATTAATTTGATAGCTTCCTTCGATAACATCACATCCTAAATTGAGCGCAATCACTGAGGATATATTCACGTTGAACGGAGCGATATGCCTACCGCCACCATCTTGATCATTATTATGTTTGAGGATTTTTATTTCCGGTGATGCTGTTTTTTTTCCATGCATCATGAATTATTTTAAAACCAACATCGATGATGTCACTGAGAAGTATTTTTAGTTCTGGTACGTTATATCCCGGTAGTTTGAATGTCGGAATATCATTCATGGAGATTTTATATTTTGATGCAAAATCTGTTCTCGATTGGGGATTATCGTCATCTAATATAACTTGAATAATTTGTGCATTAAATGTGTCCATATCGTCGATAATTTTGTTGCATGTATCTACGACGCTGATAAATTTATCTCGGGTGAGAGAGCCGGATTTAAGAGATATTAACAACAGTGAAAAATCATTATTCATTGCCTTGAAATTGTCATTGATTTTAAGATCGTCAACAGTAAGAATTCTCTCTTCTATATTTAATAAATTGTAAGAGATCATAAAAAACTCTATAGTGAATTGGTAATCGCTATAACTCTTTATTGGATTATAAGGTTTTATCACGCCGGTGATATAATCGGTTTTTTGTGGTTCTGGTAAATCAACGGTTTTTCCCCTTGGTGGTAATTCAGGCCATCCTAGTACGGTTCTTATAGAACTCTGATAGATATCTACGACGTATCCTTCTGTGCTTATTTCAATGGCAGATGATAGTGTTGGCTCATGAACTGTTATAGCTATTTTTGATTCTTTTCCAGTAATCGATTTTATTCTACGTTGCAATTCAGCATTGATTTGTTCGATTTGGTATGATCCGGTTGGTATCGAAACAACGTTCCAGTCTGGAGTCTCGTCTTCGCGATTCTTATTCGCAAATACCAGTGAATTATTCGGTTGTTGACCACCAAATGCTACCGATCTGATATTAGGCTAACTGTGATACACTCGTAGTTTTGCTAACGCTATCTCCTTCACGGGGACTGGGCTAGGGAAATTCACACTGAATTCAGGATTCGTTGATGTTATTGATATCATGCTTGTTTGTACTGGGTTCGTGTTCTCCACTATTTGTTGAAGTAATTCCTGCGGTGTTGTCATCGTTGCTATACTGTTGTTGTCGCTCTAATTTTGATATCGCGGAATCGTGAATACTGACCATCACTGAGAACTCACTATCTGATATCGTTGAGGTTATTGAGATCAGTTTGGTTTTCGGGTTCGTGTTTTCCAATTCCATCGGTGTTGTCATTGTTATTATATTCATGTTGTCACTCTAATTTCGATATCGCGGAATCATAAATACTGGCCATCGCTGAGAACTCACTATCTGATATAATCGTATTATCGAGTGACGACGATATCATCGAGGATAATTGCGAGTATGCGGTTGATACAATATGAAATTGAATCGAGTAATCTTGCATTTTACTCTGGCTGCATCATGATATCCTTTTTGTTATCCCGGTTAATATACCCGCGAATGTAGCCGCCGCAGAAATGCAAATTGGAACTACGAGCGGGGCAATCATTGTAACCGATGCAAGTATTATTCCGGCGCCAGCGAGAACGCCTGACACCGAGTACATAGTAACATCAATTGCGGTGATTCTTCCTCGGTATTTTTTCATTTTTATTTGATACTCCTCGGCGAACGCTTTGAGTCTAGTTTGAAATTCTCTGACCTGATTATAGCGATATTGCGATGATGAAATCATTGTTATTTTAAACCCGCTAGTGTTTTCAATTATTTGCCATCGTTAGCGGGAATTGCTAGTACTTCAGCGGAAAAATGATCTACGAGTTCTATACACCAGGCTATTTTTGATCTAATGGTGGAGCTATCAACCGCGACGAAGTGAAAGGTTGGTATTCTGCCAGTCTCGATAATTAACGTCGCGACGCCACCAGAGTAGGTTCTATTGTCCATGATCATATTAAATTGATCGATAGAGGCCCACGTTAACCTGTAGATACCATCGACCTTCGCTTCCCCACCCCACAAGAGATCGACGGTAGTTCTAAAAGTATCTTTTTCTCCTATCCAATCCACGATGTCATGATTGATCGTATACACAATATTTTTAATGCGCTTGTGCGGAATCCTTACCTTTTCAGGATTTTCTATTAGTTTAACAATATCGAGATAATTTGCCTTGATTTCATCTTCATTCATCATCCTTCCCGCCTCCTTGTTAAAAAAGAAAAGCGATTAAACGTTTTTAATTTCAGCGAGAGTCATGCCAACCACAAGCGGGGTTCCAAAGAATTTATGTACGACATTTTTGCGAAAAGAATTATAACCTCGTATATGATCATCCAGCTCACGGTCGTGGGCGGTAATCTTATTGTCGTGGGCGGCAATCTTATTGTCATGGGTAGCAATCGCGTCGGTGATCGTAGACACAAGTGCGCCTGGTTTAAGTTGTCCACTGTTGGAATATAGCGCAATAGAGTTTTCAGCGGCGTCGCGCTGCCGTATCAAAATATCATCCAATGACACATCACTGCTTTTCAATTTACCCTGTTTGTCTTGAAATACAACTATTTCGTTCGGGTCAACATTTACTAAATTTAACGTCTCAGCGATTTCATCTTCAATTATTTTTTTTATATCCTTGATAGAATCAAGGGTTGCAGTGCCATCGGGTTGGGGTTTCAAAGATCTCCCCCAAATATCAATCATGATATTTTATACACCTCTCTCTAAAATCGTTTTTGACGACTTCGTTGAAAAATCTTCGATTTTCGCCAGCGATTACTAGTGTATTCATTTACGACAACATGTGGTGGTTTTCCTCTTGGGTTACCCAACGAGTTAGAAATAGCGTTAAGGACATTTAATACTTCGCTGCCACATATTGGTGGGTCATTTATTTGTTGTGTTGGTAGCGTAGAATACCAAGTCTTCATTGGAAGGGTTTCTATATAACGCATAAACTCTTTTGGTGGGGCTAACCCATATGAATCAAAATAGACAATCCCACGTGGATCAATAGCGTATGCAACCCAGTGAGTTCCGGGTCCGGTGCTGTTATCTAAATTAATGATTCCGGTTTCAACGCTGTTTGGTTGATGTGGTAATTGATCTTTCATAAAGACACCTCTGAAGTTTTTAATCGCGAGTTTTTTAGCAGCATCGAGTAAATCAAAATTGGACATGGGAACCATCGAAGATTTGGGAACCATAGGTTCGGAAATCGAAGATTTCTGAATTAATAAACCGGTCCTAGTCTTAGACCCTTTCCGCTGTACCATGAATACGGGGTTCCTGGTAGTCTTAGACCCTTTCCCTTTTTTATATCCTTTTCCAGTTGCCTTTTTCAACGCCATCCCTGCCGCGGTCCCAACGGCTCCCAACGCAGACGCGTTCGCTACTGCTGGGGCAGCCGCTTCAATCAATGCTGGTATTGCAGCTAGCAATGGAAATATACCACCTGATTTTATCATGTTGGCGACTGCAGCCTTTGAAAATACAATTTGAACCCCTCGCCGTTTCTTTAGCGCATCATTGAAATGTTTTATCTGACGATCCGTTAATGATATTGTATGTGTACCGCCGGACATCTGCGCTGGTTTTAACGTTATTGTGGTTCCACATTCTTTAGCGGATTTTGATCGCAATTTCTTGACCTGACCATCAGTCAGATTGACACTAACAACACTATATGTCATTTTATTGTAAAACACATTTATGCTTTCAATTGATCTAATTGGAAACCCTTCAAGTTTCATTTACATATTTTTGAAAATCATAGATTTTCCACTGGTGCATCAACTACTCTCATTCGTCCACCAATACCTTCTAACAACATTGATTTGTTGCTGAGAATAACAGCAACCGCTCTATAATCAACACCACCAGGATCTATACGAGCCCTAAAATGTATGTCAACAACGGATTGTCTCATTAAATCAAGATGTTCCAGCGAAAAGTAATAAATCGGATATAGTTTTTTTAAAATCAAGTTGCGATATTTGTAAACCAGTATCAACATTTTGATCACGACCCATATATGACAGCATCCGATGATACACACGTGCTATGTGGTTAGTGTCGTAATCAAGCTGTATATCCTCGGTTGGTTCTTGTTGTCCGTTTATTCTCAGCGAAACCTCCTTGACTCCTAATTTATCAAATATCATATGACTGCGTTCTTGGGAACCTAACCTATCCCTATTCTGTAGAGCTACAAATATGTGGCGTGGAGCTGAAACGCCTTGTTTTGATGCCAGGTGCCATGTAAATGTACCATTAACATCATCCTGTTTGACATCAGTCGTTGTTGTTAGCCAACTTATCAATGATTTGCCATCTGTGTCCATAAATGAAAGTAGCCGCTCTTCCATGGTAATTGATGGGGTCATTACTGGCGACCACAATACTATTTTACTCAAAACAACTTTACCATCAACGGCACCAGTACGCCAAATTGCATCATTGTCATTACCTTTTCGCACTAACGCGATTGTGTGTTTGGCTCCATAGATGACTTTTCTGACATTTTTGCAGAATCCAAATATGTGATGGAGTGGAATCGCACATGAAAAATATCGTTGTGGTCTTTGCAACGTTGCTACTCGTGTTGCAAATCCTAAATTGAAATTATCATTAACGCCTCCGAGAATATCAAACGCAGCTCCGGGTCTGGTTCGACGTTCTGGATTAGCCGCTTCTTGTTGATCGGCTTCTGCATTATCTCTTGCTGCTAACACTTTAATGTATTGAAGGTGGTCAGCGTTATCAGTAGTATCCTTTGCAAACATCATAGACGGACCAGCCGACCTTGTATAATCATCGGAGTATCTTGCTAGCCCGATTATTGTTGTTGCAACATCAACTTCACGGTCTATTGATTCAATTTCTTTTCCATCAATGAGATATCTTGCACTTTCAAATAACGCCATTATGCCATTATTAACAAAACCAACTCGGACATTTGCGTTATCTGCATATGGGGTATCAGCTGCAACATTTGTTACGAGTTTTCCTTCTACTTCGATAAATGCTTCACATGGCAAAAAGTATTTACTGGTATCTTGAACTTGTAGTTCAATTCGCGATCGTAGGTCGGGTTGTATTGCATGATAGGAATAGTATTGATAATCGCGGACGGAATCATCTTTGCGCACTTGGGCTTCCATATCAAGAGCGGGATCAGCTGTTCGTTTAAACATTTATAACATTACTAGCGTTTTCAATTGTGAAACTCGAAGAGTTTAACGCTAGCGTTTTAACTCTTTGTAATCATCGTCGTTGAAAATTCTTCGAATTTCTTTTTTGTTTCAAACCACTTCCTGCTATCGTGTTCATGATAGCGCTATCTGTTACCGGTGGCGACGGAGTCACCGAAGCAGCCAACGACGCTAGTTTTTCTTCCACTGCGCTATTTATTGCTTTGCTGATTTTTGCAGGCATCACTGTAGTTGATGGCAGCACTGGTGGTTTCTTTCTCACCAATGATGCTATTTTATCTTTCGCGGCAGAAAATGCCTTTCCTGCAAGATTTCCAACGAAATCTCCGATTTTGCTGGTTCCCTTATCACGAATAATATCAATGGCTTTCATTGATAATTGTTTAGCTAATGGCGCCACTTTTAGAGCCATTCTTGTAAATAACCCCGCAATGGTATTGCCGAAACCATATCCGTAATATGCTCTATAAACAGGCAATCGTGAGTTCACCACGTAGACGCTTACGGGTTTATTATGGTTGTAGTGTATAATCATCTTGTTATAAAACTAGTAGTTTTTCAATTAGTGATCAATCGCTAGCGTCCATAGGATTTTCATCATAACGTAGGGCGTCTCTGTGATTTTCAACTAATTCAGCAATGAGTTCTCGATATACATTAATGTCCATGATACCGCCGGTAAATAATCGTCTACAGATATCAGCTGCTTCATTAATTATTTCCGGAGTGTTATTTCCGGCTCGTTTCTCTCCGATGAGAACCTCTAACCGTGATATATCACTGAGGATGTTACCAGGACATGTCACGGTAGAGTCAAAGACTCCAGCGTTGAAATCCAAAGGATTTTTAATCGAATATCCTTTTCCGCTTGTTTTCTTAGAACCGGCGTCTGCTTTTATGTCTATTTCTTCCGGGATTGGATCCTCCGTATAACGTGGTGGTCGTGTATCGCCTTTAACCGCAGCTAGAAAGTCATTATAACCAGGGTGCTGCAACGCCGAGATTCTATTCCCGCCGTGTTTCGCTAGATATATTTTTGATGCCCAATCCCTTCTGGTTTTTATAAAATCTTCAAACCCGTATTTTAATAAAGTCTCTCTTTTACCCCTTGGAAAATTGTATCTAGCAAAATCAGCTAATTCGGAATCAGTACCGAGTCTTTCAATTCTATTTAATGCTACGACTGTAAATATATTTCTAGGTGAATAGTCTCTTCCTGCAAGTGCACCTTGTTGTTCTTCTTCGAGTTCTTCAATTTCTCGTTGAGTTTTTATATCACTGGATAGCTGTTGTATCCCTGCGCGTGTTCGTTCGGTCTCTGTTGCAATTTTTTCAAGCACACCAAGAACGGGCACTTCTCGTCGCTTGCCTTCCTCAGGAATATCCCCAAATATTGCTCGTTCAGTTGCTGTTTTCACATCTTTGGTCGCACTTGTTATCGGAGTAAACAGTTGTTCACTTGACACAGAAAAATCAGTCTGCGCTTGTAGTCGTTGTTGAAGTTTCTCGTGAAGTCTGTCTCGAACCGGTATAAACTTTTTAATTGCTGCTAGCCGCTCTCGGGCTAATTTAGTTGTAAGCGATTCACCTACCATATATCGTTTGTGAACTAATTTTTCAAATGTAAAACCCTTTGGGTTTCTATCACAATTAAAAGCTGAGTTATTAAATAAATGTACCATCAAGCTAACGTATCCATCTCCGTCAAGGTTAAACTGTACGACGCTATCCGCGAATGTTTCAGAAATAACATCACTGAGGGTTTCAAAATTGTAATATCTGAGAACGGCGATGAACGATTTTTGTTAACTCCGCGGCAACAACAACAACTACGTGAAAATGGAGGCGTCGCGGTGATTACTTGCTATCACAACCAGATCACAACCAGATCATCCATTACGCACATAGCTGCATGAGCAAGCCCAAACTGTTGAGTATCCTTTCAGGAGAAAATATCATGTGAGTGTTACAAAAAACGCTAAAAAAAATTATTTTTTACTGAAAATTACTGAAGGCCTATTTTTTATAGTAACGCTCACGTGGTTAGGATACTGGTTTTTCCTCGTTTAATATCTTCCTAAGATTACGAACTTAAGAACTAATTTCAGCTCGTTTTTGATACTCTTGGCCGAGCTTTTAACGTATTGCTTCAACGGTGCTAAATAGCGTTAAAAATACATCAATATCGTTACCATACAAACAAGCATAGATGGATTTTTGAATTTCTTTCACGAGTCTGTACATCTTAGGTAAAACATAACGACCCTTACTAGACTGATACTCAGTGTCTTCATATTCCGAGGCAATCCTGTCACAGTCGAGATCTTTAGATAATATTACCCCTTTATTTTTTAAAATTGAAATTTCAGCAATTATAGAATTTACATCATTGATATCCATTATTTATATTTTTATATAAATATAGTATACTGTATCTCTAATTATTAAAAAAAAAATGTAACACTCATTTGGCAATCTCGCTGGCGCCCTATGACGTCAGAGAGACCCAGAGGTTACTTAATTAAGTTAATTAAGTCCATGTATATGCTGTACTGAAAACCCCATTTGGAAACCCCTTTCGCGTCAAATAACGTGAAAGAGACCCAGAGGTATGTGACAACACGTATCTTTGGAACTCCTTGGGTGCCTTCGCATCCATGTAAGCCCAAGGGGACCCGAAACATACATCTCCGGCGGGAGGCCTAAGGTGACAAACATCATCTAAGACCGCCCAGAAGATATGCTTGAGGTGACGTAATACATGTACTTAATTACCTTAATTAATGGACGGCACAATGCCATATATGTCTCCGCTCGAGTGTTGCGGCAGACTTTAGGCATACA
Source organism: Unio pictorum (assembly GCA_030141615.1). Lineage (NCBI taxonomy): Eukaryota > Metazoa > Mollusca > Bivalvia > Unionida > Unionidae > Unio > Unio pictorum. The sequence goes on from JARLTB010000108.1 coordinate 2,996,334, forward strand.
TATACTTAATTAAGGATGGTATTATTCAATGAAACGATTGATGTGGGACGGCAGAATTCCATATATGTCTCCGCTCGAGTGTTGCGGCAGACTTTAGGCATACATATACTTAATTAAGGATGGTATTATTCAATGAAACGATTGATGTGGGACGGCACAATTCCATATAAGGATGGTATTATTCAATGAAACGATTGATGGTAATGATGTGGGACGGCACAAGACAGCACAAACATGAAACGACGAGGCATTTTTTCTACGGCCAATCCAATCAATCAAAAGCAACCAAACTAAATTAACCCGGTTGCATGATTGACAAAAGACAACCACACGCCCGTGTTAATGGCGTTGGTTAGTTTTGATTGGTCGGAATTGGCTTTCGAAAGCCCCAAGCTTATTACGAGCCGGAATATATATAAGGCGACTAATACAGCCGCGTCCTTTCACGAGTGTGTTATTTTATTTCCTTGAATTACTTATTAATGCTGTTTCACAACATTTAAAACAGACAGATATTTTAAATGAAGCACAAAACAAAATAATACAGTTGTTAAAAAACAGCGTATATATTTCCTGTTCTAATTCTCTAGACAAAAATAAATTTGAACCAATCCTCAAGGATAAAAAGACTGTCATTGTAAGTAGAGATTCCAAACCAGGAATTCTAACTGGAATTGGCAAGCCATACTACGAGAGATTTTATCCTGTAACAGCAATCGTTTATGGGATATATCCGTTAAATAATAAACCCGATATCGCAAAACTAGCTCCTATCAAATATTCTAGTTCACTGAATTGTGTAGCAACACGGGTAATGGAACAGTTCACAAATGCATCCCGAGGAAATAAACTAACTGATCTGCGACGTAGGAAAATAACCGAATGGGAACTGACAGTGAAACAGCACGGTGCAAAGATTTCTGATATAGCTAAATTAGAAACATCATTAAGATTCCCAATAACCGTTATGACGATAACCAGAGAAGTTTTATACGAACCGAAATATAACAAAAATGGAGCGCCAATACAAATTATTGATCATAACAAACACGCGTGGACACCTGCGGTAACAATATTTCCACGAAAACGAACCGTGAGATATATCCCCCCGGAATTTTCCGGGGAATTCGTCGGGGATGTTTTTTATAATGAAAAATTATTCGATGCTATTCATGCGTTGTGTAAAGATGATCCTGTGTCAGTGTAGTTACTTAGAAGTGATGAAGATCCCGAAATAGGATTTGATCAATTTGTAAGACCAAATGGTGAATTATATCGCGTTGAAGAATTAGATAACAGAATGAGACAAATTGCTAGTGATTTTTCACCGGAGAGTTTCCATGAAAAACTACTCACGGATAGTTTTACTATTCCATCAGTGGTAGCTCACTTCGCAAGAGAAAAAACTCATGGCGTCCAACACGAAGTGATTTTCTTGAGGACGTTAAATTGAGTTGCGTCAAATTTAGTCATGGAGGACTGTGGAATACGAAATATCATCGTGGCGGTATGATTTCAATTGATATATCCGCGTGTTATCCTGGAAGTTTTCTCGGGTATGGAGAATGTGCTGAGTACTTTAAACGATTTGGACACCCCACGCATGAAATGACTCGTGTTGCGATTAATGGACCATTACCTGATTTTGATTTAACCGGATTCGCTCGTGTGATATCATTTGAACTCGCTGCAGGGTTACATCCGTGTAGTTATCTTTGGCTTGGTAAACATATGTCTGAAAAACACTGGATGCCAATAGTGTTACTAAGATATATGATTGATTGTGGTATGCTAATATCGTTGATTGTTTCCGAAGCTATTATATGCTATCGAGCTCAGAAAGAAGTTTGGCTACCACAACCCGATCTAGATCGTATAATTGATGAAATACGAAAACAGTTTCCAGATGGAAATTCGAAGAATTTCAGTGAAGAACAAATCATGAATTGGTCTAAGAAGTTATTTGAAATTAAAAAAGAACAAGGAAAAGATTTTGGACGAAGAATAATCGGTAAATTTACCCAAGGTGGAAGATACGACAATGCAAAATATTCTTCGCGGTTGATCATAGACATCGCTGAATACGATTTTATTGTAACGGATTTAACGAAACAAGGAAAACTTGTAAATCGTAAAGACGCTTTCCTATCCGATGGAAGACGATTAGGTACAATTGTTACCTATTGTGATGGATATATTAAACAATATACGCATTTGAGAAGTTCTATGCTAACTTATGCTTCTATCAATTTATTTTCGATGATAAATAGATTTCCTAATACCGCAGTTAGGGTAGCCACTGATTCTATGTATATACACAATGAATACAGATCAGATGTAGCTAATTTCACATCCCCGGAGGAAGCGTGGGGGTGTTGGAGATTTAAAAGGAGACGCTACATGAGTATTGTGAATCGGCAGATGTTACCATGGATGAAAAGTATTTAAAGTTTGATGAGATTCAATCCGAATTTTCTAATGCACCACCGGTATCTGATCCAATATGTAGATACAAGACAGTTTATTTAAACGGTTGTGGTGGGTCAGGAAAGACAACTCGTGCAATTGAATTATACCGCGTTTCAAAATCAAACATGATTGTCCTAACACCTACTCACAGACTCGCCAGAGAGATGAAACAACGAGGGGTAAATGCCTATACTTATCATAGTTTCTTTCGATGGAAAGGCGATGAATGGACTCCTGATCGAATGGGCGATAAATTCATTCCTGAAATCATAATTTGGGATGAAATATGCACAGTATCGTTGAAAATATTACAAACCTTTCTTGAGTGGTTGTTATTGAAAAATACAAAAGTCGTCATGTGCGGTGATCATGACCAACCACCACCATTTGTCGGTGCATCCCCACATGAATGGCTAAAGGGTTTTGTAGACTATTATGAAGAAATTACCACTGATTATAGATCACTTGATGAACAATTACGAGAATTCAAAGCGCTAATTAGATTACAGCCGGATAAAATCCAATGTGAAATAGCGCGTGAAATAATTTCAGAAACTCCAATGAATGATTTTTGGGAAACGTGGAGACCAACCGATTTGATAATTGCAAGTAGAAAAATAGTCAGAGACATACTTCAGATGAAGTTATTTGAATTGCATAAAGAAAAATTTGCAACACTTCCAGTACCGTTGTGTTATAGGCCTTCGGATACACGAAAACAGAATATAGAAGTTGATATTACAGGCCCAAAATCCGAAGGATTTCAAAAACAAATTCTCGTATTAAATGATATTGTGCTGGTTGATATTAGAGTCGTTGAAGATGCATTGCGTGCTAATAAATCCCCATGGAGTCTAGGATACGCAGCGACGATACATTCTTCACAGGGATTGACTATATCGGATACAATTGTTTGGATGGTGGATAATCACATCGAATGGTCGAATTTAGTCTATCTTGCAGTATCCAGAGTACGAAAAATAAATCAACTTCGAAGAGTTGTCCTGGATGATAATGACACTACAATGGATGATGCTAGCATCGTTGATGTTAAAGTTATTGATAAAAAACTCTCCGGTTACAAACAACAAGACAGAAAAAAAACAACGAGAATTTGACATTGATGCTGAATTAATAATTACGCTGAAGCAACAACAGAATAATCACTGCGCGAGTTGCAATTGTATAATGCGTTGGCAGTATTCGGATAAAGATCCTCGCCAATTTACCGTAGACAGAAAGAATAGCAACATTGGTCATATCAGAAACAATGTGATGTTGACTTGTCTTGAGTGCAACAGACGAAGGGGTGCTAGTTAAGACCACGCGGTGGTAATTGAGTATCCTCGGGAATTACCTGTAGTTGTTGTCGAGAAATCCTCGCTGAGGAGCAGTTGAATCCAGTTTATAGATTGGAGGTCTACCAGTAGATCGTGTTATACCGGATATCTTATGCGTGTTGACGCTCCAAATAGGATCGGTAGCTCTTTTTTTACCACCCTCAAGCTCTCCTGGTTCGTATAAATACCTTACAGTGACATTACTACCAAGAATTTGTTCTCGGAAATCTTTTTGTGGTTGTACGGGTATATACTTCTTTTTAATAGCGTTGCTAGGTTTCATGTTGATTGTTCTAGTAATCTCATTATTGATTGCGGTAACTACACCTGGTAATCTCTTAACCCATTCACGGGATCTTTTATCCTGAATAAACTCCTTCGCGTATTGATATCCAAATAACCGTTCAGCAAGAGTCCGATTAAATCGTTCAGCAGTTGCCTGATCGCGATGTAACGCAGTATGTCCTCGTCGTAACGTGGTATTATGATGTTTCATCATTGTTAAAACAGCACCTTGAAATTCCTTGCCAGGATCGACTTGTAATAGATTTGGCCAGCGTAGTGGGCTTCGTCGATAAATCTTTTCAAATGCAGAAGCAACTTCAGGTGATGATTTTGTTTTTAGCGGTTCTGCTTGTTTGTATCGACTCGCAACGTCAACTACGGTTAGCGCGTATTTGTAACCGTTGTCATGTGGTAAAAACAATAAATCAGTTTGATGAACTTCATTAGAAGCGGTCACATCAAAATGCGAGTAATCAATTTGTTTAGGCGGTGGTAGATAAATTTGCCATATAGCCTGTTTGGATAACCAATTAGCCGCAGTAGCCTTTTTCACCTTTGCTACGCTGGCGAGTTTATTGATTGCTGCCTTGTCTCTCCAGTATCCTCTCGGAGAATAATAAATAGATTCCATATTATTAATTACCAGCGCCCATCATCAATTTGCCTTTCATAGCTGATTTTACCAACCACGAAGTCAATTTTTCTTTGAAAGTTTTATCATGAATAGCATTTAACGCATGAATTAATTTCACATCCGCGAGATGCCTGTTTTGCAGATTGCTGCTTTTATACGCAACATCATGAGCATGACACGCCTTATCAATAGCGTTTATCGGATACTCGCCGGGTCGGGGCTGATTTTGATCATCAAGTCTGATATCTAATCGTGTTCCGGGCCCACAGTAGCTATATCCTGGAAGGTGCTTTTCTCCAGGGTACTTTGCCCATGGGGTTCCAGGGAGTTTTGCCAATTTGGCTGCGATATCACCTCCTCGTTTTTTTTTAAACATCTCCGGATTGTAAAATCTTTGATTTTGTAGAAACAAATCTAAATTTTTTTGTACCACATGTTGCACATCTACCAGTAAGTGCTGATCTGTTATTTTTAGTTGTAATCGTCGTCACATAATTTGTGCTAGTACGCGTGTTACACTTCACACAATATAGATCCATAATTTATGTATAGAGATATGGATATAATTGATTTTTCAGCGACTAAAACAAAACAACCAGTTAAGCATCATGCAGCGCTACCAAACTCTATCCGCGCAATTATAATCGGGCCATCTGGATCCGGTAAAACGCAATTGTTGCTCAATTTAATAATGAGATGGATGAAATGGGATAAGTTGTATTTAGTTGCTCCCAGCGTAGATGATCAACGATGCTATGAAGTGTTAAAGGATTTTAACGAGAATGCATCAGAAATTAAGGGTGAGAACGCCATCGATTTTATAACTGATATTGACGAGGCGCCATCCGTGGATGACCTTGATGAGAACATTAACAATTTAGTCGTATACGACGATGTGATGTTAGACAATCAAAAAAACCCAGCTAGGATCTTTTCCCGTGGGCGTCACAAAAACACTGACGTGATATATGTCACTCAACGATACACTCAGATTCCAAAAGTGATTAGAGACAACTGTAACTTACTGTGTGTATTTAACGGCGTTGATACACATACGCTTCGAAATATTTGGCAGACATGGTGCTCTGATATGGACTTCAATCAATTTAAAAATTTCTTATGTAACGCTCAGTCGACTCCGCACGGATTTATAACAATAAATTTACATGATCCTCGGACACGATATCGTATCGGACTCGATCAAATATTTGGTTGAACTCGTAAAAGAATTATTAACCCAGAACTGAAAGTTCCAGCAGCAGAGAGGGTGAATAACAACGACGTTGGCGTATATAAGGAAATCTTATTTTATCGAATAGACGCCATTTTTTTTACTATTTGGCAGAAGCCTCAGATTTCCGAATCGACGCTCGGAAAGTTGTAGGATTCACCCTCTCTGCTGCTTCTGCAAACATTTGGTGCGGCATTCAAGCACAAATCCCTTGATGACTTTGTTGACAAGAAATCCTACGCCATTTATGGACTTGTTCAACTCTCCACTATGGTATAATATATACCTATCTGTAGTTCGGTGTTCTCCTAGGACTTTCCATCTGACTTCACATAGTCCCAGAATGTGCCATGTGTAGTGTTCCAGCTCATGTGTCAACCCCTGGAGTCTCCCAATTAGCGCCAGAGTTCTAATGTCCCAGGTAGCGATGGCGATGCTGTCTCTCGCTCTGATGTTTTGCAAAGTACCGGTAGCATACTTGTCAACTCCGTCCTTGTGGACATCGGTAGACGCGGTCTTTGTTGACACGGGCGATGACCTATCTGGTATACTACTTTCAGATTTGTCCAGCTTTGTTAGTGTGTATTCGGCAAAAGTCGTCTTTGAGAGCCAATCCGTCTCCACACCAAGGCGTTTCCAGATGAGGTTGTTGTACATCGTTCAGTTGCCTTAGGGTCCCCACTCCGGATTTTCTTATAGGATATACTTCCTTAGACTTTGGCTTATGGCACCGTAATACACATATACAAGATTGGTGGAACTATGTTATGTTGGGTCTGTTTTTATATGTCAATGATAAATTTTCATTCATTAATCATTTATGGTGTATGAAAATAACGTCAAAAGTAATAATAGTCCCGCTTTGAGAGAGAGAGAGAGAGAGAGAGAGAGAGAGAGAGAGAGAGAGAGAGAGAGAGAGAGAGAGAGAGAGAATTAATAGTTGGAAGAAATGTTAACTAAAGCAGAATAATTACTTAGTTAATGTGAATATAAGTAGTAACTCAAAACGGATTGTATGCAAGAACATTTAAATCAGGTCACTGCAAAATATAATGGGAATAAAGGTTACTTTTATAAGCTAACATGCACGTTGACTTTGGGCATTGACTTGGAATTATATTTCTGAACTATAGTTGGTACATAAAATAAATGTTTTCAAAATATGTTTGTGTTTGAATAAGGGTAGAGTATTTGAAAGTGGAGATATTACAATGAAGACTGCAACAAAAAATACCATAAACATGCGATTAAATCAGAATACACACAAGTTAAGATGAAACATTTATCTTAGCATTATATGTGCTTCGTGTGGTTTGTGTCTTTCCTAACAACATAGAAATTATTTTCATTGATAAAGTACGAGCAATTTAATATCCAATGTATACAAGTAAATCATTTTCAAAAAGAGACACGGATAACTTTCAAACATCCATAATGACAAAATTCATGTTTGCCATAAATTTAGGAGTTACAAGAAAATAGCGGAAATTTTAATAATGAACAGAGTTATGAAAGAAAAGATTGAGAAACATTGCAGCAAATCCCACTGTGTTAATGGATATAGCATTCATCTGGAGAACACAGTATTGCACAGCTTCGCGATGAATACACCATCCTGACAAAGTGACTCTCCATCTATTCTGCATAACTGTTCCTCACTTTATCTTTTTTAATCATCTGTATTCGCATGTTACATTCTCACATTTTGAGTTAGCGTAAACTAGTTCTAAATAGGTTAATATTGATGGTACGGTTTAATTAGAGTGTATACATGTAGTGCGATGTCTGAGAATGGTATTGTATTATATGGTGCTACCCAGCTTTATGACTTTATGCATTAAGGACAAATAACGATACAGATATCACCAAAATCAGAATCCTGTGTTATATTTTAACCTGCAATGCAATGTTGAAAACTTTACTGTAATGTTAACATCTGTGTCAGAATGCTTTGTCCTAGCATGAATGGCTCTATGATATTTGTATCATTGTCTCTTACTGCGGTTCCAATCTATGTTATATATATATATAATGATTTAATCTTGTGCTAACAAAATGCCTGGTATAGCCTGTCTTTACAAATGGTATAACCTGTCTTTAGTGTGTACACTGATGTTTGTTGCATCTAGGTTCATATGCATCAAATATTTCGTTCACATGATTATATGTTAAATCTTCTTCCTTTACCACCAACGAAAATCACAATGTATAATACTCCAGGTAAAGTATGCCTTTTTATTCAATCAAATAGCCTCATATATGAGTGTAATTATGACTAACGCCCACCATAAACGGATCGATTTTTCTATAGCATCAATTATGTTCCTCTATCCAAAACCGTATGTGGTTGTTCAACGTACAGTGTATCATCCGGTTTAACTTTTTCATCAAGTAGCGACATGATTACCATAAACGTGTCAAAGCCCTAGAAATATATCCCTATAAACTTGACTAGATTGCTTTGCCATGATTATATATATATATATATATATATATATATATGGTGTTTTAGCCTTTTCGTCGTCATGTACATCAACGTGCCCAAGTAAAAACACCTTTACTAGATAACGAGCGATGCTAACCATTACGGTCATTTGTTTCTATAAACATTATGTCTATTAATAATTGAGTTAAAATTGAACTAAGTCACCCTACGTAAAGATCTGAAAAAAAGGAATCACTACTGTCTTAAGGAAATAAAACGTTTGATTTCTCCAGGAAATTGTATTGCCATCGTTCTTGCCGCTCGTTTGGATGAACTCCATACATCATCCACTATATACTATATATATATATATATATATATATATATATATATATATATATATATATATATATATATATATATATATATATATATATATATATATATATATATATATATATATATATATATATATCAACATACACAAGTATATATACTGTGTGTGTGTTTATGTGTGTGTGTGTGTGTGTGTTGTGAGTGTGTTTATAAAACGTATCTGCTGTGAGTGTGTTTGCGAGTGTATGTGTGATGGTAGATGGTAGTAAATATGTGCAGGTAGGGCTCAAGTTCGAAAGTCATACTCACACCATTTTAGAAAATACGTTAATAGATGAACTTATTGAAATGCAAAATCGTCAAATTTTTGGAGTGGAACAGGTTTATATGTATAACGCAGTGATGCAAACAATATACTTAACATAATGAAATACATTTTTAATTCCTCTTTAGTGGAGTTGAGGATCAAGTACATTTGTACAAGATAGCCGATAATATCGTGACACGAATTAAGTTAAATTCATGTAGGGAAAGGTGAAACTACACAGACATCTAAATCGTGAACAAGAATGAGCAACCATCTTCTCTTTCAAATAGTATGTTCTGTCGTCCTTGATCATGGACTATATAAGTCAATACCTGCATGAATATCTCTACTTCCATTCGTCATACATGACTGATCTTGAAAACACAACAGGCTTGAATATAAATACATAGTGTCAGAGTACATGATCATGAACGGTGGTTTTCGCATTAAACAATTGTTCGGTGTTGTTGGTCTGGTGTCACACCATTATTCAATACATGATATAATTAATCTATAGATGGAGGCCTGTATAACTAACGGAGGCATACCATTGTGACACAAATGGAAACATCCACTGACCTATGAGAATCAACTGGCAAGCTTTCTCACCAGTGACTGATTAAACCATGGTATGGCCCTTAGGCTGCCGAAATCATGGGACCATATTTTGATAAATTTTGAAATAGCTAATAATATCAAGCTAAGTTGTTCTCACTGGTTGCTAGGGATATAAAGCGCTATGACAGGACCATATTACGTCATTTGTATTAATATCATTTACTCAAAAATGTTTTCAACGACAATTATACCCATAGAGGAAGTCTAATTATTAAACAAGGATATTTCATGTAAGGCAAACATAGTCACGTAGTATAGGTACTTATTAGGTCATCATCACACAAAATGATCTTCACTTAGTCTTTACTTGATGATGCTACATAGTGTAAAATCTGATATGGTCACCAACGAGATCACACAAGTGGAGTCAGACTCTCATGTACACGTTATACTACCTCACGCCATATATAACTTCGAGGTTTTAACAAGAACACATCTTCTTCCTTGTGAGGTCATAACCACACAAAATGATCTCCTCATGGTCTTTATTTATAATAATTCTAGAGCTTTATATTTCAATGTTCATTGAATCCTATCCGTTCGGCAATAATATATTATTAGCAATAATAGTAATAATAATAATAATAATAATAATAATACTGTATGCCGTCATTCGTTTGTCTAGAAAGACGATTTAACTGCGTCTATGAGAGATGCCCCGGTTGGCATTGCAGATGAAGCACAAGACGGGAGTGGCAGTCCTTGCTGCACTGCTGGACTTGAAAGTGAAGTCTAGTGTGCGTTGGAGCTGATTCTTCCTCCTTTGAGATCGTTTTTTAACAGCTAGCAAGCGTAACTTGTTAGTGTCTTATTTTAAACCAGTAATCAGAGCGTGCGGCCAGCTGGGCCTGTCTAGAGCAAGCTCTTTCCATGTGTTGACATCGATGTCATGGGCTTTCATGTTGTGCTTGCAGACATCCTTGAAGCGGAGATGTGGCCGTCTGATCGTCCTTTTGCCAGAGGCAGGTTACGAATAAAACGGCCTTTGGGGATACGTCCGTCAACCATCCGACGTACATGGTCCAGCCATCTGATGCGACGTTGGCGGAAGAGTGTGCCCATGCTGGGAAGCTTGGTAATTTCAAGCACCTCGTTGTTTGTTACTTGATCACTCTAAGTGATCCCGAATATACGTCGGAGACATCGCATGTGAAAGGCACTCAGTCTGTATGAGACGTACAGAGTCCAGGATTCATTGGCGTACAGGAGGGTGGTAAGTACGCATACACGGTACATTGAGATCGTAGTGTTCAGGGTCAGCAGGCTGTTGTTGCACATTCTATGCGACAACCTGGAGAGCGTTGTTGATGCTTTTCCAATCCGTTTGTTGAGCTCAGCATCAAGCGATATGTTGTTGGCGATGGTAGAGCCGAGGCACGTGAACTGACTGATTACCTCAAGCTAGTAGTTGTTGATGATGATGCTTTAGGGGGTCCGCATTCTGAGCCATCACATTTGTTTTATTTAGGCTGATGGTCAGCCCAAACTCACCGCATGCTTTAGCAAAGCGGTCCAACTACTATAGCCGAATCGTAGACTCGAACCCACGCAGATAGAGGTGAGACAGCATTGGTCCGTAACGGACAGCGCTTTAGACCATTAGGCCACTCGGGGTCCCGCTGAGATGGGACCTGAGCCTTTAGTTGTTGTAGTCACTTCTGTCGCCTTTGTTCGTGTAGAAGGGATTACGATGTTGGCGTCTCACATGAGGCACTGCACCCTCATTTCATCACTGGTAGAGGAGATCGTGAAGTTTGTGATACTATTTCTACTACTAATAATAAAGCAAATGTACTACCCTTCTACTAGTTTCTTTTCCCGTTTGCTGTTATTTATCTTTTCATTCACCTTATCCTTTCGTTTGCTTCAACCCACTCCACTCTATTGCTTTACCATTGTACACAAATTCTTTATGTTCATCTTTTCACTTGTGCTCAAGTCCTGCCTTGACCTCTTGCGTCTGTATGCATCAAACGAATCCTAAAGATTTCCATATAACACTTTTAGTCTGGACAAATATACAGCTAATTAGCATTTGCATTACCTCAATTTAGCATTTTAAACATGTAATACTATATATCTAGTGCTTTGTTTTTGGATCTTAATTGAACTTTGTCTGTTCAGCAATACTACATTATTATCAATACTACTACTTCTACTACTACTACTACTACTACTACTACTACTACTACTATTACTACTACTACTACTACTAATACTACTACTTATATTACTACTAAAAATGATATTTATTATTATTATTAGTAGTAGTAGTAGTAGTGGTGGTGGTTGTAGTAGTATTGCTTTTATTATTATTGTTATTATTGTTACGATTGTTATGATCTTTATTGTTATTATTTTTATTATTATTATTATTATTATTATTATTATTATTATTATTATTATTATTATTATTATGTAGTTCCATGAATCAACATATCTTGAACATTTCTAATTTAAAGATGGAATGAAAATAAAATATAATGCCGATTACAATATTTTAATGGGAAAATATGTGAAGCTTTTCAACCTCAGTTTAATGTATTTATTTTGCTTACTGTGTATATTATATATTGCCCAGTGTATCAGGATCTGTTTGCAGGTGTTATTATAATATAAAATAAGCGAAATGACGAACCAGCAAGAGGTGTTTTGAACATATTATTGTATTTACAGTTGATCAAAACCATTATTCTGCTCTAAGTAACATTGCTATCGACCATAAAATTGTTTTAATCCTACACCTCTATGTGTCTTTCCAGTATCCGTTTGACTAGCAGTTACCAGTATGCATAGATTCAGAGACAGTTTCGTGTGACAAAGGCGAAGAGAGAGAGAGAGAGAGAGAGAGAGAGAGAGAGAGAGAGAGAGAGAGAGAGAGAGAGAGAGAGAGAGAGAGAGAGAGAGAGAGAGAGAAGCTATAAGTAGTTTACAGGAGTATTACCATAATGACATTTTTGTAATTGACAATCCCATATTTCTCTCTTGATTGCCTGACCAACCATCACAGCGGGAGAGAGTGGGTGTTGGAAGCAGCCTTCGGACGTTTACATATTTATAAATAATCGATATTTACAACCTTATTATATGTTGAAAAAAATATTAAAAAACAACAAGAATAGAAAAAAAGCCACAATCATGATATAGGTTACCATATGTGTACCAAGTATTCAATACATTTACTGTATGGTGTCGATGCGCAATTGCATGTATATCATGAACCACGTAATTATCTCCCAATGAAAGTGTATATCTATATTATGATGAACCATGTAGTGATAGGGTACTTGGTACAATTTCAGTTTCAAGAGTTTCATGAAGCCAATATTCCTTATTTCACTTACACCAGATTTATGCGTATATTCTCCATTTTTTATGAGAGAGAGAGAGAGAGAGAGAGAGAGAGAGAGAGAGAGAGAGAGCAGTGATGCAATTGTGTACAATGTTAAATTCTTTTAGCAAACGGATATTATTATTTTTTTTTATTTCTTACGACGCTAGTACTTAATCTGTAAACATTCATCATTGATCAATATATATCATACACTGAAAACAATGTTTATATATGCTTATTAATGGGTCATGCGCAGATCACAATTTGATACAGGATATCAAATATTGTTGGTATATGAAAATTGCTTTAAACCATTCAGTGTTGCCACTCCTAGGTTTTTCCACCTAGATCTAGGTTTTTTTGGCACAGTCTAGGTGTCTAGGTTTTTATGTTATAATCTTGGTTTTTTTATTATTATCGAAATAATGATTTAATTTGTTAACAACTGTAAAATAGCTTCATCATTTATATTTAGAAGTTTCGAACGGTACAAATGATAAATTTTGCGCAGCTTCAAATTATATAATATTATTCACCTATATTTTAAGTGTTTGGACTATGATTACGTCGGCTTGTAACTATTTTGGGCTTTTTTACTTCTAAGCCATGGCAACCGACTGGTTTGGCACTTTGGCGTGTGGGCCGTATGGCAGTCTGGCAGTGGCCATTTTTATTTTAGTCAGAGAAGCGATCAATCGGTTCAAGCGGAGTTTGTCATTTCGGCATTTGGTAAATTGGTACTTCAAAGTATTAATCTTATTATATTATTTCTTTTATTAACTTATTCGGTTACCCAATGTCTACTATTACTGAATCAGATTCGGAATGGGGAGATTTATGTGTGGGTGATCCGGCACCGAACAAAAAGGCTTACTATTACCAAGCATTTAAAGATGAATGGTTGCAGGATCCAGATCTGAAAGACTGGATTAAGCGTGATCCTAAGAATAAGTATGTGGTGTTCTGTAAAGTTTGTGATTCTAAACTCGTTAATGCAAACAAAATTGGTCTAATTGCGCACAAAGGATCAACAAAGCACATGAAAAACTATGAGTCGAAGAAGAACATGACCACATTGACTAATTTTGTAAAAAATCCAGTAAAAGACTTGGACCATAAAGTTACTGTGGCTGAAGTTTTGTTATTCAGCTTTCATGGCACAACACAATACGCCATTTACACATGCAGACCAACTTGTTCAATGCATCAAAGCAATGTTTCCCGATAGAACCATAGCGTCACGAATGGCCATGAAGCGAACCAAGACGTCATACGTGATTCAGGAGGGTATAACATATCATCATAGTGCTGACATAGTTTCTGTCTCTCGCAATCAGCCATGTTTTGTTATCATAGATGAAAGCACTGATATTTCAATTTCTCAGGTTTTGGTAATTTTAGTAAGACACTGACGCAAGTCAGAGTAGAATTGTCGACTCTTTGCTCGACACGATTGAAGTATATGATGCCACAGGCCGTGGGCTATACAATCTTTGAATACACGTTTGGAAAAGAAGGAAATTCCTATGAAAAACATCATTGGTTTTGCAAGTGATAACTGTGCTACGATGATCGGCGCTAAAAGTGGATTCCAAGCCCATTTGCTGAAAAATATTCCAAATGTTTTCCTTATGGAATGTATGTGCCACTCTTTTGCACTGAGTGCAAACCATGCAACAACTCAGCTGCCATCGTGGTTGGAAGCATTTATTAAAAACGTGTACTTTTATTTTTCGCGTAGCAGCAAGCGCAACCACAATTTTTCTTTAATATAAGAGATAGTGAAAACGGAATCACACCAAATTTTGAAATTATGTGAAACACAATGGCTGTCTCGTGAACAGGTTATCAATCTCATTTTAGTGCAATGGGATGCTCTGTTGCTTTACTTACAGTCAGAGAGCTCGATTGATAGAGATGATGGAGCCAGTTAGATCTACCAAACCATGCATACTCCTGGCATAAAGCATATACTACTTTTTCTGAGTTTCATCCTACGTAAAGTTAACATTATGAATTTAGAGTTTCAGTCAGAACATTTTAAACTGCACTTGCTGTACTGTAGTATTTGTGATGAATATCGATCAATACTTGGAATATTCATAAAAGTAAATGTCATCGGCTCAAGACAGCTATCTGACCTTGATCAACTTGATGCAGATTTGTACAAAACACTCAGTTCTGTGGATGTCGGGGGAAGATGCACTGCGCAGATGATCAAACAGCCGCTAGGAGATAAAGAACATTAGTTTTGGTGTGATGTCGTAAAATTTCTAAAAGTACTATGTATTCAAATACGTAGCCGATTTTATCTCTCACAGGATAGTGTTCTTTCCAAACTGAAACTCCTTGATCCCAAATCTGTAACAGACATACCATCAGGAACAGACAGACCGTCAATAGTTCCTCTCGCTTTGTACTTTCCACAATTTGCACCAGAAGAAGTCCTAGATAAACTTGAAGAACAGTGGAGTACACTCCACTTTGCTTGAGAAATTATCAGTCATTTGGCTGGCTTGGAACCACCGTTTTTATGAAATGGTCTGAGGCAAGAAAACTTTGGACTTCTATCTGACTTTATATGTAAGCTGTTGGCGTTACCACACTTTTCAGCATGTGCTGAACGAATATTTTCTCAACTGAATTTCATAAAGACAAAAAGCAGACAAATAGGCTACATTGTGACACTGTAGCCAACAGGCTGATAGCAAAAGAGGCCATCAGATATCAAGGTGCTTGCTGCTACAACTGGAAATCATCAGATCTTGTCATCGAGGACGTTAAAGAAGGATGGTGTCATAAACGATATTGCTAGAAACTGAAAAAATACAAACAGGAAATTCAAGTTGACTTTGCTGACTTGAGTGAGGACGAGTCGTTTTAAAATATCTGTCTACAAGTAATTTACTGTGTTCAGGTATGTGACTCACTTTTTGGATGCTTGCATTGTTTTGCATTTATCTGCATGGCAAAGACTGGCTGCTGGCAAATATGTATTGTGCTGCTAAGTGCTAAAATTTGCTATTATATTAGTCTTATTAATGCATTTTGTAGTCATAATAATGTCATGCACTTTGTATTATTACACAACAGTCTACAGGATTTAAAACAATTTATTATGTATCCGTGTATGTCATACCCAATTAAACGTGTGACGCATCTAGGCTTTATCTAGGTTTTTTTTTTGGTGCATGGTCTATGTGTCTCCAAAAGGTTAGAGTGGCAACACTGAAAAGCCATGTTTGTTTTAATGTGTATATGTATGGATGAATGCATGTATGTACTTATGTATGTATGTATGCATGTATGTATGTATGTATGTATGTATGTATGTATGTATGCATGCATGCATGCATGCATGCATGCATGCATGTATGTATGTATGTATGTATGTATGTATGTATGTATGTATGTATGTATGTATGTATGTATGTATGTATGTATGTATGTATGTAATTGTGTAGGTGCTAGCTAGGTAAACAATGAATGATGGGGGTTATATTGGTAAATAGGCAGTTTAGAAAGTTGGTAATATTATATATATATATATATACATTTTTCGATGTATACATGCATGTGTGTATAAAGGTATATATGCGTATGTATATAGATAGGTAGGTAAATACTTAAGTATGTTGGTATGTAGGTAGCAAGATAAGTAGGTAGCTAGACAGATGGATATTTTGTATGTCTATATGTTAATATGTTCTCTTCTACCTCTCATGATTCAATGGTCTAAAAGTTCAAGTATGAAGGATATTTTTTGTAGAGATAATGTGCATATTGAACATCCGTTTGATTTCTAGTGCATGCTTTAGATATGTTTATTCTTTATGAGAACTATAGGCATATAGTTATGTACACATGTTAATGTAAATTAGTGATTGATTATTAAATGATGGAGCCATTTTAAATCCTCTTCTAATGGGATCCACTATAGTCAAAGATAGTATATATAAATGTAACATCAAATGAAAAACAATACAGGAAAAAAAACTAATATGCAATTAACTTGAAGTTCGTGATTTTTAGGTTGTGTAGGTTCAACGCTCAATACACGATAATGAGATTACATCTGGTGAAAGAAGAACACGACAATAATCACTTTTGTGACTTGGTTCAGGGACATAATTTCATATATGAAGATATCTGAAGTAGCATGTGTTCACTTCATTGCGAAAATCAGTATTGTTTTTTTTATTACTATATATATATATATATATATATATATGTGTTTGTGTGTGTGTGTGTGTGTGTGTGTGTGTGTATTTATGTGTGTACGTGCGTGTGTATTGCTAGCAGAAGAATGGACAGATAGGGCTCTTAATCCAAACTGAATACCTTCAACTCGAAGAAACGTTATTTGCACGTACACATCCTGTTTAAATGTAAGAGAACACGCCGAGTTTGATTTCTGCTTTACAGGTATATTTTTTTCATAGTTCAACGGCAGTGACCCGAAAATACATTTAACAGGAAGGGGTGCATTTTTACTTCCTTGTTAGCTGACTTACTGAACCATGTTAACATGTGTAGTCGTCACTGTCTTGACAAGCTCAAATTTATGTTTATAAAGGGAAAAAAGAAACTACACAGACAACTAAATCGTGAACAAAAATGCGCAGTCAACTTCTATTTTACATCGTATTTTCTGTCGTGCTTCATCGTGGACTAAGTAAGTCTATGCTATGATGTATATCGCTCTTTCTATACGTCACACATGACTGACCCTGACGTGACAAAAGGCTTGATCAAGTCAATTGTATGCACTTTTATATTTGAGTACAGGATTATGAATCGAATATTCGTTAAACAATCACGTTACTGGGTTAGATAGCTATTGAATGTTGCTGTTCAGGCTTAACACTATATTTCAGTACACGACAGACTATACATAGCGACCAGTATAACTGTTAGAAGTAGAACCTTACGAAACTCCTTGGATAATAGGTGGAGAAAACCTCTAGAAGAACCACCAGCCAACGGAAAGCTACTGGCAAGCTTTTTAATAAGAATATGTGTTGCGTAGTACTTGTGTTAAAATTGGGAAATAAGATCGAAACAGTACGATGAGATGATCAGATTACATGGTTGATTTTGTATATTGACATTAGCCTTATCATTTTAGAAAGTACATTAAACCGGTTTCCTAATTTCTAATGTAAATAAAGATAATTTTGAGTGAAAGTATTAAGATTTAATTTTCTCTAAATTGTATTAAAGTAAGTTTTCGTTAAATTTTTTTGAACGTAATTTCCACTAAAACATATCTACATTAATTATATTTATCTTTGTAAGGTAACTGTATGTTAATATAAAAATATCGCTCTTTACTAGAAGGTTCAGAAGTCAATGAAATAAATTAATAATGTATACAATGGTGAACAAGTTAGATTTGGTGGGAATATTCTGAACAGGTAAATTATTATATCAATACATGATGAATTAAGCGAGACGGTTACTGTGGGAAAGGTCGAGCGCGTTGCGCTGAACTGAAGTGAACGGAAAACATCATTGCGTATAAATAAAAAGCTGTCTTACACATAATGAGTTCGTTCTTCGAGTCAGAACAGGTCCATCTTTTCATTAGAGCGATTCAGTGACACATTCCTCAAGATGTAACCGTATCTACACTGTTAAGGGTGCCACCCTTGATATCAGAGCCTCAAAGTCTTCTTCTTCTTCTTCTTTTTCTTCTTCTTCTTCTTCTTCTTCTTCTTCTTCTTCTTCTTCTTCTTCTTCTTCTTCTTCTTCTACTTCTTCTTCTTCTTCTTATTCTCGAACTATGATCACAGTCATTTTATAACTTATCACAACCCTTCCAAACTATTTATACTGGACGAATGGTGAAGTGTATGATAAACGGTGGCATTGGGTCTTTGAGTGTGCGTGTCTTCCCATGGGAACCATGCATATAATATAATGTAGGTGTTTAAAGCTATTATGCAAGTAAGTTATACAGATTATTACATGAAATTCGTTTTATAAAACACATGAACGACATAAAAGGCTCCAACATCAAATAGTTCAACACACATCAATCTACTTTGCAACATTTGTATTTATATAAGGGTCAAATTAGAAGCACTCATTTCGCTATGTAAGTTTCTAAATAGGTGTATACTATATACGTAAATCTTATGTTCGTAAAGTTCAAACCTTTCAGCCTGTTCACACGTTAAAATCATTCGCAAGGAAATCCCTGTTGTGGTTTTCTTTTCTTAAGGTCTGACGCGAGAGGTCCATTTGCTGTTGATTGACATAGAATAAAATTTCAAAGTCTTAAATTTTTTTAATGTCCAGTCTGTCATGAATTGACACAGTTTCTGTACTATTGTACTATTACACTCTATAATTTGATAAGGATATTTGATAGGTAATGTGATTGTAAGAAAAGGTTATACATTGTATTAAACATCATCAGAAACAGATGTGATATGCAGCAATCCGACATTAATCGTTGTAGACGTGCATACAATTGTGAAGCTGATGTTAATGATATTAATCGTTTGACTATTCATTCAACTTAATGGTGTGAGATCATTGATGCAACGTAAACATGATTGGTGTTCAACATGATCAAACGGACAATGCTTTATGAAATTATCAAGAAGGTATATCGATTCTCTCCATGTATCAAGTAAGACATTCTTATCTAAGCCACACTTGATTTGTGATAAAAGTAAACAAGCCTTTACAGTTCTTTTTTAGTATTATTTGCATCCTTTGTGTCAACGATGTTAGGTTTCTGTGTGCAGTTACATTTTTCAAATATTTGTTTTCTTTAATTTCTCCCTTACCTCCCAATGTATTGTTCTTATTTCTTCTCTGTCTATGTTTACTCAATCTTTCACTTCTTTGCTCTTTATTACTAATGTTCTTCTTGCTTGAGTTCTTCATAAATATGTGTATGTTATATATTTTAGTGCTTGCATTAACTGCATATTGGTCAGTTCATAATCACTAATTTATTCGATTATCATCTCTACACTCCATTATAGCTTATTGGTTTCATACTTTATGTTTTCACCAGGTTTATAATATTGACTTGGATAAGCTTTCGCATCACATTTTAACAATTAAAGCACTAAACAATATAGGAACATCTACCCGGTACTCAATTATTAAAATTAATAACTTGGACATCTTAGCGTTTACTTAAAAAAAACCCACTTGTATGCTTCCTTGTATTGCGATTGAACACCTCGATATTGTTATATTTGTCTGCCAACATCATGTTGTATCTCGGATCTCGTTAAGGATTCTTGTGCAACGGAAATTTATTTGCTAACATGAGTAAGATATTAAATATTACATTGCAGTACAGTATATATTTTATAACTAGTATTATATCATGGACTTTGGAGCGATACCCAGTTTGAAATCTGCAGATGTGTTTGGTTCAACAGTTGCAGTTATGATTGTACCTTCATTACCTGTTATGTATGACATTGTGCCAATATTTTATGTGGAGTTTGCCTATAATGCTAGAAATGCACGTGAGTAAAAATGAAACATTTATCATCTCATTTATGATTACTTTTGTGGTTTATCCCTTCGTCAACAATACAAGCAGCTGAGATGGCGAATCAGACATCTTTATAGAGGCGTCCATTTGGTAAAACAAAGTCTCCTCTAAAAGCAAAAAACAAATATGGTAGACGCATATTCGATGTCGCGCCCTCGCTGCTGCTATGAGTTAAATGATATCATATGACAATAATGGTAGGAAATTCATTAGCAACTAGATTAGCTCGACAGCGACTAGCAGCGATTACGACCATTACAGACGTTATATATGGAAAGAGAGAAGGAGAAAAAGTAATAAAAAGTGTTCTTCCTGAACTTGAAAAAATCACGGAGAAAACTGGAGAAACATAGGTGAAGAAATAGTCGAAGAATTATGTAATAAAATTACTGAGGATAATTTAACAACAGTCGATAAAAGTAATTCAGATGGTACTTGTTACGAAGATAGAATAATAATGTTAAAACCGGAACTTAATTTGTTTTAAAAAGATATGCAACACTGAGCTGATGCACTTTTTAAAATTATAACTAAAACAAGTTGAATCGATACAAAAGGTGCACCGTATATAGGATATCTCGATGCGGTAGATAGATTATATGGTCGATATGAACGCAAAGACAGCAAAAAATGGAAGAACTAAAACGGCGAAAAGAAAAACAAACAATAATAGAGATGCGATTACCAGCAAGTGTACACAATGTAGAATACATTTTTTTTGAAATTCGTTAGTATAAAAAAACAGAGGTGATATCGCCTCCGGGTTAGCAAAACTTCCAGGGGCTCCAGGTCCCAGGAGAAAACTATCCTCCAGGATATAATTACTGTGGGCCTGGAACGAGACTCGATATCCGACTTAATAGCCAAGACCAAACCCGACCCGGCGAATATCCAATAAACGCTATTGATAAAGCGTGTCATGCTCATGATGTTGCTTACAAAAGTATCAATCTGCAACATACACATATCGCAGATGTGAAATTAATTCATGCGTTGATTTTTATTAAGAATAAATCTTTCAAGGAATCATTAGCTAACTGGTTAGTAAGATCTGCGATGAAAGGTAAACTGGAATTAGTTGCTGGTAATTAATATTAATATGAAATCTTTTTACTATTCTCAAGAGGATACTGGATAGGTAAATCAGCAATTAGTAAACTCGCTAGTGCGGCAAAAGTCGAACAAGTTACTGAAGCATATTGGTTATCAAGACAAGCGATATGGCAGATTTATCTACAACCGCCTAAACAAATTCACTTCGTACATTTTGATGTTAACGTCCCAAATGAAGTTCACTAGGCTGACATATTATTTCTGCCGCATGATACTGTTAAGAAACGGACATACAAGTATGCATTAACTGTATTTGATGTTGCGAGTAGATACAAGGATGCTGAACCATTGTTGACCAAGGCGGCATCAGAGGTATCTGTTGCATTTGAACGAATTTATCGACGAGGATCTTTACAGTGACCACACTTAATACAGGTTGATTCTGGCAAGAAATTTATCGACGAGGATCTTTACAGAGGCCATAATTAAGGTTGATCCTGGCAAGGAATTTCAGGGTGCAATGTTATCAAGGATGAAACATCATAATATCACCATTAGACGAGGACATTATGCAATACACCGCGATCAGGCAATTGTTGAACGATTTAATCGAACACTTTCTGAGCGGCTATTTGGATATCAATACGCAAAGAAATTTATCGAAGATAAACGATCACGTGAATGGGTCAATAGATTACCAATTGTGATAACTGCGCTAAATAATGAAATTACACGGACGATCAATATGAAACCTATTAACGAGATAAAAAAAAGTATACACCCGTACAAAAACCACGAAATGATTTTTCAAAACAGCGAATACTCGGTAATGTCACTATGATATATTATTATGAACCAGGTGAACTTGAAGGTGGTAAACAAAAGAACCACTGTTCTTATTTGGAATGTCACATCGTATAAAAGATCTAACATAACAATATCTATAGATTAGATTCAACTGCTCATCAGCGTGTATTTACACGAGAACAGTTACAAGTGATAACCGAGGATACACAATTACCGCCCCGATCACTTGACTAGCACCTTTGCGTCTGTTACACTCTTGACAGGTCAGCATAACATTTTCTCTTGTATGACCAAGACTGATATATTTTCTGTCTGCGGTAAATTGGCGAGATTCATTATCCTACCACGACCATAGCATTATACAATTACAGCACTCGCAGTGATTATTCTGTTGTCGTTTCAGCATTATTATAAATCCTACATCGATATTAAATTCTCTATTAGTTTTTGGTATCGCGTTGTTTATAGCCAGCAAGTTTTTGTATTATATCATCGTTGACAATATCGCTGATTGTGGTGTCATTAGAATCTAACACGACCCTACGAAGTTGATTTAATCTTCGTACTCTTGACACTGCGAAATAAACTAACTTTGAACACTCGATGCGATCATCTACGATCCAAATAATTTTATCAGAGATGGTTAACCTCTGAGTAGAATGTATCGTCATTGCGTATTCTAGCGTCCAGGGAGATTTGTCAGCGCGAAATCCATCTTCGACTGCAGTGATATCAGCCAACACATTATCATTTAACACAAATATTTGTTTTCCTGTTCCTGACTCTTTAAGACGCCCTGGAATATCAAGTTCAGTATTCTGTCTTCGTGAATCAGCTGGTCTTTAACACAATGGCATTGGATGTGTTACGAATTTTTCTTTATGTAATTGAAACAACCACGCTTGAAGCGTGTCTCTGACTATCTTTCTACTTGCTACTGTCAAATTGTTTGGTCTCCACGCTTCCCAAAAATCATTTAAAGTTGTTTCTGAAATTATCTCACGTGCTATTTCGCACTCGATTTTATCCGGTTGTAATCTGATTAATTTCTTGAACTCACTTAAGTTTGGGTCAAGTGCTCTATGATCAGTATTTATTTCTTCATAATAATCTACAACATTCTTCAGCCAATTATGTGGAGACAAACCGACAAATGGAGGTCGCTGACCATCATCGCCACACATTATCACAGCTGTATTGTTTTAGTAACAACCAATCAAACAACATGTTTAATATATCCAACGACACTGTGCATATCTCAACCCAAATAATGATGTTTGGAATCATATCAACCGAAATAACCTTCCAAGGACCATATTTGGTATTCCAAAATCCACCGAGACCGTAATCCACACAACTAGCTTGAACACTTGAGTGAAGTGCAAATCGTGTTGGTTTCCATAGATTTCTCTCTCTGGCAAAATGAGCAGCAACTGACAAGACTGTTAAAGAGATTTAATACTTAATATTTCAGCGTTAGGTCTTACACATTGATCAAATTTACCATATTGTTCTTCAAAACTCTGAAATAACCAAACTGACACAGGATCGTTTTTACTTAGTGCGTGAATAAAATCAAATAAATTCCCTCTCCCAGAGTTCTCAGGAGAGAACTCTACCGGAAGTTATTTTATGGTTCTTCCCCACGGAAATAGTGTTACTGCGTTAGTCCACGCGTGTGCATTATGATCAATGATCTGGATTGGAGCCCATTTTTTAAATTTCGATTCGTATAATACATCTCATGTTATAGTTGCTAAGGTTATTGGGTATCTTAATATCTTTGTTATCTCAGCCACATTCTGAGTTGTGGCTCCAAACTCCTTGACTGTTAGCGCCCATTTATTTATGTTGCTGCGTCTTACATCTGTCAACTTGTTTCCACGCAACGCATTTGTAAAATGCTCTATTTCTCATTCGGCTACACAATTTATCCCAGACAGTTTCATAGATTTGAATTTCTCAACACTTGGTTTTTCATTTATCGGATAAATTCCATAAACAACCGCGGTCACAGGATAAGCTTGCTCTTAGTACGGTTTGTCAATTCCGGTCAATATTCTTGGTTTGGAATCCTGACTCACTATGACAACGTTTTTATTTTTAGGTTTGGATCGAACTTGTCACTTATAATCCAGCTGTCTGTTCACGGTAGTATAATAATTTTCACTCTGAAAAAACATGGTGCTCAGATGAGTTATTTTTCTCGCTGCTCGTTTGTCGTTCATGGTAGCATCAAGACTACTAGCGATTCGAATGTTGACCAACAGTGAGATGCACCATCGCTTTTAAATTCGTTAAACGCTTCATGAATTTTACCGATCATGCTTCTATCACTTATTAGACCCTTATTTGGTGCATCTATAGAGACTCTATCGAGATTGAATTTAACATTTTTCCAGGTTATGATTTTGGATAATCTCTCAAACTCCTTCATATTATAATTAAAACAAGTATTTAAATAAGAGTGAACCTCTGCACTTTACACACTGAATCACTGTAAATGGCTTATGATAGGATCAGTAACCGTTTGTAACAAATCATGCGGAAACGAATTCTGTGATTATCATTCACAGTGTGTGCAAGGAGGAAGCTTAGGTCCGAAACGTTGAATACAATGACATGTTGGAGTACGAGGAGGCACAATTGTGTCTCAGTTGTGGTGGTAAGCGATACAGAGAACTTAAGCATTATTATGACAAGAGAGTCAAGGACTCTGACAGCTGTCAGCGATCAATCGAAACAATATGAAATTAAAAAGACTATACATTTCCGGGTCAGACAACTCAAGCAGCTCAGTGAAAATGAAAGTAGTAACACGCTTTCAGCAAGCGAAGACGTCTTCTAAAAATGAAGCGAAAGTAGGTCAGTGTTTTTTTTTGTTTTGCACCGCAGAGGATATTTAATAGTAAAACCGTACACGCGCTATCAAATAGTCCGATTTTGTAATTGTCACAAGGCATTTACCAATCCACCATATGTGCACTTGATTTACACGAAATCTTAAGATGGAAATCTTAAGATGGGAAATCCTTTAAAACTTTACTTACAGACTACTTTGTAATGTTTCTCCCGTTAAGTCCAATATATTATTGGACTGGTCAGTGAGTTTAAAATTTATTATATTAATAAATCATTATGACATCGCATAAATCTTTCGTTCACGGGTTCTCGAATTATTAAACATTCATGTGGAATCAGTGGTGCAAACAAATATAAAATGTATCCTTGCTGTGCATGATTTGATTTTTCTAGATTTATTTGGTAATTTCTATCACTAACATCGGATACTAGATTTTCTGCAATCACTGAGGATATATTAACATTTTCAGAAGCTATGTGCCTACCCGATCTGTCTGAGTCATTATTATGCTTGAGGATAGTTGTCTATGGTTGTGTTATTTTTTTTTCCATGCGGCGAGTATCACAGGAAAATACTCATGTATGACATCACTGACGGATTTTTAAAATTGTGTTTCATTATACCCAGGAAGATTAAATGTTGAAATATCTTCTACACGTATTTTATACTTCTCTGCAAAATTTACTCTCTAAGAACCAGATTTGTCATCTAATACTTCTTGAATAAGTCGTAAGTTAATCAATTCCATGTCAAATGCAATTTGATTTAGTTTTTCCATGTATTTGATAATTGTGAGTTTCGACGATACATCAATAATATTTTCTTGAAAACTATGCCGTAATGTATCTAAATATGTTTTATGTTCCTTATTTAAAAATCAAAAGAATTCAAAACATCGCCTTGTAGTACATTCTCGAAGGTTAATTGTTGCCATTTAAATAACCACTCTCCCCTAAACAAAACTTATATCAAATTCTTCTGGATTTAATAAATGTATAATATTATTAGAAGGCACGTGTATAGAATGGAAATCTTCATGACATGATTTATTGTCTGTGATATAATCTGACTTTTAGGTTCAGGTAGATTTTGATAAGATGGTGCCTCAGGAGGGATTTCAGGTCATCCTACCACTGTTCTGACCGAAATATGGTAGATATATACGACATAGCCGAATGAGATTATCTCAATATCGGCTGATAATGTTGGTTCATGAACCAATATAGCGATTTTTGATTCTTTTCCTCTGATTGATTTTATTCTACGCTGGAATTAATTATTGGTCGGTTCGATTTCATATTCCCAGATGGCATAGAAACAATATTTCATTCCGGGTTTCCATCTGGTTGACATTTACACGCAAAGAAAGGGAATTATTCGGTTGCTGACCACCAAATGACTGATCTAATATTCGGCCAACTGTAGCATACTGGTACTTTTCCTAACGCGATCACTTTTACCGGAATTGCAGTGGGAAATTTGATACTGAATTCAAGGTTGGATGAGGTTATTGAGATCATGGTTGTCTTTGGTGGGTTTGTATTTGAGGCTATTTGCTGAAGTAATTCTATTGTTGACATTGACATTGTCACTGTTGTTATTATTGTGTTGTTTTTTAATTTTGATGTTGCTGTGTGGAATTGATGTTCATCATCGCAGAGAACTAGTTATCTGATATAGTCTTGTCACCGAGACAGGATGATATCAGCGAAGATAATTGGGAAGATGCGGTTGACGCAGTATGTAACTTAATTATATACTTATGTACTTTATTCTGACTGCACGTGGATATTTGTTTTGCAATGATGCTAAAAAAAAACCTGTAATTGTTGTAGCCGTTGAAACACAAATTGTAACAACTACAGTTGCCAGTACTGTTACCGCTGATAACAATATACCCGTTCTAGCCATAACAATTAGAATCGAATACACAATAATGCTAACACTGGTAATTCGACTGCGGTAATCTATATATATATATATATATATATATATATATATATATCTTTGTTTTATATTTGTCAATACGATTTTAAAGTTTAGTTTGAAAATCGCGCACTTGATCGTATCGATATTGTTGGACATTCATTATACTATTTAATTAAATCAATTACAAATTCTACATAACATGTGATTGACGCTGATGCTAAATTACCACTGACAGAGATTGTTACAAATATCTCGGTTGCTCCCTTATCTATAATATCACTTGCAGTATTAATTCCCGTAGATGTACTCGATGACGCATGAAACTGTACCGGTGAAAGCAGGGCCAATCTATAAATACCTTGTACATCTGATGTAACTTCAATGGTGTTATTTTGAGGTGTCCATGTGAAAGATCCATGATGTGTTGAGTACACGGTATTGATATTTTGTTTATGCGGTATCTTGACTTTATCAAGCCATGCAGCGATAGCAAGAAAATCATCAGCGATATTGTCCTGTATTTGTTTAATCGTATCAATATTTGTTTTAATATCAAAACGTTTTATTGGGACAGACAGAGGAGTACCAAAAAACTTATCTGCGATTTTATCAATTTGTCTAAAATTTCTACTAAGATTTCTGAACGCGCCTACATGAACATCATACTCGGCTCGCAGCATTGTTAGTTTACCATCCGTGATTTTAAATTCGTGTTGCAGCGCTGCTAGTTTATCATCCGTGGTTTTATATTTTTGAATGAATGAAAGTTGAATTAAAGTGATACCGGCCATAAAAGTCATTTGATCACTGTTTTGAACCATGCAATTTTTATGATGGTTGGTTTCCCGTGGGAAAGGAATGGTGCCACATCCCCACGGGCATTTAACGCACAAAGTGCTCTTGTTAATATAGCCGTCATGTCATACCACTAAAAAGTGGTCAATGAAATGAATGTAAGGCCCTGGGTGAGTGGGAATAGACCCAACACACACTCAACCCTATCAACCAATCAAAAGTAATGTACTAGGGGTGCAATGGCACCAAATGGTGATGAGAGAAAATTAGTTTTCTCATATCGTCATTTTTGTTGGAGTCCGGTCGATGAAAAGGAGGAAAAGGTCCCGGAAAGCCAGCCGTTGTCGTATATGGATGTCGTTTACGTCCTGGAACGCCCTAGCCTTAATTATGTCAAATTCAGTCTAGTTATAAAAATGGACAACCTAATACCAATATTGTGTAAGCCACCTGTGCAATTGTATCAAAAAAATGAGTCGTAGAATTTTTCTTTAACATCCTAACTATACCAATTTTATAGTACAATAGTGTACATAGCATAAGTCCCTAACAAATTTGTTTAACTAATATGTCTATGCGACATACAAGAGTGTAGTCACTGTTTGGTAAATAGATTGTAAATTTTGAGCGGTATTTAAAATTGATCAAGTCAGGTTTGTAATAGAGATTATTCGAAGAGGGTTCTCGTAACCAAATGAGAAACCCTATTATTAAGGCAAGTGAAAGGCAAATGTGAAAATTATCACATCTTGCTCCGCAGGCAGTCTTCTTGGGGGGCAGTCCGTTAGCAATGCCAGAATTTTCTCATGGCTCCGCAAATTTGCGTCTGCTATCTGTTCTCCCAAGGCTTCGAAGCTTTTCAGGTGTTAGCAAATTAAGCCACTGGTCCCCTCCACTTCGGTCCCCACCGCTAGTGAAGTCATTTTGACCTCGTGTGGTGACGTCCATCTTGGTTTTCCTCGTGGCGGCCTCCATTTTCCTTTGTTCGAAGCGTCGTGACGAATGTTTCTCCTAAATGGCATTTTAGTGATGTAGCTTCGCACTGGTAATCCCGTACACTACTCCAGGTACCTTAATGCTCTATGGTTGCATTTTTCTTTAAGCAATCCAGGTGAAGACCGGTCCTGCCTTCCCTGCCTGAATATTCTTGTTGCAGCGCTGTTAGTTTATCATATGTGGTTTTATATTATTGTTGCAGCGCGTCTACATATTTTTTGTCACAGCGTCAGTATCCAATGTTAGATTACCACCTGCGATTATATTTTTGTTGAGTTTATGTCGAGGTTGCCTATCATTGTTATTATTATTATTATTAGTAGTAGTAGTAGTATTAGTAGTAATAGTAGTAGTATGCAAAGACATATATGTTCATGCTTTTACATATCTTACACATTTCTAATTTAAAGATTGAATGAAAACAAAAGATAATACCAAGAACAATATTTTTACGGGAAACTATGTGTAGCTTTTCAACTTCACTGTAATGTATTTAATGGGCTTACTGTTTATATTATATATTACCCGGTGCATCGGGATCTGTTTGCACTAACAACAAGTGGTATTAGAATATACATTAAGTGAAATGGCTAACCAGCAAGATGTACTTCGAACATAATAATGTATGTACAGTTGATAAAAGCCATTATTCTTATTCTGCTCTAAGTAATATTACTACCGACCACACACTTTTTAAAATCCTACATATCTATCTCTCTTTCCACTTTCCGTTTGACTAAAATTTACCATCATTCACATAATCAGAGACCGCGAAAAAGTATGACGAAGGCGAAAAAGTAGAGAGAGAGAGAGAGAGAGAGAGAGAGAGAGAGAGAGAGAGAGAGAGAGAGAGAGAAAAGCTAGTTGTGGTTTACGGGGATATTACCATAAAAACATTTTTGTTATTGTCAATTCCATATTTGTATTATGATTGGGTAAGCTGCTGCATGACAGGCCAACACAGCGGGAGAGTTGGGGATATAGGCAGTCTTTGGGAGTTTCAATATTTTCATTTTTATTAACAACAACACAAGCATGATATATGTTACCGTATGTGTACCTCGTATCCAAGAAATTTACCGTATGAGTGAGAGAGAGAGAGAGAGAGAGAGAGAGAGAGAGAGAGAGAGAGAGAGAGGAAAACGAGTAAGGACAATGATGCAGTTGTGTACAATGTTACGTTCCTTTAGAAACGGATATCATAAATATTTTTTATCTTTATTTCTTACGTCGCTAATACTTAATCTGTAAATATTCATCATTGATCAATATGTATCATACACTTGAAACAATGTTTATTTATGCGTATTAATGCGTCATGGGCGGATCACAATTTGAGATAGAATATCAGATAGTGCTGGTATATGAAAATTGCTTTAAACCAACACTTTAAAAACCATACTAATTTTAATGTTTATATGTTTGTATGTATGTATGTATGTATGTATGTATGTATGTATGTATGTATGTATGTATGTATGTATGTATGTATGTATGTATGTATGTATGTATGTATGTAGGTATTTAGGTATGTATGTAGGTATGTATGCATGCATGCGCGTGTGTGTGTGTATATGTATGTAGTTGTGTAGGTGCTAGCTAGGTAAACAATGAATGATGTGGGATATATTGGTAAATAGGTAGTTTATAAGGTATATATGCGTATGTATATAGATAGGTAGGTAAATACCTATATATGTTGGTATGTAGGTAGCAAGATAAGTAGGAAGCTAGACAGATGGATATTTTGTATGTCTGGATGTTAATACCTCTTCCACCTCTCATGATTCAATGGTCTAAAAGTTCAAGTATGAAAGTTCTGTTATGTACAGATAAGAACGTGCATATTGAGGATCTCTTCGATTTCTAGTGCATGATTTATATCCGTTTATTTATTAATGAAAACTATACAGCCAGAATGTATGTTTCGCGTATAGTTGCGTATACAAGTTAATGTCAGTCAGTAACTGATTAGCAAATGATGGAGCCAATTTAAATCCTCTTATAATGTGATTCACTTTAGTCAAATATATTATATAACAATGTAACATCAAATGAAACACAATATATGAAACAAGAGTGTAATATGCAAGCAACAAATTAGGATCAACAGCCATACTTGAAATTCGTGATCTTTAGGTTTTGTAGGTTCCACTCTACGTTTTTCAGCACATGATATCCCTTATATAAGATAGTACATCTGGAGGACGAAGAACCCAGGAATAATCACTTTTATGACTTGGTAGAGTGACATTATTTTATATATGAAAGATCTCTGGTGTAGCACAGATACACGTCATTGCGAAAATCACTATTCTCTCTCTCTCTCTCTCTCTCTCTCTCTCTCTCTCTCTCTCTCTCTCTCTCTCTCTCTCTCTCTATATATATATATATATATATATATATATGTATGTATGTATGTATGTATGTATGTATGTATGTGTGTGTGTGTGTGTGTGTGTGTGTGTGTTTTGCTAGCGGAAGAATGGATAGATAAGACACATGCTCCAAATTGAATACATTTAACTTTAAGAAAATTTCTCCGCACGTAAACTTCCTGTTTAAAATGAGTGAATATAAGAGAACCCATCGTGTTTGCTTTCTACTTTACAGGTAGAATGGTTTTATAGTTATGAGGCAGTGATCTAAATAATACACTTAACAGGAATGGGTACATTTTTACTTCCTTGTTAGCTGATTTAAGGGAGCAAGTTCACACGAATATTCGTCACTGTCTGGACAAGCTCCCAATTAAGTTCATGAAGGGAAGAAAGAAACTACACAGACAACTAGATAGTGAACAATAATGAGCAGCCATCTTCTATTTTACATCGTATTTTCTGTCATCCTTCATCTTGGATTAGGTAAGTCTATACCATGGTCTATATCGCTACTTCTATACGTCGCACATGTCTGACCCTGAAGGGACAAAAGCTCGATCAAGTCAATTTTATGCACTTTTGTATTTAAATAATGGACTATGAATCGAATATTCCTACAACGATTTCGTACTGTGTTAGATAGGTTTTGAATGTTGTTGTTTAGGCATAACACTTTATTTCAGTATACGACAGATTATACATATCGGCCAGTATTTCTTTCAGAAGTAGAACCTTATGAAACTTCTAGCATAATAGGGAGAGGACACCCCTGTAAGAACCAACGGCCGAGGGAAAGCTACTGGCAAGCTTTCTGACAATATATGTGTTGAATAGTTCTTGTATTAATATTGGTAATAAGATCGAAACGGTATGATATCAGATTACCTCACTGATTTTGTATATTAACCTTAGCCCCAATCCTGTTAGAAAGTACATTTGCCCGGTTTGCTAAATTCTAAAGTTAATATTTTAAAAAAATTGAGTGAAAGTATTAAGATTTAAATTTTATCTAAATTGTTTTAAATTAAGTTTTCATTCAATTCTTTGAAAGTAATTTCCACTAAAACATATCTACATAATTTAATTTGATTTATCTTTGTAGGGTAAATGTATGCTAATTTATAAATATCGCCCTTTACAAGAAGGTGCAGAAATACAAAATAATTATAATATATTTAAAGGTGAACAAATTAGATTTGGTGGGAATATTCTGAACACGTAAATTATTATATCAGTAATGGATGAATTAAGCGAGACGGTTACTGTGGGGAAGGTCGAGCGCACTGTTTTGATCTGAAGTGAACGGAAAACAATATTGCTTATAAATAAAAGAGCAGATTTACGCATAATGAGTTCGTTCCCCGAGTCAGAACAGCTCTTTCATTTCCTTACAGCGATTCAGTTCTCAATCCTGAAGATGTAGCCGTATCTACACCGTTATGACAGCCTGAACATCGTCTTCGTCTTCTTCTTCTTCTTCTCTCTCTCTCTCTCTCTCTCTCTCTCTCTCTCTCTCTCTCTCTCTAACCATGGTCAAAATCAATTTAAATCTTATGAGTAATCCCTTTTTATAGCAAGAAGAAGGTTATGATACTAACGTTATCAGTACCCTTCCAAACTAGTTATACTGGAAGAATGGTGAAATGTATGATAAACGGTGGCATTTGGTTTTTGAGTGTACGTGTCTTTTTAAGGGAACCATGCCTAGAATATAATATAATTGTTTAAAGCCATTTTACAAACTTGCAGATTATTGCATG
Organism: Unio pictorum; assembly: GCA_030141615.1. Lineage (NCBI taxonomy): Eukaryota > Metazoa > Mollusca > Bivalvia > Unionida > Unionidae > Unio > Unio pictorum. The sequence continues at coordinate 3,029,425 of JARLTB010000108.1, forward strand.
AAATTCATTTATAAAATACATGAACGACTTGAAAGACTCCAACATCAAATAGTTCAAAAAACATCAATCTACTGTAGCAAGATTAGTAGCAAACTAGCAATATGGGACGATCTGGAAACAATGGAAAATCCAGTCAAAAAGGGCTTGGGACCTTCTGCCGACAAGATTTCTATCGACAATGGAAATCCCAGTCAAAAAGTGCTTGAGACCTTCTGGCGACAAATGGTCGTGGGACCTTCTGGCGACAAGGGAAATTGAACATGGGAAATATTATTTGTATTTGTATATGGGTCTATCTAGCGACAAGGGAAAATGGAGGCAAAGAAAGGAGATATCTTTTCAAGGTATATGAGTGATCCTGAAAAGGGCCTGTGTATACTTCTTCTTTTATATTCTGCCGTTGTTCCACCACCTTTTGATTTTACCAATGATTCTCGTTTTCTTCTTCTCTTCGTCCTCGGGAATCCAGTTATGATGTCCCATAGCTCTAAACTTTTCCTGAACTTTGATCCATCTCTGATTTAGTTAATCAAAGTCCTCTTTCTTCTTTTTGTTGTTTTGTTCCTTTCTCTCCTTAGCCCAGTTATCTTTAATCTTGATCACCTCTTCTTCCATCACCTTTCTCATCATTGCTTCTGCTTTCTTTAGTCGGTCCAGTCCCCACTTCACATAATCCCACTCTGTCAAATTTAATATTTCTTCTATAAAGCACCTGACTTTGATGACATTATCGAGTGCCTCCTTCATGTCCCCTATTCTTATATATTTTCTTTTAATAAGTCTTCTTAATTTCTTGACTTTCTCCTCTATCATACCTTCTAATAGATCTCTCGCTAATTTCAAATTGCTTATAAAGTCCAGGTCACACTGAAATTCTTCCTCAAGTCTTTCCACCTCATATTCTGCATCTATGATCCCAAACCAGCTGTCTCGGAGTGGGATAAACAAGTCGATGGCCATCTAGATGTGTTCAAAATTGACTGGCTCAAATCAATGAATGAATGAGTTTGAATTATAGTGAAACCGGCCGCAAAAGGTCATTTGTTCACTGGTTTACATCATTATAACAATGATGATTTGTTTATCCCGTGGGGAAGGAATAGTGCCACATCCCCACGAGCATTTGTGCAAATAATTGCACTTATTAGTTTGGGCAACATGTCACGTCCCTAAAAAGTGACCATCGACATGAAAGTAAGCCCCTGGGTGGGTAGGAATAGAACCGACACCCACCCACCCTATCATCCAATCGGATTGCTTGTTGCAGAAGCGATGTGCAATGGCACTGATAGCGAGAGAAAATTAGTTTTCTCACTTCGCTATATCCCTGGGCGCTGGACGAGGAAAAGGAGAAAAAGGTCCCGGAGAGGTCGGCCAGCCGATGTCGTAGATGGATGTCGTTTTACGCCCTGAAACGCCGTTGTCCGTACTTATTTCAAATTCAGTCCAGTTTTACTAATGGACATAAAAAAATACCAATAACGTGTAAACCACCAGTTCAATTGAGTCAAATTTTACGAGTTGTAAAATTTTCCTAACGCTTAACTTCCCTAAAACTAGTACAGAGTGTACATATATTAATTCCCTATCATTATACACTAAGTATGTCTATGCGACATATAAAGTTGTGTCACTGTTAGGCTGGAATAGCTTGTAAATTTTTATGAGGCATTTCGAAATATATCGTATTTGTTTTTCAAAAGAGCTTGTTCGAAGAGGGTTCTCTAGGCAATGGAGAGCCCTATATGGCAAATAAAATGGCGGAAAGTATGAGCCCTTAAAAGGGCTAGTACTCATCATACGAGTAAGTACCACGCTTGCACTCTATCTTCACCAAGTGTGCGGCTGTTCTTTTCTCCTCCCGTATACTTCTCGGGAAGTAAATACCATGGCGAGAGGCGATGTAGTTGGCAGCGTCAATGAGGTGTTGGAGTGGTCGTTTCTCAAAGGCCTCGTAGTGGTATGAGCAAACTGCCACTGCTGAAGTCTTGGTGGTGAGGTCTGCAGCGACCGGAATCCTATGTAGGTTACTGCTGATAGAAATCCATTCGCTTTCCTCTTATTCGTTAAGAGTTTTTCCAGTCCCAGGTCGCTGCATAACCTCCCCATTAATTCCTCCTTCTTTTTTTCCGGCATTCTTGCTGCCTTTGCCGGGGTCTCCCATTTTTCGGTCGGTGTGCTGGTAGTAGTGGTGGTAGATTCAGCAAACTTTTTGTCCAGGTTTTCCGCCAACCCTGGTTGATGAGTGGGGGTGGTGGATGTTGATGAAATAATCACCCCCTTAGTCCCCTTTCCCTTTTCTTTTCTTATAGGGGGTGGTGGTGGTGGTGATGGTGAAGACTCAGGAGCGGTTAAAATGATTGGTGACGTGGCCACCTCCGCCGTCACCTTTTCGTAAAATAGCTCCGTGAGATGTCTGGATAGCGCCGCTATCTGTTCTTGAAGTGCTTTGTTTAAGCTCTCCATTACAGCAAAGTCCGCGGTGGGACTCTTGGGGCTCGGTGCTTCTCGAACTGGTGGTGGAGGGGTGGGTGTTCTGTGACCCGGTTCGGTTTCCCGCCGCCGTTGTCTACCTCGATTTCCTCTGTACTTAGGTTCCCCTCTAATTTCTTTTTTCTTTTCTTCATTGTCCCAAATAAGCAGCAGGATATTACATGGCTTTAAGGGCTTGCTGTGGAATAACTTCCATCGCTAGCGTGGTCATAACAGACATTATGCTTGTTGCTTCGTTCACTGCGACTAATGAATGCTGGCTCAAATGCAAGCAAGCAAGTTGGTTTTTTATAGTTATCACCGTCCACTAGGGGACATTTGGATAACTTTTATATTTGGTATAAACATTTAATTGCCCTTGGGGAATTACTTCCCCTTAGGCATTAGTGTGCACATAAGTGCACTTTTCTTTTAGGGCGTTATATCGAATTACTAAGTAGTAACTATCGATATAAATGGAAGCCCTGGGTAGGTAGGCAAGACTCATCCACACCTCCCCCCATCAACTTCAGGATCATGTCAGCAGGAAGAGGCAAAGGAGGAAAGGGACCAGGCAGTCAAAAATGTTACATCGCCGTCCCACACGCAGAGGTAGCAGCACGCACATCTGGACCCACCAACAAAGAAACACGAGGCGCCCACACCCTAGGTAATAGTTATGAATATACAACCTCAAAGGACATTGTATAATAGTGTCTATGCTATAAGTTGTGTTGTGTAGAGTATTATTGTTGCAACCTTGTTTTGCGGGACCTGATAGTCATGGGTTAAGACTACCTTATATTTCTAATAGGGTCATTTCTTGTAGTGTGTGTTCGTTGTCCCTGAGGTTGTAGATCTTTTATTTGATTCCAAATTCAGTCCAGTTATGCTAATGGATGCCCTACACCAATGCTGTGTGAGCCACCTGTGCAATTTGGTCAAGCAGCATAAGTTACGGAATTTCTTACCACTTATCTATATCCCTAGTTAAGTACTGGGTGTACTAAAGTTTTCCACCGTCCTACCGGTGAAAATCCCTTCTTACGAGGGAAATTCACCCTAAAAAGCAGCTTAATCTAAGACGTCAAGGTTTCGGTTAGACTCACTGCGGGAATGACTGAGTTGGGTACAGAGCCGTACCAACAGAATTGTACCAGGCTGTACATCTGTATGCTCCAATCCGAGCGATTCCTAGTATAGGAAAGAGTGCTTTTCCCACTGTAGGAAAGGGCCCGTTTCCACACCGTTTGTACTAACTTTCCCTGACTGTAGTTATTCAAGTTATAAATTTTGTTGGGTGTGTTCCGAAAAAATCTTATTAGGTTGATTATTGGTTAGTCAAATGGAATTCTCATACCAATCGTTACTGTGAGAATTCAGTGTCTATATACATGAAATGGATTACAAGACAGTATAGACAGCAGACCTAGTTGGAAAGGGAGGAGAGAAATGGGTCAACACCAGCTTCCCCTTAAGGATTGATTAGCTTAAACACAGAGATGAACCAGGCTGTACACATGTGTTTATACCAATCTGAGTAATACCCGTTCCCCTACAGTTCCACTGGTCTTCCCCTATTCCCTAGAAGTACAACAGGTGGGAGATAGAATACAACACAGAACATTAAACATATATAAATTTTTTTTTTGTTGTTTTTTGTTGTTTTTTTTTTGTTTTTTTTGGTTTTTTTTGGTTTTTTGTTTTTTAATAAAAAGAAAATAAAAGAAAATAAAAGAAAATAGACCAAATAAAATAAAAAAAAGAATAATAAAATAAAATGATAAAATAACATAAAAAGAAAACAAATTAATTTAAAATAATTTAAATAAAATTAGTAACAATTAATAATTTTAATAATATAAATGAAATAAAAAAAGAATATTGAAATAATATAGGATAAAAAAACAATAGATTATAATATTAAATAAATAAACTTGTAAGGGTATATAAAAAGAAATATTGTCTAACATTACACATGAGACAGATGAAACCGACAGACAATACGGACAGACAGACAGAACATTTAAAACATATAACAATTAAACTTGAATAGCCCTAATAAGGGCTGTTTTGAATTTGGTCCTCCACGTTTTCCCTCGATGTCAGTGACAGCATCTATGGCTCCATTTATTGTCCTTTAAATTTTGGTCTTTACAGACCTTACTTCCGGTGAAATCCAGTTCAAGGTCTTGTATAATTTGGAATTTTAAGTGCCATTAGCTTTGTTATTCTGACAGAGAGATGGGGAAAGAAGGTGAGGTTGACAAAAAGATTGAATTAGTTTATTTTTAGATATATGCTGGGGCGGTGTCCTCTGTTAAGTTCATGAGCAAGAGTGCGTGTAAAATCGCAGGCGCGTGGAATCCATAAAGAATCCCCTAGTTACACTCACCCCTACGCACTCACCCTTTACAGATCCACTGGCCATTCGTTTGTATGTTTTCTTTATATTCTAAATAACGGTAACCTCTGTCATCACCGCGTTCAGAAGTGAATGTAAACTCGCAAAATGCGTAGGAGTTCAATATGAACCCTATATTGACATCCATCCGAATCACAACTCTGACACAGATACAGGCTAGTTTTATAGTATTCAAGGTAGTAGTATGTGTTTTGCTTTGTAGCTATTTTTGGGTTATTTATTTAGTCTGAACTAATTTATTTAAAGCTTAATTTATATATATATTCCTAATGAGCTAAATAGCGGTAACCTCTGTCATAATCTTGTTCAGAAGTGAATGTAAACTCGCAAAATGCGTAGGAGTTCAATATGAACCCTATATTGACATCCATCCAAATCATAACTACGACAGAGGTACAAGCTAGTCTTATTTTTTGATTTATAATTATTTTGAATTGTTTATTAGAATAAGCACCTGTGTTAGTATTATATTTTATCAATTAAGTTTGAATTAATACGAAAATTAATTATGTTTTTGGCAGTTGATTGAATATTTGGTTGTTCAAGACTAAGTATGTTTGGATATGCACTTGTAACTTTTCCTATTTTTTGTTTATTTTTAAGTGTATTCCTATGTATAATATTATTTGTACATTTATCAAATATGTGATCTAAATCTTCTGGCTGTTTACACTTAAAGCAGTTTATGTTATGGGGAAATGGTCCTAGATATTTACCAAAGCTGTTGGCCAACTTTGTTTTTCCTAGCATTATCCTATTCAATTTAATTTTTTCGGTTCTTGTGTTACCAAGTATTATTCTTGTTCTTTTAGCAGTTTTAATAATATTGTGTAGTACTCTCCCCTTAGTTGACAAATTCCAGTTATTTTGCCATATGTTATTAATCATGTCGTATATAAATTTATAAGTTTCAGTATGACTGTACGGTAATGGTTCGTATTGTAGTTCGTTTAATTTATCATTTGCTGCTTGATCTGCCAATTCGTTTCCCTTTATATCTATGTGTGAAGGTACCCATAGAAAGTCTACTGTAATATTTTGAGTGTTAAGTTTGGTTATTTGATACTGCAGTAGATAGAGGAAAAATTTCCTACTATTGGAGTTATTATTATGAATAGTTTTTAGGACACTTAGCGAATCGCTGACAATTAGTGCTTTTGTAGGTTTATGGTATTGAATCCATTTCAGAGCTTGCAGAATAGCCCAGAATTCAACACTGTATATAGAGCAATAATCTGGTAGGCGTTTGCCCTGTTTTATTTCAAGATCAGGTATGACCCATGCTGCCGCAGTTCTTGCAGGGTCGATTTTTTGGGAACCATCCGTATACATTTTGAGAAGAATTTTATATGTATTATTTATCTTCTCATTTGCAAGCATTTTTAGGTAGTGTGAATCCTGCATTTTATTACCTTTATTTTGTAGGGAGAGATCTACTTGTATTGGTTTCATTCTCCATGGGATTATAATTGGATTTTTGATTTTTTGGACTTGAAATATATCAACAGGAAGTTGTGTTTTTAATCTATATATTTGTTTGCCAAATGAGTTAGAGTATTTACCTCTTTTAATTAGTGGTTTGTTACATTGTTTTATCGCCTTCAGGGTGGGGCTTGTTTCATTATGTGTTGACAGTCGAGCGACATATCTTAACATGACCTCTTATCTTCTCAATTGTATCGGTGGTTCACCTGTTAGGATCTGTAACTCTTCTGTCGATGTAGATGGCAGTGCCTTGGTTGCAACAAGGAGAGCTTTACGTTGTATTTGATTGATTTTATTGAGAAGGGTTGGTGATGCCGTGGCATAAATCTGACACCCATAATCAATCCTAGATCGAATCAGCGACCTATAAAGAGTCATGATTGTTCTTTGACAGGCACCCCAATGTGTACCTTGTATACTTCTAATTAGATTAAGATCTAGGTTACATCTTTTAATTAGGTCTTTAATGTGACATGACCATTTTAAGTGTTGGTCAAAATACATTCCTAAAAATTTAACTACCTTTACAAATGTTATATTTTGATTTTGTAGGGTAATTTTGGGATATATTGTATTATAGTTATAAGGGGTAAATAATATTGCTACTGTCTTTTGATGTGAGAATTTAAATCCCTATTTATCAGCCCAATTTCCTATATTATCTAAACTTTTTTGTATCTCAGCGATATGATTCTTGTTGGTAGGGTGGCCAGCTCGCCAGAGGACACTATCATCGGCAAACTGTGATAGCCCAATTTGAGGGGTAGCTAAATTTTTATCTAGGTCATTTATCATAATATTGAATAAGGTTGGGCTGAGTACACTCCCTTGGGGGGGGGTACCATTTTCTAGAATATAATTTTCAGAGTATGTTGTCCCTATTCTAGTTATAATTTTACGATCACTTAAGAAATCATTTATGAAGTTAAATATATTTCCTGTTATACCATATTGATTTAGTTTGGTTAATAGTCCTTTAGTCCATACCAGATCAAAAGCTTTTTCCATATCTAAAAAGACAGCATTAAGGTTCCTATTTTTGCGTTGATGATTATTGAAAGCTAGTTTAATGGCTGTCTCTAATTTGATTAGTTGATCTATAGTAGATCTATTATTTCGAAAGCCACATTGATTTTTAGATATGAGGTTATTGATTTCTAAATGATATTTAAGCCTATTATTAATGATTATTTCCATAATTTTACATATATTATTTGTAAGGGAAATAGACCTATATGAGTTTACGTCATTTCTATCCTTATTTTGTTTTACTATAGGAATAACTACAGCTGTTTTCCATTTTATGGGGAGTTTTCCAGTCTCCCAAATCTTGTTATACATGTTTAGTATTATTTTAATAAAGCTAATAGGTAATTTTTTGTAAATTGAATATTCTATTGTATCCTCTCCAGGTGAGGTATCTTTTTTAGTTTTAAGGGCTTGATGCCATTCATTAATAGTAATTTTATCATTTAAGTAGGAGTTTTTGGTCCCTAAGTCTGCAAAAGTATGTTTATAGTCTGTTTCAATTTTAAGTCTATGTTCCTGGAATTCTTTAATGTGGTTTGTATTACTGCTCATAGCTTGAAAATGTGTTGCTAATAAGTCAGCCTGCTCTTTATGATTACTAGTATTGTTAATTTTAGGTGTATTATTAGTATGTTTACCCCTGATTATTCTGATTTTGTCCCACACTTGTTTTGAGTTAATTTTATAATCTAGGTTACTACAATACTTTTGCCATGTATCTTGTTTAGCCTTTTTTATTGCATTTTTTAATTCAGTGTCATATTTTTGGTATTCCTTAAAATGCTCGGTGTTATTGGTACGTTTAAATCTATTTAACGCTTTTCTTTTATTTTGTGTAATATTATTGATTTCATTTGTCCACCAAGGGACTCTAAGTTTAGAAGGTTTACAATTGGTTTTAGGAATAGTGGCATCAGCTGCCCTTATTATAGCATTAGTAATATTTTCATAATATTGGTCTATGTCTTCACTTTGAATATCCTCAAGTTTTTCATTTTTGATATTTTGTTGGAAGTTATTCCAGTCTGCTTTTCTATAATTCCATTTGGGGATTTTGTTATTAGTTTCTTATTGAGCAGAGTTTTGTAGCGTGGTTATTATGAGAAAGTGATCACTTCCCATTGTGTCTGATTGTTCTACACTCCACGTTGCTATTTGTGCAAGTTTGGGAGTACATAAGGTAAGATCTATGGCTGATAAAGTGCCATCTACCGGATTAAGTCTGGTTTTAGTGCCATCATTAAGTATTACAAGATTGGATTCATTGATCCAGTTTGCAAGCCTCCTACCTCTGTTATTAGTTATTTCACACACACCCCCATAATTCATTATGAGAATTAAAGTCACCTAGCACAATTGCTTGATTTTTGCCTATATGCAATTTAAGTGCTTGTAGTGCTAGTTTGTGAGTTTCTTTAATATCTCCTCCTGGGTCATAGAAATTATATAAAATGAATTTGGTTTTTCCCGTATTTATTGAAAGTGCTTGTACTTCAATTTTTGAATTGTTAATTCTTTCTGATTGAATTGGAACTATTGAGGCAGATGGTATATTATTGTTTAAATAAATAACAAGTCCCCCCCCCTTTGACCTTCATTCCTATTTTAGAAGTATCCAGGAGCATATCCTTGAATAGATGGCAGTGTTTTGGTATTAGATGTTATTTTAGTTTCCTGGATACATATAATATCAGGTTTTGTTGATGTGTTTATTAGTTTAAGTTTTAGTTCATTAATGTTTACTGTTATGCCTCGGGCATTCCATTGCCATATCACTAAATTGGAGTTATATTTATTTATGTGTCTATTATTCTTTTCTCTTGGTGTATTATTCATTTTGGGGGATTAGTTTTCCAGTCTTAATACCATCTTCTCTGTGTTGTAAAAGGGCATGGAGCCCATTTGTGAGGGTAGATAAATAGTTCCTATCTCTATTCCTTGCGTTACTAATGTAACGACCTATTTCTGAAATAGCTAGACCTATTGTGGGGAGAGTTAAATTGTTTGTTAGATCAATGGAGTTTTCAGTTTGCGTATGAGTATTGCAAGTTGATTTATTATTGTGAGCAATGATCGCAGTTTCTGTGATTGTGTTTGTCTTATTTTGAAGGTCAAGCGATTTTAGATTCATAACTTCACTACTATTTTTACTTTTATTTGTTTGGTTTTGTCTCTGAGAAGCTACCTCTTGTTTTGCCTTGCCATATGTGTAGTTATTTTTATTCATTAGGGAAATTATTTCTTTTTCCATAATCGCACTTTTACATATTTCAGAATTATCAGGGTGATCTCCCTTGCAGTTGGTGGATCAAATGCTACTACGTGGTTGTTTTATAGTAGCAACCGATCACTAAGGATCATTTGTGCTACTTTTATATTCAGTATATCACTGAACATTTAGGTTCCCTTTTATAAGGGTTATTATTAGTATGTTCACTCGTTGGGCGTTATACCGAATTACTAAATAGTAACTATCGGTATAGATGTAAGCCCTGGGGTAGGTAGGCAAGATAAATCCACACCTCCCCGATCAACTCGATTAGAATGCCCTGAAGAGGAAAGGGCAGAAAGGGGTCGAGGCAGAAAGGGCTCAGGAGGTAACTGCACGGTCATCCCACACGCAAAGGCAGCAAACGCACATCTGGACCCACAACAAAGAAGCAAGAGGCGTACCCACACCCTCAGTATTTAGTTACTGATATGCAACCTCATAGGACATTGGATAATAGTGTATATGTTATAATGTTGTGATGTGAAGTTGTAATGTTATTTAATTATACATTACTGTTGCAACATTGTGTTGCGGGACCTGATAGTCCTGGGTTAAGATTACCTTATATTTCTAAGATAGTCATATATCTTGTTGTGGGTGTAAGTTGTCCATGAGGTTGCAGTCCCTTTTTTGTATTTCGAATTTAGTCCAGTTATGCTAGTGGAGGACCTACACCAAAGTTGTGTGAGCCACCTGTGTAATTGAGTCAAGAAGCATAAGTTACGGAATTTCTTACCACTTGTAACTGTTCCCTAGTTAAGTACATAGTGTACTATACAATTTCCACCATCCTAACTGCCGGCAAAGATCCCTTCTCGAAGAGGGAAGTTCACCCTAAGAAAAAAAAAAAGGCTTATTCTAAGGCGCCAAGGTTTCGGTTAGACTCCCTGCAGGATTGACTGAGTTGGGTACAGAGCCGTACCAACAGGGTTGTACCAGGCTGTACATCTGTATGCCCAAGTCCAGGCGATTCCTAACATAGGAAAGAGTGCTTTTCCCATTATAGGAAAGGGCCCGCTTCCTTACAGTTTGTACCAACTTCCCTTGACTCATAGTTGTACAGATTAGATTGTTGTAAGTTGTAAATTTTGCGGGGTGTGATCCAAAAAGGTCGTATTTGATTTATGATTGGTTAGTCAAATGGAATTTTCATACCAATCAATACTGTGAGAATTCAAGGTCTATATACATTAAACGGAGTACAGAACAATACAGACAGCAGACATAGTTTTGAAAAGGGAGGAGAGAAATGGGTCAACACCAGCTTCACCTTAGGGATTGATTAGTTTAAACACAGAGATGTACCAGGCTGTACACATATGCTTATACCAATCCAAGCAACTTCTATATAAAATAGTGCCCGTTCCCTTACAGTTCCACTGATCTTCCCCTATTCCCTAGAATATAACAGGTGGGAGATAGTATACAACACAGAACATTAATTGACATATATATATATATATATATATATATATATATATATATATATATATATATATATATATATATATATATATATATATTTTCAAGGAAATAGAAGAAGATAAAAGAAAATAAACAAAATAAAATAAAATAAAATCATAAAATAAAATAATAAAATAACAAAAAGAAAATGAGAAAATAAAATAAATTAATTTAAAATAATTTCAATAAAATAAATAAAGAATATTGAAATAATATAGGATAATAAAACAATAAATTATAATATTAAATAATTAAACTAGGAAAGGTATATAAAAAGGAAAGATTGTCTAACATTAAACATGAGACAGATGAAGCCGACAGACAATACAGACAGACAGACCGAACATTTAGAACATATAACCATTGACCTTAAATAGCCCTAATAAGGGCTGTTTTGAATTTGGTCCTCCACGTTTTCCCTCGATGTCAGTGACAGCATCCATGGCTCCATTCATTGTCCTTTGAATTTTGGTCTTTGCAGACCTCACTTCCGGTGAAATCCAGTTCAAGTTCTTGTATAATTTGGAATTTTAAGTGCCATTAGCTTTGTTATTCTGACAGAGAAATGGGTAAAGAGGGCGAAATTGATAAAAGATTGAATTAATTTTTTTTTAGATATATGCTGGGGCGGTGTCCTCTGTTAGGTTCATGAGCAAGAGTGCGTGTAAAATTGCAGGCGCGTGGAATCTATAAAGAATCCCCTAGTTACAGTGGCTCAAATGATGGACGATTGGGTATATATATCTTAAACACGGACGTGAATGAAAACATCCCATTACACTCACTTTACATATTATATACTATTCACAAACCATACAATGTACCATCCACACACACACACACACACACACACACACACAATTGGAACCAGCCAAACCAAACCATATAATTTACTATCCAATATCACACCATTTACCATCCACACACACGGGAAAGCAGCCAAAAACAAACCATATAATTTACTATCCAATATCACACCATCTACTATCCACACACACGGGGAAGTAGCCCAAACAAACCATATAATTTACAATCCAATATCACACCATCTACCATCCACACACACACACACACACGGGGAAGTAGCCAAAACAAACCATATAATTTACTATCCAATATCACATCATTTACTATCCACACACACACACACACACACACACACACACACACACACACACACACACGGGGAAGTAGCCAAAACAAACAATATAATTTACTATCCAATATCACACCATTTACTATCCACACACACGGGGAAGTAGCCAAAACAAACCATATAATTTACTATCCAATATCACACCATCTACCATCCACACACACGGGGAAGCAGCCAAACCAAACCATATAATTTACTATCTTATATCACACCATCTACCATCCATACACACACACAGACACGGGGAAGTAGCCAAAACAAACTATATAATTTACTATCTAATATCACACCATTTACTATCCACACACACGGGGAAGTAGTCCAAACAAACCATATAATTTACTATCCAATATCACACCATCTACCATCCACATACACGGGGAGGCAGCCAAACCAAACCATATAATTTACTATCCAATATCACACCATCCAAAAATGAGTTAGTGTTTATAATCACATTACTCCTCTCTCATACCCATAGGCAATTTGAACAATCTGTTTTCTAGACATCTGGTTAGACCTGAGAAGGGCTGTTTTTTAAAAACTCCTAAATGCACCTGGCTAATGCTGGCGCCTCCCAGGTCTAGCCCCCGCACACACATCTCCTACTCCAATCGTTCTTCCAATTGACTCTTGTGATTGGGAGTGCAGAGGAAGCTTGAATGGCTTCACTATCCCAATCTCCGTTTGAGGGATAGTGAAAACCTGTTCACGGCTTCCTTTATACCTAACCGTGCATGAAGTTGTGGTTGTTGCGTCTGGGGTTGTGGTTGTTGCGACTCGGGCTGTGACTGTGGTTGACGAACTGCTTCTGGTAGTGGAGTCGTCCTCACCTCAGGTTTCACCTGACAGACTTTAGCCATCATGAGGTGAGGCAAGATTGGTCTTCTCTTGTCCTCCTCTTATTTTATTTTTCTCTCCTTCTCTTCTTCTTCAATTCTGGCTTGTTCTTCTAAGGTCTCCATAGCCAGCTCGTCCAGCAGACGTCTAGCGTTCTCCAGGTGCATCTGAAGCTCCTAAGTTTGTTAAATCTTCTCATCTTCTTTGGGTCGATGTGCCAACGAGAGGTAGTCAGACTGACGAGTGCTTCTTTATATATATATATATATATATATATACATACATATATATATATATATATATATATATATATATATATATATATATATATATATATATATATATATATATATATATATATATATATATATGTAGTATGACTGACAATTTGTTTTAAGTGATTCGTCCCGAGGGCTCTTATCACTGTTTTATCCGTCAAAGGACGGTTATTTAATTTATCCTGAGGGTGGGAATGGAGCCACCACCCTGCAGGCGTTTAGGTGTTCAAGGAACACTATCTAATTTGGCCGTCACATCTGAGTAACTATTAAGCTACTGCTGTGTGATTGTAGGGCCTTTTTTATATGAGTGGGAATAGTTCCAGCACACACTCATATTTAGCCATCCGATGTTATTGGTTGTTTATGGACGTGCTAAGCACGTGTAGTTACTGCAGCAGGCGTTGGTGGTAGCGGCGAGGCGAAGGGCCAGGCAAGGTAGGCTTCTGTTCCTAACCCCTATTTGTATACCCTGTGCTGTTTTTGAGGTACAACTTTGTAATACAGTGTTTTTGTGGTGTTTTTGTAGGTGGTGCTCTGTGTGTTTTTATTATGTTGCTGTTTCTTAGTTGTATTTGTGCAACCTTGTGTTGCTGGACCTGATGACCTTGGGTTTGGGTCACCTTATATTCACTATTTGGGGCCCTATTCGTGCCATATTTTCTGTGTTTTTAGTTATATTTGCAGCCTTGTGCCGCTGGACCTGATAGTCTTGGTCTCGGACTACCTTATATGATCTAATTTTTGGGTCTTATGGTAATTTCTGTCTGATTTTATTTTAGTTTTGCGACCTTGTGTCGCTGGGCCTGATAGTCTTTGGGTTTTTTAGACTACCTTATAGATACTAATTTGAGGTCCTATCTTATGTCGCTATCTAGTTTTTGTGTACCGGTCTCAATGCACTGGTTTGTTCTATTTAATTTATTCTAGTTTTTAGATAATGTATGATTTGACACTGTATACTTGGTTGTATGTCTAGATAAATAGCTACAGGAGAGAGGAGGAAGCAGAGGAAGCCGAGAGGAGAGTGTTAGTCCTATATCCTTTTGTTTTAAGTTGCTGTCCTTACTGTCTACTGTACTTTTTGTTTTATGACACCCTGCTACTAGTTTTTTTGTTGGTATTTATGGTGTTTCTATTTATGACCTTATTTTGGTGTTTGTTTATTTTCCCCGTTGATGAGCCCCGGTGAGTGCGGGTTTTTTATATACTAATTTTTCCTCCATTTTTGGTCAGGTATGTGGTTTGGTGACTAGGTGATAACAAATTGGTCATTGCCGCAAATAGCAGGGGCCGTTAAGCGACACGTCAAGGATATCCATTGTCACACCCAGAAACCGTACCATGGTCCTAACCGTTGCTTAGCTTTCCTGCCCTTGGAGGTTTAATTATGATTTATTTATCTTTTGGGCCTACACTTCCTGGCCCATCCGGGTTATTTAAGGTGTTTTAGGTGTTGATTTAGATGTTTCCTTTTTTTTCTATGTTTTTAAGGAATTCTATCATATTTTTGTATGTTCCTAATATGTTAGTGTTGGTTTTTTGTATAATTTCTGGGTATGTATAAGGGGCTTTCATATCTTGCAGTTTTGATCTGAATTTGTCCCTTTCTTTTTGGTTTTAATACAATTGTTGAAGATATGGTAGAGATCTTCAGGGGTATTACAATTGTAGCAGTTAAAATTATGAGGAAAGGGTCCTATGTATTTTCGGTGGCTGTTTGCCAGCTTGGTTTTTCCTATAATTATCCTATTTATGGTTGTTTGTTCGATAGATGAGCCCTTGGGCGGTTTTCTATTCCGATTTACTTCCTTAACAGTAGTGTATAACACTCTCCCTAGTGTACTTGTATCCCAATCATTTTGCCATGTTTTGTCTATTTGGGTATTAATTATGCTGTATAGTTCAGATGTACTATATTGTAGGGGCTCGAAAATTGGTTCATTTAGTTTTTCTTTAGCTAGTTTGTCAGCCATTTCGTTGCCTTTAATTTCTATGTGAGAGGGTATCCACATGAATTCAACAATCATATTTTCGTTATTTAGTTGTTTTAGTTTGGCATTTATTTGATTAAGAAAATCTTCCCTACTTTTGGTGGTTTTTGTCTGGATTGAAGAGAGGACACTTAGCGAGTCACTAATAATCACTGTCTTATTGGGTTTGTGTTCTTCGATCCATTTTAGTGAATTTAGGATGGCCCAGAATTCAGCTGTATAAATACAACAGTAGTCTGGGAGACGTCTGCCTATTTGAACTTTATGCTCTGGTATGACCATTGCTGCAGCTGTTTTGTATGGATTGGTAATTTTGGATCCATCCGTATATATTTTAGTGTATTGGTGGTACTGAGAGTTGATAATTTCTAAGGCTTCTGTTTTGAGGTTGTTTTCTTGATTTCGTTTATTGCCTTTTTGAGTTAGGGAGGTGTTGACTTCGGTTTGTACGTTATTCCAAGGTTCATGTTCGTACACTACGCTATGTTCTAATGGGAATAAGTCTACTGGTAATATTGTTTTTAGTTGATGTACTTGCTTTCCCAATGGGTAATTATATATATATATATATATATATATATATATATATATATATATATATATATATATATATATATATATATATATATATATATATATATATATATGATTGATTAATTGGATTTAAGACGTTTTCGCCCATTGGGCATTTACGTCTGTTTAATGCCCCAAAAGGGCTGAATAATTGTTTCGGGAAACGGAATAGTGCCACGTCCCCACGCATTATTGCACAATGTTATGCTAATTAATTGATACCAACCGTCGGAAGCAGAAGAGGCAAAGGCGGAACGAGACTGCATT
Source organism: Unio pictorum (assembly GCA_030141615.1). NCBI lineage: Eukaryota > Metazoa > Mollusca > Bivalvia > Unionida > Unionidae > Unio > Unio pictorum. The sequence continues at coordinate 3,045,680 of JARLTB010000108.1, forward strand.
GGAAGGAAGGTGATATACCCAATAATTTAATCCCCCGAATATAATTTAGAATAATTGTCGTCCGACATTTAAAAATAAGTGATTGGGTAGGGACAATTGGAATGGGGTGCAGTATTAAATACTGTCAGACTTGTCTATTTCCCGGAGGAATAATAGAATCAGTTCTGCAGTTAGGTTGGGATTAGGGTTTGTGATACTAAGAAATGATGGGTAGGTTGTGCTCGAGCCTATTTTAATAAGAGAGCTTGCAAGTTTATTTCTTGCTACTCTATATGCTGGGCACACATTAAAAACATGTGATAGATCTTCTAATTGATTGCAAGATTGGCAAGAAGTATTTCTTCCAGGGTTGGATTTACTGTATTTGCCCATACTTCCGGCTAGTAGAGTTTTTCCTGTTTTGATGCGATTGAAGATTCTTTCGAGATGTGTATGTTTAATCTCTGCTCCAATAATATTCCTGGATACTTGGTTTTGGATAGAGTATAGTTTACGTCCTTTCTGGCTTGAATCCCATTGTTGTTGCCATTTTGACATGATTCTTTTGGTAATGAAATTATATAATTCTGTTACCGAGTACTCTATATATTCAATTTCCACGTTGTTGAGGCTATTTTTTGCAGCACGGTCAGCTTGATCGTTTCCAAACAGATCTATATGAGATGGGACCCATATAAATTCAATTGTTTGGTTAAAGTTAGCAAGATCATTGACAGTTAGCCTAGTTAGCTTTTGATAGTTGTCACGCCCTTTTGAACATCCAGATTCAAGTGTTTTTAGGACACTTAAAGAATCACTGATGATGAGTGATTTGGGAAATTTATTAATTTTGATTAGATTCAGTGCCTCTATGATAGCCCAAAATTCCGTGGTGTAGATGGAACATTGGTCCGGGAGTCGCCTCCCTATTGTTATATTTAACTCTGGAATGGTGACTGCTGCAGCTGTTCTATCTGGATCTGTTGATTTGGATCCATCAGTGTATAATTTGGTATAATCCTTGTAGTTGACTTCTAAGTTATTGAGAATTTTTGTTCTTATTTCGTTCGCCATTGATTCTTTAGGTCTAAATGTAGTGGCTTCAAAGTTAATGTTTATTGGTATGTTCATCCAGGGAGTATTGTCCGGATAGGCGATTTGAACAGCTTGAAGGCTGTTAATGCTTAGTTCTTTGCTTAAGGTGTGAATCCTTTTCCCGGAAGGTTGGGATGGTACTAACCTCTTGCTAAAGGCTTTGTTGCAATTTTTAATTGTTGTTCTGGTGGGGTGATTTGCGTTATGAGTTGAGATTCTGACCGTATATCTAAGAGTTAGCTCATCTCTTCTAAGTGATAATGGCATTTCTCCAATGATGATTTGCAATTCTTCTTTTGAGGTGCTTCTCAAGGTACCTGTGCAAATCCTTAGTGCTGTAGTTTTTATTTGATCTAGTTTCCCCAAAAGACTTTGTTTAGCAGATGCGTATACTTGACATCCGTAGTCCAGTTTGGATCTAATTAGGGCCCTGTAAATCATCAGAAGAGTTTTTTGGTTAGATCCCCATTTTAATCCTTTGATATTTTTCATGAGGGAAATGTCTTTTTTGCATCTACGGATCAGATCTTGGATGTGGTACTTCCATGTTACGTATTGATCAAATGTCATACCCAGGAATTTGATTGTTATTTCAAATTTAATTAACTCCCCTTGAATGTATAGATTTGGTGCTTCTACTGTTTTCTTTTGATTTGGCGAAAAAATTATACCCCTTGTTTTGCCCTTTGAGAGTTTGAACCCCCATTTGTCAGCCCAAGTTCCAATTTTGTTGAGGCTGATTTGGAGGGTGTTGATGACTTTTTGACTTGTTGGATCACCATCTTTCCATAGATCGCTATCGTCTGCAAATTGCGAGAGGTCTACTTCTTTGGGATCAACGTTGATTTCCAGATCATTAATCATAATGTTGAACAGCGTAGGGCTAATGACACTACCTTCAGGTGTGCCGTTTTCCAATAGGAATTCCTCAGAGAGTGTATCTCCTATTCTAACTCTGATGCGCCTATTAGACAGAAATTGTTTTATCCAGGCATGCATTTCACCATTTATACCGTAGTGGTTAAGTTTGGCTATAAGGCCATTTGTCCAAACCAAGTCGAATGCCTTTTCAAGGTCTAGAAAATTTGCGGTCAAGTGTCGATTTTTTTTCCTTTTATTGTGAAATGCTAGTTTTATTTGGGATTCAAGTCGGACTAGCTGATCTATTGTTGATCTATTATTCCGGAAGCCGCTCTGGTTGTTTGATAAAAGGTTTTTACTCTCTAAATGATGTTTCAATCTGTTGTTAACCATAGTTTCCATTACTTTACATATGGTGTCCGTAAGGGAGATGGGTCTGTATGATGAAACTTCGGTTGGGTCCTTGTCTGCTTTTGGGATAGGTACTACTATTGCTTGTTTCCATTTCTCGGGGATTTGTCCCGTGGTCCATGATTGGTTAATTAAAGCAATTAGATCTATTTCCATGTTGGTTGGGATGTTTTTATATATTTCGTATCCCATGTTGTCTTCTCCTGGTGAGGTTGACTTTTTTGGTTTGATTGCATTTATCCATTCCTCTCTAGTAAAGGGTTCGTTGAGAGACGGGTTTCTGGGTTCTCTATCCATAAAGAGATGTGACTGCTGTTTCTCCACTTTTGCTCTATATGCTTGGAATTTTGCAGTGTGGTTTTTGTTGCTGCTCATTCCTGCAAAGTGAGATGCTATCGCTGAAGCTTTTTCCATGTTTGTTATTGCTCCTTTGATATTTGGTATAGTCGTGCTAATTCCTTTTTTCATGGATTTAATTGTATTCCAAATTTGTTTGGAATTGGACTGTTTGATTATTAAAGTGGAGCAGTAGTTTTGCCACGACGTCTCTTTAGATGTTTTGATGATCTGCTTTGCTAATTTTTCCTTTTTTTTGTAGTCATCGAAGTCCATTGACTTGCCAGTGTGCCTAAATCTGTTGAGGGCTTTCCTCTTATCCTTGATCGCCTTCTTGCAGTTGTCGTTCCACCAAGGTATGGGCTGTTTATTTGTAATTTTTGTTCCCGTGGAAGGAATGCTATTATTGGCTGCTTCCTTGATACACTGGATTATGTTGTTATTAAACTGGTCGATGTGTCGTCTTGTAGATCATGTATTGTCTTTTTTTCCAGTAGGGTCCGGAATTTCGTCCAGTTTGCTTTGTTTAAAATCCATTTGGAAGTTTTTTTTAATGGGATCGATTGGCTTTTACAAGTGTATGTCAATAATTATTGGGTAGTGGTCACTACCTAGTGTAGATTCTCTGTCTACTTCCCAGTTGGTGATTGCAGCCAATCTGGGCGTACAAATAGTAAGATCTAATGCAGACATGGAGCCATTTGTTGGTGATAGACGGGTTTTTGTTCCGTCGTTTAGTATGACAAGGTTTCTTTTGAGTGCCCATTGTTGAATCAATGAGCCTCGCTTGTCAGTATGATCACCGCCCCATGACTTATTGTAGGCGTTAAAATCTCCACAAATCATGTATTCTTTTATGCAGCTGTTTAACTGCAAATAGTTTTGTAAGAGCGCTGGAGCTGCTCCACCAGGGTCATACACGTTAAGAAGTTCAAATGAAAAAGAACCAACGTGTATATGTACTGCTTGATATTCTACAGCGTTTGCTGTAGAATTATCTTGTTTTTGGCTAGTGTTAGTACAAAAATAAGTATTGGGTAGTAGGTCACTAATAAATATTCCTAACCCACCTCCCTTTAATCCGCTAGCCCTTGTCAGGTATTTATATTTGGAATATCCCTTAATTTTTGGTTGGGATTTTGATGAACTGTGTGTGTGGGTTTCCTGAATACAAATGATGTCAGGTTTTTTAGTGGAATTTTGAATTTTAATTAATAATTCAGGTTTATTTATGTTTAAACCCCTGCTATTCCATTGCCAGATAGTTAATTTATTTTTCCCTTGTTTGTCCATTTAAATTATGATAATTATTACCTTATAGCTATTTCCTATTTAAATATGCAAATGTTTTTCAAGGAGATCATTTAGTAGTTTAAAGTACGGTACACCAGGTACCCCCTGGTAATTTGAGATTTGAACAATCCCTAACAAAAGATCACTAAGTTATTGTAAAATTTTTATGTGGGGAAAGGAATCAATCCCGCTATTAATGTTAAAGTTTATATTGTTTATATTGTTTATATTATTTATATCGCCCCCTTTGTTATTAACAGTACTAGTTGATAAATCCTTAGTTTTTTGCACGTTAGGATTTGTAGTACTGGTTTCTCTATTTCTATTATTTGGAACAAAATTTTTTATCTCCTACGAAGTCGGTTTATTTTGTTTTAGGTTTTTTGAGGGCATAGATGAGGGCTGGGGTAATAGTGGATTATTACCCTTTTGAGTTAGTTTTTTAGTTTTGGATAAAGTAGTGATGCTTGGTGCTGTAACATTTTGGAGGTCTTTAATGTTTGTTGTCTGAGGGTTTGCAGCAGTTTGTTTCTGTGCTACCTCAGAACTGGATTTTGCCAACTTATACGGGATTTTTTCTCTATTCATTATGGAAACTATTGTCATTTCCTTAATGGTATAAGGACAATCTTCGGCCGTTGGTCCGTGGGGTCCTTCACAATTGGGGCATTTGAGTCCATCATGTTTACAAGGATCACTGTGATTACCTCCACAGTTTCCACATCTTGGCTTGTTTCTACAACTAAAAGTGTAGTGGCCCCACGATTTGCATTTATTGCAAAATCTTGGTTTATTGATGTAGTCTTCTAGTAGATAATTGGTTCCATAAAAATAAACAAGTATTGGAGCTATTGTGTAAAATTCCAGCAATATTTTCCTTGATATATGATCCTTTGTAGATCGAAGTCTGGTAACTTGTTTGAGGTCAGATCCCTGTAGTGTAAGCTCCTGCCCAATTTCTTTATCTGTCAAATGGAGATACCTCTTTGGAAGCTCAAACACGTTTTGATATCCTTTGGAATACATTTTGTTGTTTGGTTCCAATATGGAATTAGTAACCAAAGTGGTTTTATTTTCCTTCTGTATGATTACTTGAGGTCCTTTGTTGCCATTTGTTTCCACTCCAGGTGGTGGTAATTCAACGGAGGTATGTTTCCTAGGAGTAGTTTTGTTAGTGGAAGCTGTACTTTTGATATTATTGGTTACCGTCTTATGTCTGGATACTTGAATTTTCATTGTTCCAATTGTTTCCATTTCCATATATTTGGCAACTTGTGACAATGTGCTGCAGCGCACTATGATATAATTTGTTCGTGGCCTTATTATTTCGAACGTTCCGCTATGTTTTTGTGTTAGTGCTGCAGCTATACTTTTTCCACTGAGACTGAAGGTTTTTGAGTTACCGCTTGTAATGAATACGGTATGTTCAGGGCTGTGGTACTTGGTACCTGCTGTCTTCTGATAGGCTGGAACTTTCGTTGTTTGATTTGTGACTTTTGTTTCTGGACCTTTCTTATTGTCACTTTTTGTATGTGGTGGTTTTTTAGTGTTTTTTGCTTTAGGTATGCCATTCTTTGGGGTTTTCCCTTTGCTCTTAACACTTGAGGGCGATGTTGATGCTTTTCTTCTGTGCTTGGATGGTTTTTGTTTGTCAGTATTTGTTGAGAGCATTTTGATGTGTTCTTCAGTATCTAGGTCCTCATCCGTTGTTAATATTAGGTCTTCAATGGGGATTTTCTTTGAGGGTCCCGATGGTCCCGATGGTTGGCTATTGTGATAAAATGTTTTTTTCCCCTTTGTTTCTGTAAGAGGGGCCAGTGTATTCAAAGGAGATGTTGATGTTTGAATTTGGGTTGTATTTGGAGAATCTGAATGATCAAAGAACCTACTTTATCCCTATCAACACCGAAACACGCGGATGTAAAAGAAAACACTCGCTCACTTTTTTACTTTACTCACATAAATTATAAATTTAACAACTTTTTTGAAAAATACTTTTTGCTTATAGACGCACTTCAAACAAAAGTAAAAATAGACTGTGATTATAGACTCATTGCTTTTTTTTTCTAACTTCCTCACATGCCATTAGCAAATTGAATTATTAATTCTTTTCGAGAATATTGGGTAGCCCTGAAAAGGGCTGTTTTTTGTGTGCACGAGGAGGGATACAATCTTTAAGATTGCGTCCTCGTCTGGCAACATGATAGGGTCTGCTTCTTCAGAAAGAGAAAGAGAACTCTTTCGTGTCGACACGACGGTCGACAAAACTTCTGTCTGGTTCCTGCTGCTTTTGCTGTTGCTGCTGCTGTTCTCTCTGCTCCTTCTGAAGTCTATACTTCTCAGTCCATTTTTCTTTGTCTTTTTGAATTTCCTCTCTGAGGAGTTCTTCTGTGAGGTCTTCCGTTACTTGCAGCATTCTAACATTCTCTATCTCTTCAGGCTTTGGCATCAGATTGTGTCTGATACGATGCAGAGTGACGTAAGCTTCGTTCAGCTTGGCTAGTCTTGAGCACATCATAGGAGGAAGAGTCAAACAGTGGTTGGCCAGACTGTCTATCTATCTATCTAGTTTAATTCAAGTCGTTTTCGCCCATAGGGGCATGTACGGCTGGTTAATTCCCCGTGTGGGGATAATTAATTATTTCAGGTGGAAGGAATCGTGCCTCATCCCCCACGCAATAATGCACTCATTCGAGTGCTTTTCAATTAGTCGACAGGTCGTGGCACCATAAGTTCCAAACGACCTGTATGGAAGACTGCATGAGTGGGAATAGACCCAACACGCACTCATGAAAATCAATATTAGATTTCTCTGTCAACTACAGTATAAGACGTCTCATTGGATTGTTGCCTTTTATGACGTCACCCCCGTTCCGTAATTACACGCTTATCGGGGCACCTGATTTAGACGAGTGGGAATCGGCCCACACACTCTTCTGTCTGTCCGTGTTGTCCGAGGGAAAGGAAGTCGGCAGGTGGGCGCTGTTGTCAACTGGAAGGCTGCTGGATGATGATATCAAATTAATCCCAGTTGTATATTTGTTGTATTATTGGGTTGCCTAATACCAATTATGTGTAAACCACAACCGTAATTAGAATCACTCATCAAATAGTAAGAAAATTTTCCTAACGCCTATTTATCAAGCTAATCTAGTACAAAGTGTACATGAATAATTCCCTGATTATCTATAACTAATGGTCAAATGACCAAGAATATGAGTTTTGTCAATATTAGGTAATGTTGAGTAGAAAATTTTGAACGGTATCCAAAAAGATCAAATTTGGCGTGATTGGTTGATCGAATTGGGATTCCAAGCCAAATTGGAATCGATTAACATAATGAGGCAACATAGCCCTAAGAAAGGCTTCTTTTTTTTTTTGCTAGTTGAAGGTTCCGCGGCGTTCTTCCTCTTTTTGACATTCTGCCGCACACCGACATTCTTCACGTGCTGGGAATGCCTCAAATCCGTGCACTTGAGAGAGATATACAGCAGTTTCTACCAGGGTGGAGAGGGAATGTAGTTGCCACGCCTGTTAATAGCATTGATTTAGTGTTCTCACTGCAAACTGCCACTGTTGGGGTCTCAGTTTTCTTGTTTTGAGTGTTCTCCAGGCCATGTGCTTGACGGCGTTGATGTATTTGCCTGCCTTTTTTGTACTTTTCAACGATTCAGTGAGCCCCATAAGGTGTATTTTTGTATCATGGGGTCAAATTCCTCATCTTCAATTTACTCAGTAGCCTCCTGTTCTTCTTCTATATTTTCAGTGTGTGTTTCTTCCTCCTCCTCTTCCCCTTTACTAGAGGACGTAACTTCCAGGTCTTTCTCTACTGAGGTTTGTTGTTGTTGTGTTGCTGCTGCTTCTTCGTCACATTGTCGATGGTATTCTCTGATGGTTTCCATAGTTATGTCGGTTTGAACCTCTGTGTTATTTATAGGCCTTTTTGTGGAGTTTTTGGTTTTGGAGTATGGGCTACTATGCTCGCATATGGCTCCGAAGTCTGTGAATGTTGCTGCTGATGTTGTAATGGTGGTCGTATTGATGTTCTCCCCAGAACGTGGTCGGGTATTGCCTGGGCAGTCATAACCATTGGCCTGGCCCCTTGGTGTTCTTCTCCTCCAATGACTGATGTTGATTTATGTACTGGCTCGGTCGACTGCTGGAGTTTGGTCTCTTGTTGATTCTGCGCTGGTGGGCTGTTAGCTTGCTGGGTCTGCACAAAACGATTGCTCCCTCTGCCGCTGCACATGTTTACCACCGCGTCGATTCCTTGGCCTAATTCTAATTAATTCTTTTTCCCATATTAACAGGAGAGTGGTTCTATTCGCCAGCGCACGAATGCTTTAACCTGATGCAACGTTGGGGCCAAGGCCCCTAAGTGCATTCAATGCCTGGTTTAGTATAATATCCATCGCTAGCTCCATTACTGATGTCTTGCTATCTGCTCTGTTCGCTGCGAAGTTGATATCGAATGTGGTCAGACTGAATGAATGAATTATGGTTTTAAGTGAAACCGGCCACAAAGGGTCATTTGTTCACTATTTTACACTACCAATTAATATGGTAGTGATTTAGATTTTCCCGTGAGGAAGGAATGGTGCCACATCCCCACGGGCGTTTATGCATACATAGTATGCTATTTAATTTGGTCGTCATGCCGCACCCCTATACGGAGCTATCGACATGAATGAAAGACCTAGGTGAGTGGGAATAGAACAGCCACGCACTCAACCCTATCAACCAATCGGAGGATGCAGAGCTAGAGGTGCAATGGCACCGAATGATGACTAGTGAAAAATGGTTTCCACTTTTAGTCATTTGCTGGTGTTGGAGTCAGGCAGCGGAGGAGGAGGAAAAGGATCTGTGAACTGGCACCTTGATGTCGTTCGTCTTGCACGCCCTAGTCTTATCAAATCGAGTCCAGTTGTTGCTAGTGGACATCCTATACCGATATTGTGTAAGCCACCTGTGCAATTGAGTCAATCTTTCAAGTTATATTTTTTCCTAACATCCTAACATTCCAATTTTTGTCTAGTACAGAGTGTACATTTTGTGTGTTCCCTATCAATTTTGTAAACTAGGTATGTCAAGTGACATGTGTAGGTTGGTCAATGTCGGGTTAAATGGGTTGTTAATTTTGATGGTGGACAGCCAAAATTGATCAAGTCTGATTTTTGAAGAAAGAGATTGTTGAATAGAGTTTCTGAGCCAAAAGGAAACTCTGTAAGTATAAATAGCCCTTAAAAGGGCTTTTTGATGGAGTGTTAGAAAACACCCTTCTACGGTTTAGGGTTGGAAACGTTTGGATAGTTTGATGTGAGGGATAGAAAGAGCATCTATATTAAT